>OY856414.1:538815803-539415803 GCA_963693085.1 Alisma plantago-aquatica | reverse complement strand
GGTTGTCAGAACTATTGATTGCCAATTCACTTGTAGCTCCCCAATTAATACATCCAAAATTCACTTGGTAAGAAACACACCCCTCTTATAGAATGTTTTGTGAGCTTTAGCTTTTCTTAATTTAGTACAAGACACCTTATGCTAAAATTTTAGTTGAAGACAACGTTGTTACACTCTGGAATATATCAATTTCTTCATGTGTAGAAAGGATGGGTTCATTTGCAATTTTAGTTAAAAGAGATTATATATATGTACATTTAGAAGCTACTTGTACTTAGTAATCAAACAAACCAAACAAATGTAATTGACATAACCTAATAAATTGTCTGTCAAATCATTTCAAAACTCGCTAACTTATGTCATGGCATTTAATGCCGTCTTGCTTTTATTTCTCCCGGTGTTAATTATCATTTTCCATGAACAAATCAAGGAATTCGATGTTGCTATCCTGAAACCTATAGTTTTTAGTACCATGAAGACCGGCAATACTTTCAACCATCAAATGTGTTTCAACCATCTCCATTTGGACTTTTTCCTATGCCTAGGAGAATGTAAGACTTCTCTAGTATATGGAATTTGATAGGCCCTTCTCTCCCGTCAAAAATCGTAACTACTAATTTGGCTTTAATCGTTTAAGGTTATCGATTAGTTGATATCCAGCAATAAAAGTTATTGACGGCTAACAGGATCTTCTTTAAAGGAAAATACAGCTTTGTTTATGATGAACTGTGGACGATTGCCTGGACAAAAATAATGAGTACTTATTTTCAACAGCAAATTTTGACATCAACATGGTTGCAAAGGACGTCAATCTTCATGGCTTTCACAACTTATCTCTCTGTTTTTGTATCCTCCGACTTTCTTGGCAGTCATCTCATCAATCATAAAATCATATATAATCCCATCAAAAACCACAACTCCACGCAAAAGGTTGTCATTCTGCAGCTACCACCACCATCCCCAAGTCGAAGGAGTTCACCTACGTCCTTTTAATGTAAGTAGAGCATATGTACAGTAACTTTTTTTTGTTTGCAAGCCGACCCTATTGAGCTAAATTTATCTATAAGTTCTTCAATTTGTGACCCAAATGAGGCATATCCTCTTCCCTCATGACGGTGGATATGAAAATCTTCACAGTAAGAGAGGGGGTAGAGAGAAGGACAATAGAGGTTATTGGGTTTTGTGTCAACGAGTTTCCCATCTGCTAATATGATAACACAAGTTGAGTTGCCCCTAGGTAATTTTTTATTCCTCCAGCGTAGTTGTGCTAACATGTAGATCACTCTCTTTTTTTTTTTACTCCTATGAGTTGGAGGACCATTCTTCTGAGCATTTCCCTTCAATCAGAACACGAAATAGCAGAGAATTTCAATCATTTAATGCTCAAAATAGCATCCCGGACGCACACTTCCTACTAACCATCCACATATCACGGTACACATTACACACGAACCTACAGGAAGAAATAAAACGGACAGCAAAAGGCTAGAAAAGAAACAGCCGACCATTCTGGACTGCAAACTTGATTAAAAAAAACAGAACCATGTTGCTCCGTTACTGCCTAAGGCAGACATCTTCAGGCCAAGCCTGGGAAACCGTATCGAGAAAGAGGCCATCTGTTTTTATGCTCCTGCCAATTGCCGGGATACTGACCTACTATAAACATTGCGGAAAGACATTTAAGAGCGCGGTTTTCAAGCCAAGTTTGGTGTAAAATATGGTTAAGAACCCCAAACCAGTTGTCTGTTCGGGATTAACCCACAGATTAGCAACAATGGAGAACCATCCCAGTACATGGAGACTAATTAAAAGCACAGAAAAAGCTCACCACCGATTAGTTATTAGAAGATAACAGTCGAAGAAACAAAACAGAGAAGGATAAAAAAAAGAGGTAACGTCTTGATAAGAATAGAAGGAGGGAAGTTGATAACTTTACCAGTCGAAGGCCGTAATGACGACCCCTGCCCACAGAGGGATGAGTCCCCCGCTTAGGATCTTGATGGCGATGGCGCTCCCAATGACCTCCTGAATGTCGGCGCCGATGAGGGCGACCTCGGCCATGATCCAAAGCGTGAGCCTGGCCCAGCTGGGATACTCGTCGCGGCAGAGCTCAGCGAGGTGGCGGCCAGTAGCGACGCCAAGCCGTGCCGAGAGTAGCTGGATGAGTAGGCCTATGGCGGTTGCCCACATAAGGAGCCAGAGGAGAGAGTACCCTGCGATGGCACCGGACTGTAGGTCCCCTTCAAGGTTTCCCGGGTCGAGGAAAGCGATGCTCATGAGGAGCCCTGGGCCCGTGAACAACCACAGCTTGCGCCATGAGAAGGGCGGGAGCGAGGTTGAGGAGGATGAGGAAAGTGGGGAGCCCGGCAGGTCGACGACGACCTTCTCGCTCTGCTCGTACGCCTTCTCCTCGTCGTCGTCCGAGGAAAGGGAGCGGGAAGGGCGGGGCGCAAGGAAGGGACGTTGGAGGTCGTCATCGTCGCCGGAGCGTGGGTGGGACGTCATGAAGGGACCGGCGGAGATGCGCGCAGGGGTTGGGAGCTCGGGGTGGGGATTGAGTGGAGCGATGGGGCAGTGCCTCCGAACGGGAAAGAGAGTCTCGTACAGGTAAAGAAAGAGGGAAAGTGCGCCGGGACTCTTGAGTGTCGAGTGTCGAGTGTCGACAGTGCGTTAAAAAGTTGGAGCCCGCCCGTAGTTCTGTCTTGTAGATTTGTGGACCCCCTTACTCGAGGCGGTGAGAATAGATATATAAAAGGGGTGGACCTCAACCGGCCGTTCGTTATAGAAAGGGCTGGACCTCAACCGGCCGTTCGTTATAGAAAGGGCTGGACCTCAACCGACTGCTGGATAGACAAAAGGCCTGCTATTTGTCAAGTGGAAGTGCCTTAGCGGGGCGTATGGATTGGGAAAATCTATAGCCCTACAGTTTTCTTAGGCTTGGACGCAAAATCAAATCTGACCATTACATCAAACATGACTAAGATTGATATTTAAGTTTGATATGGATAGGTATTATGATCAAGTTTTATTTAACAAGTGTCTAGATCATTTTTAATTGGTTTGATCATAGTGCGGATAATTGGTTAACCAATCAGACTAAATTTGATGAACTATATATATTTGTATGTGTGTCTACATACATAAGTAAACTATTCTGGTCATGATTTAATTGATGTATAAAAAATATTCATATTATCTCAACACTATATTTATTATATGTGTTGTAAATGAATTTATTAATACATGTGCATATATATATATATATATATATATATATATATATATATATATATATATATATATATATGAATCATGCTAGAATACACTCGAGTGTATGGATCGCACGGATACACTCAAGTGTGTTTGCATATCAAGACTAGTTTTTGCAAAATTGACGCGTGAAACTAATTTGAAATGTATAATTTTTGCGATCTTTATAACATGACCTACAAATGTCCAAATGTGCTCAAATTTTGCATATGAGCCATTCACAAGATGTTTAAGAAGATCAACGGATTAGATTTTTGAAAAATAAAATATTGCATCATAAAAAACTACTTGAGTGACTTCTAGCATGACTCTCTCTCTCTCTCTCTCTCTCTATATATATATATATATATATATATATATATATATATATATATATATATACATATATATACACACACGCACATACATACATATATATATATATATGTATATGTATATTATGGCAGGATAACTTTACATTAACATTTTTTTGTACATAGGGGCGGGTTTGAGATTAACTCAAGTTCCTCTTTGTTTATCCATCTTTATTTACTTTTATTGTATCATATCACGATTATCATTGGAGTTATCGTATTCTTACATGAATTTTATACCTCAGGTTTTTACATTAACACATATTCGTTTTTTTTTACTTTATTATTTTCTAGAATCATATTTTTGGGGACTCCTACTTAGCTTATTTTTATTTGTATATAAACTTCACGGTGTCATATCTCTTTCTTTAATCATTAAACTTTCTAGATTTTAATGAGTTACAATATGATTTTCACATGTACTTAGTTATGACTAAGATATGTTCACCATGGTTTCTTAATTATTATGGTCTTTGAATTGTTTCCAACTAACTACTGATCAACAGAAAGATAACAATCAAAGAGTTCCACACTTGCCTTTCCCTTCAGTATACGAATACCTGGCCAGGGCACTCAAGTACTATATTCAGGAAGTATGCATTATGTTCATGTCATTTTTATTACTTAGTTATCATCCCAATCCTAAGTCATAGCGTCCCTATAGACTCAACAAACCTATAGCTCTGACACCACCATTTGTGACAACCTGTCACATAAAGCAAGATTATTCAAAACATAAACATGATTATCTGTTAATAAAACACATCACTAAAAAGAGGATTAATTAAAATTGATTGAATTTTCACAATTTTTCTTAACAACATTATCATAAAAGCCCATCATCTCATATTATTTCATAAATCATACCCAAAATCTCTTACATTGACTTTTTGGCCTCAGCCACCTCATATACACAAGAGATGACATCCACATGTACAACATCTGAATACTAGGAAAGCTCGAGTTAATAAAAACACTATATTTAAAACATTCCCGCCCAGACCTAAGAGTACAGGGGTGACTCTAGGACATACTAGACATCTAAATAAATATTTGTCTATGATCCATCACATCAGCTCCTCCTTGCTGCCACGGGTTTGCTACTACTACTTACAATCACCTAAAAAGATTGTGGTGACCCACGAGTGAGACCCATGTCCCAATAAGAGATGTAACATACAACAACGCTTATTGATTACGACAAATTATGTTATTAAACAAGTTCAGTAGATTAATCAGATGAAGCATATAAATAGATTAAGCAACAAAATTGAACTATCAATCATAAGAGCTTTATTAAGAGCAATTCTAATCAGAGTCTTCAAAGCTAGTATTATCCTCAATTACTAGAGGTAGATATTACCATGAACATAACCATCATCATGAGCCTAATTAGCATCATAAATATCGATAAAAACATGAGCATATTTGAATAGTAGGAACATGTCTAACAATATAGCATGTCTATAGTAATAAACAAAACTAACAATATGAGCGTGTCTAAGCATATACCATATCTAACAACATAGGAACTTCTAATAGAATAACATATCTTTACAATCTAATATGTCCAAGAGGATAAGCATATCTACATCTTGAGTAGAGCTAACACCTGAAGCATAATTATCAACACGAGCATGATTAGCAATATGAGCATATCCAACTACATAGGCATGATAAAGAAATTCTAGTATCATAAGCATATCCAACTACATAGGCATGGTTAACATCATAAACATATCCAACTATATAGGTATGATTAACATCATAAGTATATCTAGCAGGATAAGAATGTCTAATAGTATAAGGCATGTCTAATAGCATAGTACTACTGACAGCATAAGTACTCTGACAATATAAGCATATCTAACAATATAACATGTAAGCATACCTACTTCATAAATTAATCTAACAAAATAAACATATCTACATTATTTTAGAGCAGTTTACATCATATGTTATATGAAGGAGCAAACATGGGTTATCATCCAATGTGAAGTGTTGCATATAATCCTAGTCAAATATACTACACGGCTGATTACATATTTTATTAATGCCCTGAGGAGATGAGGTATACCACTCATACTCGACTGAGCATTGCTAAGTCGAAAGTAGTGCCATACAAGATCTAGGAGGAGCCAGACTCCTATGATCTCATCCGCCCCTGATCAGTACGAGTCCGCCGCAGTGAAACATAAGGTCAAGCTGCAAAACATCCTAGTCCACCCTTGGTATATAGGTCAAGACACTAGTGAAAACTGGGTTACGACCCGCACTTGCACTCCTGTCAGGGTATGGCCCAAAGCTAATCTTGTGAAATATCATAAGTATATACTAAATCACATCACTTAGCTATGGCCCGTAGCCGCACTCTTGCCAAGGTGTGGCCCACAACCAATTCTATGAGTGTGTATACTAAACACTATATGACTCTGATCTTCCACTAAGGGAAAACTAGTTTCACCATCTAGTAAGTATTGACGATGAAGATGGATCTATGGCATATGGCAACTACATGATTAAGGTTTCACTTTGATTAGTTAATTGGATTGAGTGAATTAAGGTTGATTCAAATAAGTGGACATACAAATCCTAATTCATTTCTAGTAGGCATTTGATACGTAAAAACTCTAATAAATATAAAATGTATAGGACCTATTCCTTATTACGACACCACATGATACTATTTCACCGCCATTCATGACTTTATTAATCATTACACCAGCACAGGATATATAATCCTTATCACATTATCCTAGGGTACCAACCCGTATCACAGCATGAAGAGGATCACACCTCCATTAAGGTTCAATTATGCCCAAAGGTCATTAAGACCATCACATTAACTCATGTAAGAACACCATTATATTTCCATGCCTCGTCAAGGCTCAACTACCATCACATACATGTAACATATAATGTTTGGATTAACGTTGCACATAACAAAAAAATAGAGTTATAATAATATAGAGCGGAAAATTAATCCACCATTCTATTAAATTCACAAGAAAACTAAGCAACATCTTTGTGTTCTTGAATTAGGATTAAGGTTCAACAACTTAACTAAATTAGGATTTCTAAAGCAGAATTTGTATGTAATCCCTAGTTCTTATTATCTCCAACAAATCTCAGAAATAATGGCATTCCTTTATTTTAACAATATGTAAGGGAACTAGGTATAAGTATCCACCATCATTTAATTATACTAGGATAGGAGTTAACAACGCAAGTTATCTTAACATTGTGAATCAACACTTTACAACAATCTTAGGTTTATATTCATTTGAGGGAAAAGGTAAGACTATCAACTCATGGGGCTCAAAACATTAATCATAACTCATCAAATCCCCAAAATTAGTCACAATAAACACAACCTATCAAATTAATACCAAACATCATACCATTGGATTTAAGGTGATTAAAACCATTGCATCATATATATGAATCACCACCATTGAATCATGGTTGCATAAAACATAACCACGGGATGCAAAACATGTAAAACCTTGACATTCATCTAGGAAAATCATCAAGATATGGCTTATAAAAATCATGTATCACCATCGAGTGTAAGCCCTAAACTCAACATCGGTTACATGACCAAGGAAACCCCTCAAAATAGATATTAGTAAAACCATTGTTTATCTTAGCCAAGCAAATTGTCGATTGAGCAACTAAGTGAAACCATCGATCTAATACTTAAGAGAAAATAGTCCATGACCTCTTAGGATGATAATCAATTGTGGACCTCAAGTGTACCATCGATATAACACATGGAGAAATTGGTAAATCAACAATTAGAAAGGTCGTCCATTGTGAATCTAGTGAGACCATCAGATTAGCCATTGCGAGAGCTCCAAAACCATCAGTTGCGAGAGGAAACAAAGCCATCATTTTTTATAACAAAAGAAAATCCAAAATAGCAACTAAGTAACCTTCATCGATTGACACAAGAATCCCAACCATCGAGTTATAGAAACAAGAGAAAATCAGCTCAAAGCATTTAGAGAAAAATCTTTGTATGAGAGATAAACAAAACCATTGACTTAAACCACTTAGGATAGCATCATGAGATTCATTTCTCAAACATAAGAAAGTCCAAGACATTAGATAAATACAAACCATTAATTAGCACAAAATGGTCAAACCATACAACATCAAAACCAACTATCGGAGTGAAACACAAGGAAAATCTGCTCAAAACCCTAGGAAAACCAACGTTCATGGGGCTTAAGATTACCATCAATTATTTAGTGATGAAAACCTTATAACCATCATTTATTGAGCTCAGTAAAGTCATAAAGATAGTAATTAAAGTACCAAAATTGTTCCTTCCTATAGACCAACCCATCATGTAGCCAACAAGTAGAAAAACATTTTCAATGCACTAACTAAATCATAGCTAGTTTCAACCATTCAAACACCATAGATTATTATGACTAAGGAATCCATCAACCAATCAGAGCTAACAATATTATGACCATGGTTCTTAAGCATCTAATAAGGTCATCAAAAAAGTAGAAACTCACCACCATAGTTCTACACAAAAGACTAGTCATCGGATAATGAATCAAGAAAGAAATCAGCTCAATTAAGTCAGGGATAGTCATCAATTTCCACCATAACAACTCCATCAATTCGTGGACAAGCAAGGTATAAATCTCATATCTCAACACATAGTGCACAAGATTACATAGAGAAATCATAGAGTTATCTACTCAAGAATAATCATATATATACACAACTTAGCTAAGGATTCAAATTTTCTACTCATTACTAGGTTTTAGACTAAGATTTAGCATGGCAAGTTGAATGGTAAGAAATAAACGTGGGGCAAGTTATATAACTTCCCTCCATAATGAAGTTGCAGCTCCAAACAAGAAGAAAATTGAGGAAGAAGGAAGAAAATCCTATATTTGAGCTTCTCCATTCATCCAAACTAGTTCCATCTCCAAGAATGAGAGACCCTAGATCAAAGGAACAAGAAGAAGAGTGTCTTTTATGTTTCTAGCACAAATCCAACCATGGGTTACTTGCTTGAGTCAAGAACAACTAAGGAAGCTTTGAAATCTTAAAAAGACTAAATTTGAATCCCATGATCATATGCAAGTAGATCATCCCAAGCTCCTACTATCTTGAACTTCTTTTCCTCGCTCAAGAGTGAGAGACAAGATACAGAAGAAGGGGAAGAAGAGAGAGAATGCTAGGAGTATAATAATTTGTTTTGCAAGTAAGGAGGAAAGTATAAAAGCTAAAAGGGAGAGAGAAGAAAGAGGCAATGCGTCTAGCAAAACATGCCAAGTGTTCAAGGTCAAGAACATCACTTGCATGCAGCCCAACAACCCAAGGTAGTGAGGGATCAGGTATCCCATAGAAACTTGGCTCCCAAAACAGCTATAGGACCCCACTCACAAGAAAGTCATAGTTCATGCACTCAAGGCAGCCCATCTATGAGAGGAAAAATCCTAAGTAGATGGCATGCACAAAACCAAGGTGCTACTAGGTGCCCCATGTCACAAACAACTCCATAATGATATAAAAACATGTGAGGCACAACAATAACATGAAAAATTGCAAGAAAAATATCAAATGTAGGTAAATTTCATAAAAGTCCAAAATATGCACAAAATGGCATAACTTGCTCAAACAGTGTCCAAACTGGACCAAACTTGAAAAGCAACTTAATTAACTAATATCAAAGCATAATACAAAATTTAATTAATTATATTAAGCCTAAAATTAGGTAAATTAAGCATCATTAGGGTTTAGGCTAGGTTAGGGGCCTTACAACCAAAAACTGCTAACAGGGACTTCACTCCCAAAATGTGAAGCAAACAAGGATGATTACTTCCCATGCATCTCGTCTTCTAACTGCCCCAAGATTTTTCCATCTCATGGCGATTTTACAACATATCTACTAAATCTATGACCTTCCTCCTTAACTGATTGGTTATGGGCCCACCAAACTTCTATTGCGCCACTCTGATCTGATGTCATGCACCATGATGTCACTTATCTATACACCTTGTCCCAATGTTGCTAGCTATATTATCATATAATCATTCATCTTCTTTTTAAAAATTCATTGGAGCACTTCAAGATCAAACTCTCTCTAGGGGAAACAAACATCAGGAATTCATATGAAAGTCTCCGACTCATGTACCCTCGATACACCCTCGATACTAGGACTCATAACCTTGGTATCGATCACATGTGTCAAGAAAACATCACATCCTTGTCTTATCAGCTTCTCTACCATCACAACCAACACCCAACATGTTGGAAGGATCTTCCTAACTTCTCAGAAAACTCAAAGGCGTCCTTAACACAAACATCACCATCCTAGAACTACTGTCTAGACCAGCCACATGTTACAGCAGGATATCTATCCCTACGATTACATCAAATCCTTGTATACCAAGAGGCATGAGATCCACTTGAATGTAGTATCCCAAGAAGAAATAACACAAGTGGAAAGGTTTACCTCTCACAACATAGTGATCCATCCCAAGAGTTTCTATAAAAGGGGGTCATCGGTCCTACCATTCGCAAACAAGTTACAACTTTTTATGTTTTATTCACCTTTTTACCTGGATTCCTTGCTAGCTGCATAGGAATTATCATGATTATCATACCCCATTACTCTTTCATGTTAGTCATTTATCATACTCATGTGTATCTTCTCATTTATCATGTTTCCTATTCATTCTTTTAGGGGTTATTCCATCACATTCCTCATTCTTATACGTTCAACATGGATCATTCCCTTTCATTTCTTTTATATGTCATGATAACTTTACATTAACATATTTTTTTACATAATGGTGGGTCTGAGATTAACTTAAGTTCCTATTTGTTCATCCATCTTTATCCACTTTTATCATATCATATCACGATTATCATTGGATTTATCATATTCTTACATGAATTTTACACCTCAGATTTTTAAATTAACACATATTCATCTTTCTTTTACTTTATTATTATCTAGAATCATAGTTTTGGGAACTCCTACTTAGCTTATTTTCATTTGTACATAAGCTTCACGGTGTCATATCTCTTTCTTTAATCATTGAACTTTCTAGATTTTAATGAGTTACAATATGATTTTCACATTTCCTTATGTATGATTAAGATATGTTCACCATGATTTTATTAATTATTATGCTCTTTGAATTGTTTCCAACTGACTACTTGATCAAGGTAATCAGAAAGGTAACAATCAAAAAGTTTCACACTTTCCTTTCCTTTAGTATATGAATACCTGGCCAGGGCATCCAAGTACTTATTCAGGAAGTATGCATTATGCTCATGTCATTTTTATTACTTAGTTATCATCCTAATCCTAAGTTCTAGTGTTCCTATAGACTCAACGAACCTATAGATCTGATACCACCATATGTGACAACTCGTCACACAAAGCGAGATTACTAAAACCCTAAACATGATTATCTGCTAAAAAACACATCACTAAAAAGATGGTTAATTAAAATTGATTAAATTTTCACAATTTTTCTTAACAACATTAGCATAAAAGCCAAACATTATTTCATAAATCATACCAAAAATCTCTTACATTGACTATGTGGCCTCAACCACCTCATATACACAAGAGTTAACATCCACATGTACACCATCAGAATACTAGGAAAGCTCGAGTTAATAATTACACTATATTCAAAACATTTTCGCCCAAACTTGAGAGTACAAGGACGATTGTAGGATATACTAGACATCTAAAAAACTATCTGTCTATGATCCATCATATCAGCTCCTCCTTATTACGACGGGTCTGCTACTACAACTGATGATCACCTAAAAAGATTGTGGTGACCCACGAGTGAGACCTATGTCCCAACAAGATATATAACACGCAACAATGCTTATTGATTACAACAAGTTATGCTATTAAACATGTTTAGTAGATTAATCAGATGAAGCATATAGACAGATTAAGCAACAAAATGGAACTATCAATCATAAGAGTTTTATCAAGAGCAATTCTAATCAGAGTCTTCAAAGCTAGCATTATTCTCAATTACTAGAGGTAGATATTACCATGAGCATAGCCATCATCATGACCATAATTAGCATCACAAATATCGATTACAACATGAGCATATTTGAATAGTAGGAACATGTCTAACAATATAACATGTCTACAGTAATAAACAAAACTAACAAAATGAGCATGTCTAAGCATATACCATATCTAACAACATAGGCACCTCTAATAGCATAACATATCTTTACAATCTAACATGTCCAAGAGGATAAGCATATCTACATCTTGAGTAGATCTAACAACTAAAGCATAACTATCATCATGAGCATGATTAGCAGTATGAGCATATCCAACTACATAGGCATGATTAATGTCATAAGAAATTCTAATATCATAAGCATATCCAACTACATAGGCATGATTAACATCATAAGAAATTCTAATATCATAATCATATACAACTGCATAGGCATGGTTAACATCATAAGAAATTCTAATATCATAAGCATATCCAACTATATAGGCATGATTAACATCGTAAGTATAGCTAGTAGTATAAGAATGTCTAATAGTGTAAGGCATGTCTAAATAGCATAGTACTACTGACAACATAAGTATCTCTAACAATATAAGCATCTCTAATAATATAAGCATATCTAACAATATAACATATAAGAATAACTACTTCATAAACATATCTACATTCTTTTGGAGAAGTTTACATCATATTTTATATGAAGGAACAAAAGGGGTTATCTTCCAATGTGAAGTGTTGCACATAATCCTAGTCAAATATGCTACACGGATGATTATGCATTTTATTAATGCCCTGGGGAGATGAGGTATACCACTCATACTCAATTGAGCACTGCTAAGTCGAAAGCAGTGCCATACAAGATCTAGGAGGAGATGGACTCCTATGGTCTCATCTGCCCTGGCTAGTACGGGTCTTCCGCAAAGACACATAAGGTCAAGCTGCAAAACAACCTAGTCCGCCCTTGCTATATAGGTCAAGACACTAGTGAAAACTGAGTTACAACTCACACTCGCACTCCTGCCAGGGTATGGCCCGAAGTCAATCCTGTGAAATATCATAAGTATATACTGAATCACATCACTGAACTATGGCCCGTAGCTGCACTCTTGCCAAGGTATGACCTAAAACCAATCTTGTGAGTGTGTATACTTAAAACTATACGAATATGAGCTTCCACTAAGGAAAAACCCATTTAGCCATCTAATAAGTATTGATGATAAAGATGGATCTCTGGCACATGGAAACTACATGTTTAATGTTTCACTTTGATTAGTCAAGTGGATTGAGTGAATTAAAGTTGAATCAAATAAGTGGACATACAAATCCTAATTCATTTCTAGAAGGAATTTGATATGTAACAACTCCAGTAAATATAAAGTATATAGGACCTATTCTTTATTATGACACCACATGATACTATTTCACTACCATTCATAACTTTATTCATCATTACACCAACACATGATATATAATCCTTATCACATTATCCCAGGGTACCAACCCTTATCAAATCATGAAGAGGATCACACCTCCATCAAGGTTCAATTATGCCCAAAGGTCATTAAGACCATTGCATTAACCCCTGCAAGAACACCATTATCTTTCCATGCCTCATCAAGGCTCAACTACCATCACATACATGTAACATATACTGTTTGGATTAACATTGCACATAAAAGAAAATTAGAGTTATAATAGTATAGAGAGGAAAATTACTCCATCTTTCTTTTAAATGCATAAGAAAACTAAGCAACATCTTTGTGTTCTTGAATTAGGATTAAGGTTCAACAACTTAACCAAATTCGGATTTCCAAAGCAGCATTTGTATTTAATCCCTAGTTCTTATTATCTCCAACAAATCTCATAAATAATGACATTCCTTTATTATAACAATATGTAAGGGAACTAGGTTTAATTATCCACCATCATTTAATTGTACTAGGATTAGAGTAAATAACACAAGTTATCTTAACATTGTGAATAACCACTTTATAACAATCTTAGGTTTATATTCATTTGAGGGCAAAGGTAAGACTACCAACTCATAAGGCTCAAAAACATTAATCCTAATTCATCAAATCACCAACATCATGTGCAATAAACACAACCTATCAAATTATAGACCAAACATCAGACCATTGGATTTAAGGTGATTAAAATCATTGCATCGTATATATGAATCACCACCATTGAATCATTGTTTCATAAAACATAACCATCACATGCAAAACATGTAAAACCTTGAGACATTCATCTAGGAAAATCATCGAGATGTGACTTAGAAAAATCATGTATCACCATCAAGTGTAAGCCCTAAACTCACCATCGGTTTCATGAGCAAGGAAACCCCTCAAATTAGATATTAGTAAAACCATCATTTATCTTAGCCAAGCAAACTGTCGATTGAGCAACTAAGTGAAACCATCAATCTAATACTTAAGAGAAAACAGTCCATGACCTCTTAGGATAATAGTAAATTGTGAACCTCAAGTGTACCATCGATCTTAGACTTGGAGAAATCGACAAATCAACAATTACAAAAGTCATCGATTGTGAATCTAGTGAGACCATCATATTAGCCACTACGAGAGCACCAAAACCATCAGTTGCGAGAGGAAACAAAGACATCATTTTTAAGCACAAAAGAATATCCAAAATAGCAACTAAGTAACCTTCATTGGTTGACACAAGAAGCCCAACCATTGAGTTATGGAAACAAGAGACAATCATCTTAAAGAATATAGAGAAAAATCATCGTTTGAGAGAGAAACAAAACCATTGACTTAAACCGCTTGGGATAGCATCATGAGTTTCGTTTCTCAAACATAAGAGAGTCCAAGATAGAAGATAAATACAAACCATTAATTGGCACAAAATAGTTGAACCATACAACATGAAAACCAACTATTAGAGTGAAATACAAGGAGGAAAAATATGCTCAAAACCCTAGGAAAACCAACGTTCATGGGGCTTAACATCACCATCAATCATTTAGTGATGAAGACCATATAACCGTCATTTATTTAGCTCACTAAAGTCATCAAAATAGTAATTGAAGTACCAAAATATTTCCTTTCTATAGGCCAACCCATCAGGTAGCCAACAAGTAGAAAAACATTTTCAAGGCACCATCTAAATCATAGCTAGTTTCAACCATTCAAACATCATAGATTATTATGACTAAGGGAGCCATCAACCAACCAGAGCTAAGAATATTACAAAAATGGTTCTTAGGCATCTAATAAGGTCATCAAAATAGTAAAAACTCACCACCATAGTTCTACACAAAAGACTAGTCACCGAATCATGAATCAAGATAAATCAGCTCATTTAAGCCAAGGATAGCCATCAATTTCCACCATAACAACTCCATCAATTCGTGGACAAGCAAGGTATAAATATCATATCCCAACACAGAGAACGTGCACAAGATTAAGTAGAGCAACTAGAAAGTTATCTAATCAAGAGTAATCATATATATACACAACTTAGCAAGGATTCAAATTTGCTACTCATTACTAGGTTTTAGAGCAAGATTTAGCATGGCAAGATGAATGGTAAGTAACGAATGTGGAGAAAGTTATATAACTTCCATCCATAATGATTTTGTAGCTCCAAACAGCAACAAACTCGAGGAAGAAGGAAGAAAATCCTAGTTTTGATCTTTTCCATTCGTCCAAACTAGTTCCATCTTCAAGAATGAGAAACCCTAGATCAAAGGAGAAAGAAGAAGTGTGTCTTTTATGTTTCTAGCACAAATCCAATCATGGGAACCAAGGATCCGACCAAGAAGGAGAGAAAGAAGGGTAGGATAAGCAAGGAAATGAAGCGAAGAGAGAAAATATTACTTTCTTGAGTCAAGTACAAACAAGGAAGCTTTGAAATCTTTAAAGAAGACTAAATCTGAATCCCATGATCATATGCAAGTAGATCACACCAAGCTCCTACTATCTTGAGCTTCTTTTCCTCCCTCAAGAGTGAAAGACGAGCTCAGTAAGTAGGGGAAGAAGATAGAGAGTTATAGGAGTCTAAGAATTTGTTTTGCAAGAAAGGAGGGAAGTATAAAAGCTAAAAGGGAGAGAGAAGAAAGAGGCAAGGTGTCTAGCAAAACATGCCAAGTGTTCAAGGTCAAAAACATCACTTGCATGCATACCAACATCCTAAGTAGATGTCATGCACAAAACCAAGGTGCAACTAGGTGCCCCATGTCGCAACCAACTCCATAATGATATAAAACATGTGAGGAACAACAAGCACGTGAAAAATTGCAAGAAAAACATTAGATTGGGTAAATTGCATAAAAGTCCAAAATGTGCACAATATTGCATAATTTGCTCAAACAGTGTCCAAACTGGACCAAACTTGAAACATAGCTTAATTAACTGATATCAAAGCATAAGACCAAGTTTAATTAATCATATTAAGCCTCCAAATAGGTAAATTAAGCATTATCAGGGTTCAGTCTAGGTCATGGTCCTTACAACCATAAACCCCTAACAGGGATTTCACCCCAGAAATATGAAGACAACAAGGATGGTTACTTCCCATGCATCTTGTCTTCTAACTACCCCAATGTTTTGCCATCTCATGGTGATGTTACAACGTATCTACTAAAGCTATGACCTTCATCCTTAACCTATTGGTTATGGGCCCACCACACTTTCGTTGTGCTACTCTGATATGATGTTATGCACCATGATGTCACCTATCTATACACCTTGTCCCAATGTTTCTAGCTATATTATCATAAAATAATTCATTTTCATTTTGAAAAGACACTGGATCACCTCAAGATCTAACTCTCTCTAGGGGAAACAAACATGAGGAATTCATCTGAAAGTCTCCAACTCATGTACCACTAATACACCCTGGATACTAGGACTCATAGCCTTGGTATCGACCACATGTGTCAAGAAAACCTCACATCCTTGTCTTTTCAGCTTCTCTACCATCATAACCAACACCCAACATGTTGGAAGGATCTTCCTAACTTCTCAGAAAACTCAAAGGTGTCCTTAACACAGACATCACCATCCTAGAACTATATACCAGAATAGCCACATGTTACAACGAGATATCCATCCCTAGGATTACATTAAATCCTTGCATACCATGTGGCATGAGATCTATTTGACTGCAACATACCAATAAGAAAAAACACAAGTGGAAAGGTTTACCTCTCAAAACATAGTGATCCATCCCTAGAGTTTCTATAAAAGTGGGTTACCGGTCCTACCATTCGCAAACAAGTTACACCTTTTTTAAATTTTATTCACTTTTTCACCTAGATTCCTTGCTAGATGCATAGGAATTATCATGATTATCATACCCCATTACTATTTCATGTTAGTCATTTATCATACTCATGTGTATCTTCTCATTTATCGTGTTTCCTATTCACTCATTTAGGGGTTAGTTCATCACATTCCTCATTCTTATACGTTCAACATGGATCATTCCCTTTAATTTCTTTTATATTTCATGATAACTTTACATTAGCATCCTTTTTTTACATAGGGGCGGGTCTAATATTAACTTAGGTTGGGCGGGTCTAATATTAACTTAGGTTCCTCTTTGTTCATCCATATTTATCCACTTTTATTACATCATATCACAATTATCATTGGAGTTATCGTATTCTTACATGTATTTTACACCTCAGGTTTTTACATTAACACATATTCATCTTTATTTTACTTTATTGTTTTCCATATTCATAGTTTTGGGAACTCCTACTTAGCTTATTTTCATTCGTATATAATCTTCATGGTGTCATATCTCTTTCATTAATCATTAAAATTTCTAGATTTTAATGAGTTACGATATGGTTTTCACATTTTTGTAGGTATGATTAAGATATGTTCACCATGATTTATTAATTATTATGCTCTTTGAATTGTTTCCAACTGAGTACTTGATTATGGTAATTAGAAATATAATAATAAAAGAGTTCCACACTTTCCTTTCCCTCAGTATATGAATACCTGGCCAGGGCATCCAAGTACTAAATTAAGGAAGTATGCATTATGTTCATGTCATTTTTATTACTTAGTTATCATCCTAATCCTAAGTCCTAGTGTCCTTGTAGACTCAACAAACCTATAACTATGATACCACCATAAGTGACAACCCATCACACAAAGCGAGATTATTCAAAATCTAAACATGATTATCTGCTGATAAAACACATCAATAAATAGAGGGTTAATTAAAACCAATTAAATTTTCACAATTTTTCTAGAAACATTAGCATAAAAGCCAAACATCTTAGATTATTTCATAAATCATACCAAAAATCTCTTACATTGACTTTGTGGCCTCTTCCACCTCATATACACAAGCCATAACATCCACATGTACACCATCAAAATACTAGGAAAGATTGAGTAGATAAAAACACGATATTCAAAACATTCCTGCCCGGACCTGAGAGTATAGGGATGACTGTAGGACATACTAGACATCTAAACAACTATCTGTCTATGATCCATCACATCAGCTCCTCCTTGCTTCCACATGTCTGCTACTACTACTGACGATCACCTAAAAAGATTGGGGTGATCCACGAGTGAGACCCATGCCCTAGAAAGAGTTATAACTCACAACAACACTTACTGATTACGACAAGTTATGTTATAAAATAGGTTAAACGGATTAATCAGATGAAGCATATATACATATTAAGCAACAAAATGGAACTATCAATCATAAGAGCTTTATTAAGAGCAATTCTAATCACACTTTTCAAAGCTAGCATTATTCTCAATTACTAGAGGTAGATATTACCATAAGAATAACCATCATCATGAGCCTAATTAGCACTACAAAAAATGATCTTTAAATACAAACAAATTGTAGCTGAAACCCCAAATTTTACAGCTAAAAGCTTTAGCTACATTTATCCTTACATTTAGAATATGGATCTAATGTCTGTGTAGCTAATTGTTTTTGCTACATTTTTTCAATTTACAATTAAATATTCATCTAGCTACAAATTCATATGTAACCCTACTTGTAGTTAAAAAGTATCCTTACACATAAAAATATAGTTGCAATTGTATTCAAATAGATGACTACATTTGTATTTGTAGCTATTATATGTAGGGGGAAGTGACATTTGTTACAATTCTCTATGTAGTTCATGTGTAGCAAAATTTGTACTTACTACAGTTTGTAATTGTAGTTAGTATGTAGTTAGAGACATCATTTACTACATGTCCATGCATTTGTAGTTAGATTATGTAACCAGTCATTAACTTGTCAATGGACCAAAGTATTTCTCAAAAAGAATAAATAATCAATATTGACTTAGACCAAGTTGTGGTTGTGATGTCAATAACCATACTTTTATTTATATTAAAACAATGAGTACATAAGGGGAGGACATAAAACTTGCCCCAATTTTGCAACATGCAAAAAGATATATGTATACAATGACCCCCATGAGAATATAAGTTTACATCACTCTCAAAGTTTCACCCCACATTGTACTGTAGCTCTCAAAACTTTTTCAAGAAGCTTGAAATCAAAACCATGATGCAGTTGTACTTGGATTGGAACTTGTATGTTCAAATGTCATATCATCAAACCAGATTACCACTGAAGCAAAAAGTGAAGCTAAAACATCTTCAAGTCAGATAACAATTGTATTAGGCCATCTAAAGGTAGATCCCATTGAGAACATGTAGCCATCAATCTTCCCAATCAGAATATTGGACATCTACGAGTTTTGATGATCCAAGTCATTGAAGAAAATAGAATAAGTCCACCTACAAGATTCAACATCAGGAAAAATGAGTATAAAACATGTACAACACAAATAATAGATAAATATAAAAAGAATACATGATGCATTCTGCATACAAACCTCATCAATCTTACACCAAAGCATCCAATCTCAAAAACTCATCAACATCCACATTTACTGCACCATCATTCTTAGAGACTGCCCTGAAGGTAAAGGTATCTAGAATCAGAGTATAGTAATGAGGTGTAAGAAATTGCATACATACATAGTTTTACACCTACATAGCAAGGATGGAGAGCCCATATTCAAACGTTGATTGCTAGGGATGGTCATGTGAAGATAACTCACATAAGATAGAGCACAATGTGGATGCAAACTGCCTAAAAAAGCTACACCAACATAAACTACAATCAAGTGGAACTTATATCCATCCTCCTTTAGTAACAGAGTCATGGGTGTTGCTATAAAACATTGAAAATAGAGCACAACAATACAAGGAGTAAAACACACACTCCTGATGCTCTTAATGTACAAAACCACATAGACATCAAAAACATATCTTCCTAAAAAGAGAAGAGCACCTAAGGCAAATTTCATAACATGAGGAAATGATGCGAGAAAGCCTCATGCACAAGTAGAGCCTCCTACACATCCCTAGCTTAATAGTGTAAACAATAGATGATCTCCTTAAAGTATTATAGCTAGTATGCGAATCTGGCTCAAATAGTGTAAACAAAATGTTGATCTGCTTAAAAAAGTGTATACAATATGCTACTCTGCTCATAATATGGTGTAAATAATTTGCTAATCTACCCTAGTAATTACAATGAATGTAGTAGAAGAAGCTTCATATCAATAAAGAGCTTACAAAATAGAGCATGTCTACCAACTTGCATCAACCCATGATGAACCCCAAGATATTACTAAAATGGATGAATCTGTAGCAGAAACTAAGCAATGATGTAGAGAACTTATGTGAAAATCAACATCTGGTATGTGAGAATGATTGATGTGCACAAATCATATCATCTTTTGGGTCATGTTTGGTTGCATTTCCATGTTGTTTTGACTCAATTATCACTCTCATTCATGCTAGATTCTATATTTTTTGCTATTCTTACTTGTCTCATGGTTTGAATTGTAGGTACTACATTTTACAATTAAATGATGAGGAATATATCATATTATCACTTATTAGATCACTCCTCAAGTATCTACATGTTTTGGGGTTCGAAAGTGCACAAATACCGCTTTTTACAACATGTAAATCAGACCTACACACTGAAAGTTATGAGCAGAATACACAACAGCCCAGAACAGCCAGGTGCACGCCGTGCACCTGGGAACATTGAGCAGCCTGAAAGTTTCTGGAAAGTTGCACGGTGTGCACGTAATTGCACGACGTGTACCAGGGAGCTAAAAGTTTCTAGAAAGTTGCACGGCATGCATTTCTTCAGCGCACGCCATGCACAGTGCATTCTGGAGCAAACTAAAAGTTTCTGGAAAGTTGCACGGCGTGCACTTTGGGTGCATGGCGTGCACCTGGAAGTTTCAACATTTTGAAAAATATGAGTTTTTGTTTAAAACGAAGTGGGAACTTAATGGGCGGTTATGCTCGGTCATTTGTGTTAGTTCCCCCATCCCAAAGCAAGCCTAGAGCAGAGGAGGGCGATTTGGAGGAGAAAAGAGGTGGTTTCTTGCCAAAGGAGTCCACTTCTTCTTCTCTTCTTCTCCATTTTCTTCTCCGGAGGTGTAACAAAGCTTCTTCACTCTACAGAACTTCTTGGGAGGGAAGTTTGTCTGGTTTGGAGCAGCTGTAGAAGTGGGATTTCGTCCTCAAGTTGGAATTCTACCTTTCTTTGGTTACACCTTGGGATTACTTAGCTTTTCCTTCTCTAAAACATGTTAAACTCTGAAATTTCTACACATTTTCTGCTGTACATCATTATGGACGAGTAGACTCTTTTTATTGGGTATGGGAGAGTAACTCCCGTGTCATAGCTTGTATGAACATATGAATTTCGTACTAAATGTTAGTTTCTTGCATGTTCCAAGAGTTGTTTCAAATCTGAAATGCTTGTTTGTGTGATTGGCCATCATACTTGCATGTTTTATGCTTTCTTTCATAATCTGAGAAGATGTGTTTGAGAGTATGGAGTTACTCTTTTGGCTACTTGTCCTTGACCATGAGAGTGGCTGGGATTATGTTGAGGAGCAAGGTTTGTGATTTGAAATGAAATACATACACGAGAGTGATGTATGGAGTTAAAATCGTCATCACTTCACCGGGAAGTAAGTGATGACTACAAACCTCCTTTGTAAGTTAATTAGCATGTTTAAATTCATATTTTAATATAAGCTATGATGTGATAGTGAAATCCCAAGTCTAAGATCCTTCCAAATATGAATCTTAACCTTTCTTAAGTGATAATTTACTGTTTTGTTTTAAATCTATAATTTAGTTGTTCTAATCCAATCATCTTATGTACAACGATCTAGATTATTGAAAATCATAACTCTTGCGCCTAACTAACCAACGCTCCTTGTGTTCGACCTCGACTACAACTACTCTCGTATACTTGCGGGATATAGCTAGTTGAGTAAAAGATCATTCTTTTGATTGAAACTCGTTAGTGTAAATTACCAACAATGATGTTTTTCCAAAACATATAAATACAATGAATGTATTAAGGTCTAATTAAATTCAACATTTGTTTTACCAACAAGCATGACATGACTTCCATTTAGTTGCTGATAAAAGGATTTACAGAAAGAAATGACCTCAAATTCATGACAAAGAAACCCAAGAAAGAATCATAATTCTTCTGAAAGTGACTTATTTGATAAAGTAACAAAAGGTCAAATTCATTTCTAACCAAGTGATATACGTCCCTAGCTAGAAGAAGTTCATAATCAATCATTGATATCTCCTTGGACCAAACACAGAAGAGGATGACAAGGGATAGACAAGTGAACCTATGGTCTTTATATCCAATTAGATGGAGCACCTTGCTTCAGTTCTATGATGTTGTTCTTGGCTACCTCCATGCCAACTTTTGAATAACAAATGATAAAAAAATAGAGCTCAAAAAGAGCAACTTGCATGAATAATAAATGAGGTATGTTCATTTGTTCTTGCATGAATTATAGGAAACCAACTTGTACACCACCTGCTTAATAGAATTTAAGTACTTAACACATTAATTTAGATTACCTCTTTGTTCTAGATGTATTGATGCCGAGGGAGATCTCTACTCATTTGTTGGAAACTCTAGAGTCATAAGAAAAGTGACCCATAATCTTCTAAGATCCATCCATTCTTCACCTAACTCCAAGACTGTCCTTGTTCCATGACCAATTGAATTTGAATATCTAACATTAAGCGTTTCTAATGTCTAACAAAAGAATGGAGGACTTGTTGCAGTTACAACATGAAAATTCAAGACATACATGTACATTAGGAGGCACTGAAATCTCTGACACAATGAGTTATTGAAATATTTTTTTAGAATCAGATAGTGATTTAAATTGTGGGCATGATAGTGAACCTATGCTTGAAGGGCCATCCTTTGAAGGAGTTGATGGTTGTAAACAAACCTGACCTCCAACATAACAATGCATGTCTAAGGAAAAATGATTGAGCCAACCTGCATACCAAGAAAAGTAATACATAAACACACAATTACTAGTTCAAGACAATATCTCTTAGAAGCTAAAAGATTAATAAGTCCTAAGAATACAAGGGTCTATATAACCTCCATCCAAATTCCAGCTCAAGATTATACAGAAATCAAGACAATATCAAAGACAGATATGAAAGATCCTAGCTCAACATACGAGATCATAAGAACCAACACCTTAATAGCAAGACTTAAACAAGTCAGAAGTAAACTACACATATAATAAAGAGGTTGTGTAGCAAGGAGGTAAACCATACACGATGAGGGTACCCTATAATCTATATCTCAAATAGACAAGGATGGGGGATTATTTCACTTGTAGGATGAGCCTGAGCAGATGAAGATGCAATACTTACAATAGGTTGTAAAAAGAATGAAAGAAATATCACATTAATTTAGAAACAAGCAAAATAAGAAAGCCATCCTATTCCATCTTGGAACCAATCAGTTGCTTGCAACATAGAGATACCTAATGATCATATGTTCATTCTTCTTGGACTTTATTTTAAGCTTAGCATTAGGCCTACCATTGTACACAATCCTCCACCTATCTTTCCCATCTAGACATCCCTTCTTAAAAACTTTAGGATCTTTTACATTAATGAAGGAGTACTTCAAAATCTACAGAAGATAGTAGCTATGAAGATTACTACATAAATAAAAGTTGTGTGTAGCAGTTGTAAAATAAGAGCAGACATGTTCCATTTATATGTAGTCACTTTAAGGCTGTAACACTATTTGAATTAGTGTATTTCAATCTATGGGGAAAGCCACCGGTTTCTTCTAGACAAATATTTTCTTGTTACTTCTTGTTCTTAGATAATTGTGCACCATAAAAATACATATGAAACCATTCAATAACTATTAACCATACACAAGGTTTGGACTGAGATATGCAGGATACGTGCACAGAAGGTATTGATTAGAACATACATGAGGTATGTTGGTCCAATGTAGTAGCACATAATTATCTATAATAATTAGATACCACCCAAAGGTGAACTAGGTACGATGTAATTTGGAAACTATGAAAACTGGAAGTGAATATTTATCAATAAAAAATTTACCATTTTCAATTATTTATCTTGAGATTTGCCAAGAGACCCAACGATAGCAAAGCATGTGCAAAAATAATGATGGTAACTTTGGGTTCACCTTGATCATTGTCACCTAGTAGCATACTAGCTTTGTGCCCACTTAACATCAATAGCAAGTTGTCATGAGATTGAAGATACATTCTATCTTTACGGGAAATAACTACAATGCCAGTTAATGCTTTGTTGGTTTGCATTCTATCAAGATGTACTCTTAGCACCATTAGATTGGATAGGTAACAACAATTTACAGTTCCTGGGTCACATGAACCACCCCATAAGTATATCCAAGTGAGAAATTCACCAAAAAAATCAGAACTAATTTACAGTTTGTATACTCACTCACTATTCATAGTTGATCTAATTAAGGATAACTATAACAAGTTGCAATATATTTTTTATATTAGATATTCAAATTTCTATGTCATATTCTATTCCATTTCCTTGTCCATTTCTAGGAAACTTTAATAAAATACAAAGAACAAAATATGATCATTTCGTTCCATTTTGAGTCACATAGTCAAGGATATTTCCTCAGTGTCCGATTGTGAAACTTTCTTGTCAAGTTGCAAAGAGTATGTTGTGACAGAGTGAGTTTATATATATATATATATATATATATAATTTAGTTTCTCTCTCCTACAATTTTAATTATTCCATTTATGCCCTCAATCGTCCCTCACTCCAAATTGATTATATGATCTATCAATTTCATATAATGACATCTCTAGTATGATATAGACCCATGTTAAATACAAAATGACATTTAGTCAATCGACATAGTCAATAATCGAATTTTGACTCCAATATTGCACCCTAGCTACATCATAACACCATTAAACTACCCCTAAAATTTTATTGCAATTGGGTCAACCAATTAGGAGATATGACCAATTTAATTTAGTGTATATTCCACTCATTTTGAACCCTAGGATCTAAGTTTGGGAATTATTTGAATCAAATGTGTGACATTATGTGTCACACAACCTTTGAAGGCTTGGACACGGGTCTTGTTATAGGCTGAGCCTTTCTGGCCATTGATCAGCAATCCAACGGGGGAGACTTCGTCTCCTACCTCCCGCATGACCCTGGCTTCGGCCCCAACAGAGCGATGACCATCCAACACCCCTCGCGCCCAAGTCTCACCTCTTCACCTTGAGATATTTAGAGGACAGTTCCCTCTCACCCGAACGAGTCCAACGGTAGTGACCACACCACTTATCTCCACCGGATCAGGGAGAACAACCTCCCAATCCCTCACACCTCTCACTGGAGGTGGCGACCAATTTTAGGGCTTCCCCTTCTAGCACCCCTACCTATTTAAGGAGCCCAATAGCTCCTCCACCTTCCTTTTAGTCACAAGGACCTCTCAATTGCAACGAAGATCACCTCTACCTCCGTGACCTCAAGCACCTCACCTTGTCTGACCCCAGTCTCCTCCTTCACTCCAGGAGCATCTTGCTTCCAATTCACCACGGCTACACCATCCTGGGATCTCGGCGAGTCAAGGAGCACCTTCAGTTGGTGTCACAGTATCCTAGAGCCTCAGGTCAACTAGCTGCCGCAGTTGAGCTCCAGAAGCTTCATGCCGGCGAGGTTGGAGCCACCTCAGAGCTGCGGGAAGATCGCAATCTCATCAGTAAACCCCAACGAAGCTTTCAACTCCCTCAATCCAACCCGAGGGCAGGTAATCCTCTTTTTCACTCCTCAATCCATTACAACCTGTTTTGATCGGAAATGGCACCCAGATCTCCCTAGTTGACGACCTTGACCTCCCCACCACCGCCGTGAGTCTGCGAACTCAACCCAACCATCAGCTTTGCCCAATTCTTCCTAGAACCCCCCCCCCCAACATCGTGATCTTGCCTTCTCTGTCGTCCCCTCGCTCCAGTCATGGTGCGTGAGTAGGGAACAATCAAGTTAGAGGTATGACCTCTCTGCCCATACTCGTCTAGGGACTCTATTGGTACGCCTGGGGACCTTTTGGTCCTTTCCTCGCCTTGAACTCCCCTTCTTCAGATGAGCGCCTGCTCGCGGGTCAACAGGAGGGTCTGATTAGTTGGATCCCTCGCATGATCCGCGAAGCAGAGCTCGCAATCCTTTTCTTTTATTTATTTATTTTCATTTATTCTTCAGGTTTTCATCTGATTGGTCATATATTAGAGAAATTATAGAAAATGATAGGAATACCGAAAAATATCGAACCAATATACCATTTTCATCAGAAAAATTCACACTATTTAAATAAAATAATTCCATGACCTAGATCCGACCCCTTTTCATAAAATATGGTCTACAAGTCCTAATGACCCCTTAATATTTATGTATTGTGTAATAATGGTCATATTGATTTGAAATCTGCCTTGGGAACAGATTAAACCCTAATTAGGGTCCTGATCATCATGTTACTTGAAATCTTATCTAAGAAGGATAGTTGATTCAATAATTGTGAAAAACCCTAATTTCCAGTTTCCTCTCTTCATAATGTATACCTTATACAACTTTATATCTTAGGGTATCCTCCACAAATAGTAACATCGAGAACATTAATAAATGATATAGGAGAATAATGAAATATCATGTGATAATAATAATGATAATGACAAGTATAAGTGTTGAGTAATAAATCTAATACGTCCAAATTAATTTCAGGATGCCTCCTAAGACTCGCAACTCAAAGGCCTCAAAGGAATCGTCCTCTAAAAAGAGAAAAGAGCCTGGAAACTCTAAAGTACCTGATCCCGATGCTGCGGCCAAGGAAAGGTGGGAGGAACAGAAGAAAATCCTTCTAGATTTTATGGAAACCCTCGCCACAAAAGGAACCCCTGAACCTAGCTCATCTAGGAAGAAAGAAGTGATGGTGATAGATTTTATTAAGCTAAACCTTGATTCCTTTTGGGGGGAGGATCATCCTGAGGTCATGGACAAGGCTGAGGCCTGGATTTTATCCATAGAAAATGGTTTTCATACCCTAGAAGGACCCAATGAGAAGAAGGTCAAGTTCACCACCCACATGCTTAAGGGAGGGGCCAAAATCTGGTGGGAGAACTATGGTGGAAATAGGGGAGAGGAAATAGATAACATGGGGTGGGAAGACTTCAAAACCCTCTTCACTGATTGTTTTATGCCCATAGCCGAGAGGAAGAGGAAGGAGAAGATGTACATGGAGTTAAGGCAGGGTAGTCTTTCAGTAGCTGATTACACTCGGAAGTTTAGGCTTCTAGAGCGTTATGCACCCATCAGGACTAAAGACCGCCTTACTGAACACTATGTTGACTGCCTCTCTGCCCACCTAAAAACCCTAGTCTTAGCCTCTCATCCCAGAAGCATAGATGAAGCCCTAGATATGACCCTCAAGTAGGAGAGAGAGTAGGGCATGCAGAAACCTTCCAGTATGGGGTACTTAGGGTTAACCACAACTGAAGAGGATAAGTTTAGGAAATTCAACCCAGGCCATAACAACAAGGGATCAGGGAAAGGAGGAGGTTCAGGAAAAGGAGGACAGAAGCACAACCGAAATCAATAGAAGATAGTCCACCCAAAGTGCAAGACTTGCGGACGACACCATGGTGGAGTATGTTGCCACACCAAGCCAGTCTGCTATAACTGCAAAAAGGATGGTCATTTCATCGCCAAGTGCCCCACTCCCTCCATCTTTGGCAATCCTGCAGCAGGTGCTCCGCAGCCTTAGGGACACCGCAATGGTAGGGTATTTGCAGTGAATGCAGAAGAGGCTAAGGCAAATCCAAACCAGCTCTGTGAAGGTAACCAAATTTCTTTAGAATTCAATATCTTGTTCAAGCCTGCAATTATTCATAACTTGATTATCATGTGTAGGCATTGTAATATTAAATGGCCATCCTTTTAAGGCCTTATTTGACTCTGGATCTACAAATACATTTGTTTCTCAAGACCTGGCATCTATTTTAAACCTTCATATAAGGGACTTGGGATATATTCTGGATGTGTCTACTCCTAGTGGCAAAATACTCACAACTCTATAGAAAACTGATGAACTTTATCTTAAATACAAAGATCATGATATGCCCTTTGAATTCATTCTCTTAACTATGGAAGACTTTGATGTCATACTTGGTATGGACTGGCTTTACACATACCATGCTCACATTGATTGTAGAAACAAGATGGTAGTCCTCTCTCAACCTCATTCTCATCCTGTGAAAATCCCTAGAGGAAGCAGATTCTGTAATAATATTATAATCTCCTCTCTTAAAGCTAAAAAGCTCATTTCTAAAGGATGTAAAGTCTTCCTCGCATTAGTCTAAAAAACCAGTCCTAGTAGTGAGCCTGCAGAAAGTCTGAAGGTGGTACGTGACTTCCCTGACATTTTTCCAGAGGAGCTTCCTAGGCTGCCTCCAAATAGAGACATTGAGTTCTCCATAGATCTTCTTCCTAGAAACACTCCGATTTCTAGGGCACCGTATAGGATGGATCCTGCTGAGCTTATGGAGTTGAAGAAACAGCTGCAAGAACTTCTTGACAAAGGTTTCATTCATCCTAGTATTTCCCCCTGGGGTGCTCCTGTTCTTTTTGTTCAAAAGAAGGATGGTTCTATGCGTATATGTATTGACTATCTCATGTTGAACCAAGCTACTATTAAAAACAAGTATCCTCTCCCTCGTATTGATGACCTCTTTGATCAGCTTTGTACTGCTAAAGTTTTCTCAAAGATTGATCTCCGTTCTGTATACCATCAACTTAAAATCAAGGATTCTGATATTTCTAAAACTGCCTTTCGAACTCGTTATGGGCATTATGAATTTCTAGTGATGCCATTCAGGTTGACCAACGCACCGGGCGTGTTTATGAATCTAATGAACAAAGTCTTCCAACCCTATCTTGATGAGTTTGTGGTTATCTTCATTGATGATATCTTGATCTATTCAGATTCTATGGAAAAACACCGGGAACACTTGCGAGCAGTTCTTCACATTCTCTGAACTCAAAAATTCTATGGCAAGCTTTCTAAATGTGAATTATGGATCGATAAAGTCATGTTTCTTGGACATGTCATTTTTGGAGGTAGTATATCTGTTGATCCCGCCAAAGTCTCTACTGTACTTGATTGGCAACCTCCTCATAATCCTTCTGAAATTCGAAGTTTCTTGGGTCTAGCCAGATACTATCGTCGTTTTATTCCAAATTTCTCCAAAGTGGCACTTCCTCTGACTAAGCTTACTAGGAAGGATGAGCACTTCATCTGGTCAGTTGTTTGTGAGTCCAGTTTCCAGCAGTTAAAATAAAAGTTGACGTCAGCTCCTGTTCTTGTTTTACCCTCTAGCAATGAAGGGTTTGTAATATTCACTGATGCTTCGAGGAAATGGTTAGGATGTGTCCTATAGTAGAATGGTAAGGTAGTGGCCTTTGCGTCTAGATAGCTAAAACCCAATGAACTTAATTATCCCACCCATGATTTGGAATTAGCTGCAATCATTCATGCCCTCAAAATCTGGAGGCACTACCCGTATGGGGCAACATTCGACATCTTCACCGATCACAAAAGCCCAAAGTACATCCTGACTTAGAAGGACTTGAATCTGTGTCAATGTCGATGGATTGAATACCTGAAGGACTATGATTTCACTATTGCCTATCATCCGGGTAAGGCAAATGTAGTCGTTGATGCTCTTAGCAGGAAAAGGGCAGTGTGTGCATCTCTTTCTATTCCTGAATGGAGGAACATGGAGGATCTGGTAGGCTGGAAGCTGTAGTTTCTGCCTGATCAGTTGCATGTTAGCAATATCTCCATCACATCCAACCTGCATTTCAAACTTCTTGAAGCACAGAAGGCTAGTCATGATCTTACAGAGCTCTCTTCTCTCCTATCGAAGCCACAAACACATCTGTCTGTGGGTCTTGATGGTGGTCTTCGTTACAAGAATCATATGTGGATTCCTGAGCAGTCAGCTGTAAAGACAACAATTCTAAATGAGGCACATGGGTCCAAGTACACAGTTCATCCAGGCATGACAAAGATGTAAAAAGACCTACAACGTCAGTTTTGGTGGAGGGGCTTGAAGCGTGATATTGCCAATTTCGTGTCCAGATGTCTGACATGCCAAAGGATCCAGGCCGAACATCAGAGACCGAGCGGTCTACTACATCCCCTTGAGATCCCAGAATGGAAATGGGAACACATCACCATGGCTTTCATGGTGGGATTACCCATTACCAGGAAGGGATACGACGTTGCATGGGTCATAGTGGATCGTCTCACCAAGTCAGCTCATTTTCTTCCTGCGAAGACTACTGCAAAGGTTTCTGAGTTGGCTGACCTCTACATACGGGAGATTGTACGTCTGCATGGAGTCCCAACGTCTATTGTCTCAGACAGGGACCCGAAGTTCACATCAAAGCTGTGGAAGCAGGTTCAAGAGGAATTGGGCACCAAGTTGAACTTCAGTACAGCCTACCATCCGCAAATAGATGGGCAGTCAGAGCGTACAATACATATTCTAGAGGATCTTCTGCGAGCTTGTGTTCTCGATTGAGAAGGCTTGTGGGACTATTACTTGCCTTTAGCTGAGTTTGCCTATAATAATAGCTATCAGGAAAGCATTGGAATGCCTCCATATGAAGCTCTTTATGGCCGACCATGCAGATCTCCAGTACACTGGGATGACATCAGAGAACATACCCTGATGAAATCTGAGGAGATGCAATTGTATACTGATAAGGTTGCATTGACCAGGCAGAGGATGAAGCGGGTGCATGATAGGCAGAAGTCTTATGCAGATGCTCACCATCAAGAACGTCAATTCAAGGAAGGTGACCATGTATTTCTGAAGATCCGACAAATTCGAGCTTTGGCCAAGAACAAAGGAAAGCTCAGTCCTCGTTATGTTGGACCCTTTGAGATTTTGGAAAGGGTTGGTGGATGTGCCTATCGTCTTGCTTTGCCACCTCAGTATAGTGCCATGCATAATGTGTTTCACGTATCTAATCTGAAGCCATATGTCAAGGACCCCAGTCACATTCTGAATCATGAGCCTCTCGAATTGAAGGATGATCTATCATATGCTGAGTCCCCAGTCAGAATTCTCGACTTCAAGTCAAAGGAGCATCACAGTAATCATCATATTGAAATGGTGAAAGTTCTTTGGATCCACCATGATGAAACATATGCCACCTGGGAACTAAAGACCGAGGTCGAGAAGAAGTATCCACATCTTTTTCAGGCTGCTTGAATTTTGGGGACAAAATTCTTAAAAAGGAGGGGAGAATGTGATAGAGTGAGTTTTTATATATATACTATTTAGTTTCTCTCTCCTATAATTTTAATTATTCCATTTATTCCCTCAATCGTCCCTCACTCCAAATTGATTATATGATCTATCAATTTCATATAATGACATCTCTAGTATCATATAGACCCATGTTAAATGCAAAATGACATTTAGTCAATCTACATAGTCAATAATCGAATTTTGACTCCACTCTTGCACCCTAGCTACATCATAACACCATTAAACTACCCCTAAAATTTTATTGCAATTGGGCCAACCAATTAGGAGATATGACCAATTTAATTTAGTGTATATTCCACTCATTTTGAACCCTAGGATCTAAGTTTGGGAATTATTTGAATCAAATGCGTGACATTATGTGTCACACAACCTTTGAAGGCTTGGACACAGGTCTTGTTATAGGCCGAGCCTTTCTAGCCGTTGATCAACAATCCAACGGGGGAGACTTCGTCTCCTACCTCCCGCAGGACCCAAGCTTCGGCCCCAACAGAGCGATGACCATCCAACGCCCAAATCTCACCTCTTCACCTCAAGATATTTGGAGGATAGTTCCCTCTCACCCAAACAAGTCCAACGGTAGTGACCATGTCACCTATCTCCCCCGGATCAGGGAGAACAACCTCCCGAGCCCTCGCACCTCTCACTGACAGCGGTGACCAATTTTAGGGCTTCCCCTTCTAGCACCCCCACACCTATTTAAGGAGCCCAGTAGCTCCACCACCTTCCTTTTAGTCACAAGGACCTCTCAATTGCAATGAAGATCACCTCTACCTCCCTGACCTCAAGCACCTCACCTCGTCTGACCCCAGTCTCCTCCTTCACTCCAGGAGCATCTTGCTTCCAATTCACCATGGCTACACCATCCTGGGATCTCGGCGAGTCAAGGAGCACCTTTAGTTGGTGTCGTGGAGGCCCAGAGCCTCGGGTCAACTAGCCGTAGTATCTGAGCTCCAGAAGCTTCACGCCGGCGAGGTTGGAGCCACCTCAGAGCTGCGAGAAGATCGCAATCTCATCAGTAAACCCCAATGAAGCTTTCAACTCCCTCAATCCAATCTGAGGGTAGGTAATCCTCTTTTTCACTCCTCGATCCATTACGACATGTTTTGATTGGAAATGGCACCCAGATCTCCCTAGTTGACGACTTTGACCTCCCCGCCACCGCCGTGAGTCTGCGAAATCGACCCAACCATCAGATTCACCCAACTCTTCCTAGAACCCCCCCAACATCGTGATCTTGCCTTCCCTGTCATCCCCTCGCTCCAGCCATGGCGCGCGAGTAGGGAACAATCAAGTTAGAGGTATGACCTCTCTGCCCATACTCGTCTAGGGGCTCTATTGGTACGCCTGGGGGCCTTTTGGTCCTTTCCTCGCCTTGACCTCCCCTTCTTCAGACGAGCGCCTGCTCGTGGGTCAACAGGAGGGTCTGATTAGTCGGATCCCTCGCATGATCCGCGAAGCAGAGCTCGCAATCCTTTTCTTTTATTTGTTTATTTTCTTTTATTCTTCAGGAATTCATCTGATTGGTTAGATCTTAGAGAAATTCTAGAAAATGATAGGAATATCGAAAAATATTGAACCAATATACCATTTTCATCAGAAAAATTCAAGATATTTAAATAAAATAATTCCAGGACCTAGATCCTACCCCTTTTCAGAAAATATGGTCTACAAGTCCTAATGACCCCTTAATATTTATATATTGTGTAATAATGGTCATATTGATTTTAAATCTTCCTTGGGAACAAATTAAACCCTAATTAGGGTCCTGATCATCATGTTACTCGATATCCTATCTAAGAAGGATAGTTGATTCAATAATTGTGAAAAACCCTAATTTCCAGTTTCCTCTCTTAATAATGTATACCTTATACAACTTTATATCAAACAATTAATTGTCCTTGAATGACTTTGAATGACCCTGACCTTAGAATCCAACTCTGACCTCTTGAATCACATGTATCCTAAAAATGATATCCCAAATGACCTAAACCCTAATAAGAAACCCTAATGTGGAATAATGAGAACCCATGGTAATTTTAGGTTCTGTTTATTTTTCAGGGTGATTTACTATCTTTCTCATAATCTAGGACTTGTGGAATCCAGATCTGAGAATTAAAGGTACGTGGATATAATTATATGACTAGATTTTGCTGGATGCTAAATATATGTAATTGTTTGCATGAAATTGACATACATTGATGGATGTGGATATATGAATAATTGATGATTTACCGCCTTGAACATAAAAGAACATAATTGAATATAAGTGAAATGTAGTTACTAGTGGTGCTCATTAAACTCCCTATTAGAGAGGGAAAGCTTTAATGTTGACTAGCACCTCCCTAGGGTACATGATATACGGGGAGATCCCTAGAGTACAAGGTACACAGGGAAGGGACCACCATTTATGTTTGTGCTAAGTCCACCATAGTAATGCATGTTCATTCTAAATGAGGCTAATAACTTGAGATTACTTGATTTTCCGCCTTTAAATAACGTTCTCTTTCTCTTTATCCAATTTGAGTATTTTACATACCAGCATAGTATAGCTTTTAATTCCATGTACCAACTTTGTTGATGTTTTTATTTCTCATATTTTCTAGGTACAAGGAACAATTGACACTATATGAAGCACATCAAAGTACCTGAAGCCACTAAATAATGATCATGGAGGATATGAGATAGATCTCCACTTCTCACCTTATTCATTTTAGTTAGATGGTTTTATTCTTCTAGATGATGTAATAGGATACTATAAATCCTATGTAATAATCATATTTCCTTTTTCATAGACTTATTCTTCTCCCTTCTCAAGTATTAATATGTATGACTTTATCTTTTATCATTGAATGAAGTGTTGTGTGGCTATCTACTGATGATGTGGACATGATCTTGGCTTATCTATGTTTTTAGTTGACTATCTTGATTTCTAATATTTTCCCTTTTGACATTTATAGATATGAGTGCACACATATATGTGTATGTCACTAAGGAAAGTATATAGAAATTGGGGTTGTCACATATGTGCTGACATCATAAATCATTTTAGAGAAAGCATCAAAATAACAAAAATAATGGTGAAATAACCACTAGCTAACATCTAACCTAAGGATGTTTGTTAAAAAAGCCTAGAAGTAATACTAACTCCAGTGCAATTGTTTGTTCAAAAATTCATGTGAGTACTAGTGTATGTAGAAACAATTGTGAATGCAAATGATCCTAAAATACTAAAAATGGCTTCTGAGTACTATTTAATCTGAGGTGATTGTGAAAATACTATTACTGAGTAAATTTTGATAGGGATACTTCATGAAAATATGTGTATGTGTCAGGTGCACTCTCTAGTCTCAAATTATTAGATAAAATATCTCTGCAAAGAAACCTAGAAAATGAAGTAAACATACACCACAAGGTTACTGTGGACCATTCTAGCTAAACATAAAATTGACCCTTAGTAGATCATGGAGAAGTAGCTTGAAGCTTAAATAAAAAACTTCAGAAAAGATTATAATATAGTCAAAGGATGAACAAATAAACTACAGATTTCTTCAACTCAAATGAAAGAATCATATAATTCAAATGACACCAAAAATAGAAGCTAACACTTTGTAACAGTAGATAATCCAGACCTCATGTGATGTAAATCATAGGTAACAAATATCATGTATCTCCATCTTCCAAATAGAACGTATGGATCTTTGTTTCTCTTCTAAGAGTGAGTAATTTATTTCATTCAAGACTAACAAGGAAAATTTAGTCTCTTAGAAAATTGAGGTTCTGTAATTTCTTTCATTTGAGTCACACAATATTCCAGGTAAATTCTTATCTTATAACCAATTTATATCTAGAAAGTAAACGTCATGACAGTCTATACTTTCCATAAACAACAACTTTATCATATCCAACATGCCTATCTTAGGTAACATATCAATCATAGACCTCTAGATGATCATAGGTGACTGGTCTATCATAGTGAATTTTAGAGTAAAATATTGTAAAAGGAAAACCATTTACACCTAGGTTGAATTATAAGCTGCCCTACTATTTCAGGACCAACAACATTGGTACCTGTAGTGAACAATTCACATACCCTTCTATCAGATTGTTTTCCAAAATAGTTGTTTGGGCTATATTGTTAATAAGAGTTTTCAGTCACAGTTCTACTTTAGGTAGTGAAATGCATTATTAATAAGAGGTTACAATCACAATTCTACTTTTAGGTACTGAGATACATTGTTAGTAGGAGTTCCGGTGACATGATTTATTTTGGAAGAATATTATTCACCTATATAATGTATTCAAACACTATAAAACTACTGACGTTTTCCTGATATGGAAATATGAGCAGACATGCTAAGACACACCTTTGCCAATGCTACCATCACCTCTAAAGGTGATTGAATAACAGGCCACATTGCCTCATAATGTTCCACTACTATGAACTGAGTTACCCCACTTATTTGTAAATAACCATGAAATGTACTCAGTATAATGCAATACTAAACATGTAAAGATAGTAGAATAACTCAGTTACGCCAAAACAGATATTTGGGTAAACAATCTTAAAATAACAAATTGGGTCGCTTATATTTGACACAATTCTATAAGCTACTTAGTGGAGTATCAAATAATTTAATACTCGGTGGTGGAATCTAATAGAATATCCCTTAAAAAAGGTCTGGGATAAAACAACACGATGACAATTTTTGCTATAAAGTGCAAAATTAATATCTTATATTTGAGATAACAAATGGTCATATTCGAGAATTCCACTTGAATACGTGAATGTTGGGCGGCATTGTAAACATGGTATTTGAATTATAGTGTTAAATTGTCCCATAATATATAAAATTGCAATTGTACAAAATAGACATGTGAGACATACTTGAAGTCGCCATCGGTATATTGTGTTAGAATTTTATGATCACCAACTAAGGATAGGTGAGTCCGTCACTAGTTTAATTGTTAAACAACAATTGATTCATATAAGACAAAATATCCAAATATTGATATTATGTAGTTGTAGTTTGATTCAGACAACCATCTGACCCTTTAAAACAAATGACTTTGCACAGTTCCATAAACAAATAAATAATGGACAAGAAGGAAACAAAACAAAAGAAGTATTCATTTTGGTGCGTAGGATATTGTGGAAATCCACGCATTGTTTTGTCATTGGGTTGTATATAGATAGTATACAATTGGTTGTCGTGCATGTGTTTTCAATAGAGTATGTGTTACAACCCCATTTTTTGGTTCTTTTGGTGAGAAATATAATTTATCCTATTAAAGATATTTGAACAAATAATGATATAATTTGTTTTGAATAAAAATATTTCATTTACAATAGCCTTGTTGGTTGTTTTGTGGGCTTTATTAGTTATTGGGCCCAATAACAAGGAAAAGACAAAGGAAACTCTATTATTAAATGAGTAAATAAGAAAATGGAGAAAATAAAGATGTAGAAACCTCTAGAAGGCAAATGAATGTTATCCAACGTTAGATTTCATACCTTTTGGGTTCCAAGGAGTCTAAATTGCAAAGATATTGCAACAAGAAAGAGGAAGGATTAATTAAATATTGCTTTATTTAGAAGAATTGTGATAATGTTAATAATACAAGAAATATGTGGAAATATGGATAATGAATTCATCTTGGATAAGATTTCATGTCCACATGGTTTCTAATGGTAAAAGGAATTCAAATAAAGAAAATAGGAAGAGAGGAAAGAGAAAACAGGTGTTTAACTACATAATATGTGCCTTATAGGTACTTGACTTGCATATGAAGCAAAATGGTTTTTCTTTTCGAGTTTTGGTCTCAAAATTTGTACACAAGTAGCTTAAGTCATTATGGACTTTTCCTTAAAATTTGGTATCAATTGGATAATCGGTACGCGAGTTATGATTTTTGAAAAATCTCCTAAAGTGGAAAGGGTAAAGGAAATATATATATAAAGTCACAATTGTTTCTATATCTTTTTGGGCGCATGGCATGATAGCCGTTGGATCTGAGTTCCAACGGTGTCTGTATTCTCGCCTACCTCAAGTAGGAACAAGAAAGAAGGACAGTTCTTGGGAACTTCTGAATCGATTCTCTTTTTGTACAATCAATGTGTGAATCTGGAAATTGTTTCAATGAATCCAAGAGAAGAAATCACTTCGTTTCATCCCAGGTTATAGGGCCTTTGGAGGGTAATCGGGAAACCCCCTTTTTCTGGTGTGCTGGTTGGCCGCCCTCCATAGCCATGGGCTATAAAAGGGGATGTTCCCTACATGCCTCTTTGCGGGACAACGTAAGGCTTAAAGGAGCCGTCCTTGCCACCAATTTCTCCTCTAATGCCCTCTTTCATGACCAACCTTCCTTGGACCACCGCTGGTGACTCCTCCTAGTCGTTCCAACGACTCCGGCCAACTCGGGCGTAGCTGAGACCACAGTTGAGTTCGTAGGGGTGCGAGGGAGGTCTTCGTGGCCTTGTCTAGTGCCAAGAGAGGCTGGATCTCAAAGTCAACCATGGTGCTGACCATGGTTGGGCTTTGCTCGTAGGAGACAGGGATCATGAGGTTGAAGAAGCAATAGGGGTAAAAGACCCCTTTGCCCCCCATGTATTCTATCCAGGTAAGGGTATTCTCTCCCTTTTCTTTAGTTTGATCTCTAGTAAGGCGCGCGATCACGGACCATTGGATCCCGCGTGTTCCAGTGGACCATGGATCGAGCGGCCGATGTTTTTTCCAGAAAATAATAGATTAACCAAAAAAATAATTTATCTTGCATAAATCATAACTTTTGATAGGAAGCTCTAATGAATAAAGTTAAAATATGAAAGTTTCTTAGAAAAATACAAGGAACACAATAAAATTGGTTTGAGAACCTAAATTTGTTCCTATTTGCAAAAGTGTGTTAATATAATGAAAAGTTCTTATGTATTAGATTAAGAAACCCTAATTGAGCATATTGGTTAAGTTCATGTTGCTTAGTTGATGAAATTGAGTAATTGCAGCCTATTAAATAGTTAATGATGAACTTGAACCTGATCTAGATGTTTCTTGCATGATTTAGGGTTTTTACCTCAAATAAGAATGATTAAGCACTTAGAAACCCTATTTGAGTATAAAGGTTCCTAATTGTGGATAAATACCCTTAATATGGTAATTAGGGTTTTCTAATGGATAAAGGTGGAATTAGTGATAAATAGAGTTCATATGTGAATTAGATCATTATGAACTATGAGTCGTTAATCCGGAAGGAACCAAAGATGATAATTAGGCATAATGATCTTGTCATGAATTAAAAGGATAAAAATGGTAGTTCTAATGTAAAAAGGGGCATAATAGACTTATTTGATGTTTAATTGTACCTTTAATCTAAAATTAAGGTTATATGTTGTTAAAAGGTAGCCTTAATATCTTTCGTGAGGAATAGATGAAATAATTATGGTTTGTGAGTAATTGTATAAAATTAGGGTTTAAAATAGTAAAAATGAAGAGAAACCCTAATTGCAATGGAAACCCTAAAAGTGGACTAGAAACCCTAGGAAGCAATCTAGGTTTAATAGATCTTGATGACATGATCAATGATAGGAAAATTGGATGCATATGTTAGGATCATCTTGTGTGCTTGCTTGTTTACTGGATTTCTTGCGTAGTTGGATTATTTCTGCACTCAAGTCAACTTGACAGGTATGTGGTTAATTATGGTTAATCACATTAGTTTTCCCGAAGGTTTTCTGGATGGTTAATCGCATTGAATGCAACCTATCAGTTTGAGTCACTATGATTATCACAATTGTAAAATAAGTGTGTATTCTCGCACCTACATGCCACCTTGATGGATGTTGCAAAAAGGTCAAGCCTAGGAGGGAAGACCAATGGGCACCATGAGAGGTGACCCCAGACACCAAGCTCGGGAATGAGAAGGTGGTCCATGTTACATGACTAATGGGCACCATGAGAGGTGACCCCAGGAACCAAGATCGGGATTGAGAAGGTGGCCTTAAGTCAATGGCAAAAGATAAACCCTAGAGGGGGTATTCCAGGGTTAGGGAAAAAGCGGAAGAGAATGACACATTGAAAACGTAAATTGGCTTGTTAATTACCTTGATTGTGATAATTAGATTGTTAGCCATACTTGTGAAATTTTGGTTGTCCCCACATAATGACATATTTTGATATGCTGACCGACATTTTGTTTGTCAGCGTTTTAGGTGCAAGATTGAAAAGGACAAATAGTAAAGTAGCACATGTGGAATTAAATAAGAATTAAAGTATAAAGGAGGATTAGTTAGAATAGATTCCATATGTGGATAGAATTAGATATCCAAGTTTTTGAAAAAGGTATGCAAAGTTTTATTTTTATACCAGTTTTCAGTTTAGTCTTATAGAATTTGATAATTATTATTGATTATTTGTCAAACCTTTGGTCCTGTTAATTGGGATAATGGCTCTGACCTTCTGGTCTCCCTTAATTGGGGGTTACCGAGAGGCGGGGTCGTTACATTTGGTATCAGAGCATAGGTTCCTCATTTAATCTTTAATAATTATTAACTTTTACGAACTCTGTAGAACCCAAGGGAGTTATTAGAGGATTTTTTAAAAGACAAAGGTATCTAGAAAAGGATCACGTCTGGGGGCTGGTAAGATATTCCTCCGCACCGCTAGTCAGAATACAAGGACTCCCAGATTTGTGTGACTGCCTGGCGAATGTCTCAGGATTTGACTCAAAATAAGATACCTTTAGGACTCTCTCATCCTGTTCATCCCTTCTCAATTCAAATGTTGTTAAGGACCTTAAGGATTAGGGGTTTCTCTATTTTCCTCACCCTCTTGAGGTATGGGTAAGGTTGATAAGGTTTAAGGAACCCTCCACCAAATTAATGAAAAGCATGTAAATAAGATGTCATGGACATAAGTTTAATAGTTTAAGCGTAAACTAAAGAATAGTTGCATGCTTAGGTCATATGACATATGTTGTCATTCCCTCAGAAGAGACCTAAGGCTAGACCTCCTTGTCAGGAGGATGAGTAGAGAGAGTTAGTCTTAGAGGTAGAGACCTCCATTATAAGTAGAGACCTGGCACATCCTTTGAGGATGATGTTAACCCTAACCCTAAGTGGTGGTTAGAGAGAGATGACCTGATGAGTTAGAGGTCATGATAGACCGGGTGTGTGGACATGCTTTTGGATACCCATGACGATATGAGCCATGTGAGGTTGGATAACCTAGTAACTTTGGCAACCCAACCCAGGAAAGGTTCGTGCATGTTAGAGTGAATGATATCTCCTTCAATGATGAGGTTAGTAAAGAACCTATAGGAAACCTATGGGCTTATGCGAGTAGGGCATAGCATGTACCCAGAGTAAGTCGGTAGTACGGGCAGTAGGTTGAAGCTCTGGCCAGGAGAGTATGTTGGATAGCTTATGAGATAAGCATGATGAGCTCTAGATAATATTGAGCAAACATAGGTTTGAACATAGGCTTCACCCATGTAGGGGTATGCTTGTGAGCTTGATCCTTCATAGAGAGAGGACCTCTAGTAGTAAGGTTGTTTTTAGGGTTAACTCTAGAGAGAAAGAGAGCAGGACCCAAGTAAGAAGGTTGGAAGCTTAGACTCCGAGATATGGGGAATAATGGGAGTTGGGGATGATGCAACCTAAGTGGAGGATAGTGGTTGTCTCATGCATGATCCCTGGAGGCTGATGGTTTCCTGATTGCCTTTAGAGGACCCAAACCCTAGAGAGAAGATGAGACTGCTGGTACCTATGTGCCTATGGTATAGGTGTCCACCTTCTAGGGTTAGGAAGAAGAGTTCCTTAGTCCCTGAAGAGGGTTAGTAACAAGTTGTGAGGCCTTATACTTACTTGGTTGACCCCGAGGAGGACTCAAATCTGAGGTGTTGCTTGAGTATAAGGATAATATTAAGTGCATGCCATACCTTGTACATGCTTGGTTTGTGGTGGAAAGGCTGAGCATGCAGTTGGACAACTTTTGTAGAAAAGTGAACCTAGGGTTCCTAGGCCTAAGAGGGAAAGTGGTGTTCCTGATTCTCATAATGAGATTTGAGTTTTTATAGATTCGAGAATGGTACTCCTCATGTTTAGAGGAAAGGGAAACCCCTTAAGTTTAAGGTATGTTTGGTGAACCCCTCATAGCTAAGTTGGTGACATGGGAAGGTATGTTCTTGGTCCAATGTTGAGGAATGAGAACAAGTATGACCTTAGCATGGTTTAGTAGGTGGTATTCTTGTGCTTTAGTATCTTGCTAGGGTTAAGCATGCTCATGAGGATGTAAACCCTAGACATAAGCACATTTGTGACCTTTGTTATCAAGGTGTAGTTTCCTCCCATCCTGGGGGAGGGACCCTTTTGTGGGGTGTATACCAGTTTTGTTGGTTTTGAGGTAACCTAAAGAGGTCTCATAAGATCTTGAGAAGCTAAGTGAAAAGTACATAGTATGATAATGAACCTATAAACCCATAGATAACCATCTCTAAGTGCATGCAGATGTGTTACCATGGAGGTAATCAGTATGGGGCCTGACCAAGGTAGGCAGGTCGCCATGACCCCTATGAAGGGATGAAAGTCAGCCCAGGAATGCAGAGAGAGATGATGGAGACCTGGGTAAGGTTCTGAGTTGGATATGTACTATATTAGAATCCTAAGTATATCCTAGGTTCAAGTAGGGATAAGCCCGATGGAAGTAGGAGTTGCCTAATTCCCTAGTTGCACATGACCATAGGGTCAGGAGGTAACAACTATCATTGTTTGAGGGCCATGGGTTAGGAGATTGATCACCTTCATGAACTCAAGAGACCCAAAGGGCATATGAGTAGGGTACTCTCTGGATGCATAAGGAAAGAGGGATGACCTCAAAAGTGACGACACTCTACAGACCTAGAGGAGATGATCAAGGATTGTGTGGTGATCAAGTAGGTTCGAGACCAGTTTTCCATGAAAGAACTTTGATATTAAGATGATCATGATGTAGAGACGTATGTTGCACATTTCAACTTAGATTTGAAGGTGTACTGGCAAGGTGGGATGTACCATCTCTACTCTTGGAATGGGAAGAACTTGGTATTTGGGCTGCAGCCAAATGCTTATTTCCTCTTGTTATGTGAGTGAGAGATAGGACAGTACACATGCCATAGACCAAGGATAAAATATGATGTGAGTTGGAATGTTGCTATGAGGTATGAGGACAGAGCTGATAACATACCCTTGTGGAGTAAACGATATGTATATGGTTTACTAACATTAAGGGAACTGAGGTAGTCATCTTATGAGGATGCTTTTATCATGAGCTATGTGGAATTTGCGAGTTATATAAGGTTGAGTTTGATAACTAAGAATATGAGCTCTAAGTCTTCTTGTTGAGTCTGAGATGAAATGATAAGTGGAATACATGGAGGTATGTGTCTTCAACATTACCTAACACCTAAGGATGTGAGGTAGTAATGGATGCTCTGGTTGAGATACAGCTGCCTAGTTTAGCTAGAGGCTAGAAGAGGTTGTTAGATTAACCCTAAGTTTGTGAGATATGTTTGGCTAACACTTAGATGTAACAAGATCCGTTGAACAAGTTAGTAGTGGTTTGGTTAGCCAGCTTAGGCCTTGATGCAAGAAAAGGATGGTGGTAGAACCTCAGATGCACTTCTCTGGAAAAGAAGCTACTGAAACCCCTATTAGAGTGGTTTAGGGTTTTTGAGGAATCAATCTTGAGGAATCATGACATATAGGAGATCATGATTTTAAGATCACCATACACCGTGGTACTATGAACATAGTAAGTGGTAGTAGTACTTTGGATGCTTAAGATGAAGTTTCATGGGGCTTGTCGCCATGCAAGTCAGGAGGTGAAGGATGAACACCAGTAACCCAGTGTATTGATATAGAGGATAAAGAGTCCCCGAGAGAGAATGGGAGTTCATCACCATGGATGTTGTGGTAAGTCTCCCCTAGACCAAGGAAGGTCAAGATGCAATATGGGTTATGGTAGATCACCTTACCTAGATAACATGAGAAAGAAAGAATACTGTCAAGGGACAGATCTGATTGAACTACATATGAGAGAGAGATGGTTCAACTACATTATGATGCGAGTTCAAAAGTTCTTGAGTATAACCTAACGATTCACTTCCATGAGGTGGAATTAGACTAACTTGATGCTAGTATAGTTTATCACCCCTAACTACTGGTTAGTATAATCCAGACTAGAGGGTCTGATAAGAGCATGTGTGCTTGTTTAGGGTGATACATAGAGACAGTTCTTGTCCTCTACACGATGTGATGATAACCACCATAGCCAGTGTCAGGATGTAAAGAAGCTCTATAAGGGAGGTTGTGTCGATCACCACTTCATGAAGATGATGTTGGTGAAGGGACCTCGTGAAGGTCAAGAAAGAACCACAGTGTGTGCAGATGAAGTTGCTTTGATTGTGCAATGGCTGAGAGAGAGCCCAGGGGTGACATTAGTCGTGAGATGATGCAAAGCAGACTGACATGTCGTTCACTATGGGAGAATATGTGATGTGAAAATCCAACCCCTCTAAGTTATAGCTAAGAGAGCTGAGTCCCGGCCGCATGTGTCCATTTGAGATGGAATGGTGGAGATGGTTGTGTTTAGCCTTGCCCCTCAGGATAACATGATGTATAATGTGTTCCATGAGTTCAATCTAGAGCACTATGTGAGGTACCCAAGCCATGTGCTGAGCCATGAACCTATTCAACTTTATGAGAGGCTGAAATGTCCTGAGTCACCTATGAGGGTACGATATACCAAGGTGAGAGAGAACTCAGATGAAAGAATATGAGATGATGAAGGTTCTTGGAAAGCACCATGGAAAGGGTGAGACCACATGGGAGCCATGATGGACATATGAAAGGCTTATCCTATTTGTTTGTGTGCCTGGTGGAATTTTGAGGGCAAAATTTCTATATGAGGGGAAGGATGTTACAACCCCAATTTTTGGGTTCTTTTGGTGAGAAATGTAATTTCTCCTATTAAAGATATTTGAACAAATAATGATATAATTTGTTTTGAATAAAATTATTTCGTTTACAATAGCCTTGTTGGTTGTTTTGTGGGCTTTATTGGCTATTGGGTCCAATAACAAGGAAAAGACAAAGGAAACTCTATTATTAAATGAGTAAATAAGAAAATGGAGAAAAGAAAGATGTAGAAACCTCTAGAAGGCAAAGGAATGTTATCTAAAGTTGGATTTCATGCCTTTTGGGTTCCTTGGGTTCCAAGGAGTCCAAATTGCAAAGATAATGCCACAAGAAAGAGGAAGGATTAATTAAATATTGCTTTATTTAGAAGAATTGTGAGATAATGTTAATAATACAAGAAATATGTGGAAATATGGATATTCAATCCATCTTGGATAAGATTTCGTATCCACATGGTTTCTAATGGTAAAAGGAATTCAAATAAAGAAAATAGGAAGAGAGGAAAGAGAAAATAGGTGTTTTAATACAGAATATGTGCCTTATAGGTACTTGACTTGCATATGAAGCAAAATGGTTTTTCCTTTCGAGTTTTGGTCTCAAAATTTTCAAACAAGTAGTTTAAGTCATTATGGAATTTCCCTTAAAATTTGGTATCAATTGGATAATCGTTCTACGAGTTATGATTTTTGCAAAATCTCCTAAAGTGGAAAGGGTAAAGGATATATATATATATATATATATATATATATATATATATATATAAATTCACAATTGTTTCTATATCTTTTTGGGTGCATGGCATGACAGCCGTTGGATCTAAGATCCAACGGTGTCTGTATTCTTGCCTACCTCGAGTAGGAACATGAAAGAATAATTGAGATCCAACGGTGTCTGTATTCTCGCCTACCTCAAGTAGGAACAGGAAAGAAGAACAATTCTTGGGAAATTCTGAATTGATTCTCTTTTTGTACAATCGATGTGCAAATCCAGAAATTGTTTCAATGAATCTTAGAGAAGAAATTTCTACGTTTCATCCCATGTTATAGGGCCTTTGGAGGGTAATCAGGAAATCCCCATTTTCCAATGTGCTGGTCGGCTGCCCTCCATAGCCATGTGCTATAAAAAGGGATGTTCCCCTTCTACGAGGCTACATGCCTCTTTGTGGGACAGTGTAAGGCTTAAAGGAGCCGTCCTTGCCGTCAATTTCTCCTCTAATTCCCTCTTTCATGACCAACCTTCCTTGGACCACCGCCGGTGACTCCTCCTAGTCGTTCCAGCGACTCCGGCCAACTCGCGCGTAGCTGAGACCACGATTGAGTTCGTAGGGGTGCGGCGGAGGTCATGGTGGCCTTGTCTAGTACTGAGAGAGGCTGGATCTCAAAGTCAACCATGGTGCTAACCATGGTTGGGTTTCACTCGCGGGAGACAGGGATCGTGAGGTTGAAGAAGCAATAGGGGTAAAAGACCCCTTTGCCCCTCCGTGTCTTCTATCCAGGTAAGGGTATTCTCACCCTTTTCTTTAGTTTGATCTTTAGTAAGGCGCGCGATTGCAGACCATTGGATCATGCGTGGTCCAGTGGACCATGGATCGAGTGGCTGATTTTTTTTCTCCAGAAAATAATAGATAAATCAAGAAAATAATTTATCTTGCATAAATCATAACTTTTGATAGGAAGCTCTGATGAATAAAGTTAAAATATGAAAGTTGCTTAGAAAAATCTGAGGAAAACAATAAAATTGGTTTGAGAACCTGAGTCTATTCCTATTTTCAAAAGTGTGTTAATCTAATGAAAAGTGCTTATGTATTAGATTTAGAAACCCTAATTGAGCATATTGGTTAAGTTCATGTTGCTTAGTTGATGAAATTGAGTAATTGCAACCTATTGAATTGTTAATGATGAACTTGAACCTAATCTAGATGTTTCTTACATGATTTAGGGTTTTTACCTCAAATAAGAATGATTAAGCACTTAGAAACCCTATTTGAGTATAAAGGTTCCTAATTGTGGATAAATACCCTTAAAATGGTAATTAGGGTTTTCTAATGGATAAAGGTGGAATTAACGATAAATAGAGTTCATATGTGAATTAGATCATAATGAACTATGAGTTGTTAATCCAGAAGGAACTAAAGATGATAATTAGGCCTAATGATCTTGTCATGAATTAAAAGGATAAAAATGGTAGTTTTAATGTAAAAAGGGGCATAATAGACTTATTTGATGTTTAATTGTACCTTTAATCCGAAATTAAGGTTATATGTTGTTAAAAGGTAGCCTTAATATCTTTTGTGAGGAATAGATGAGATAATTAGGGTTTGTGAGTAATTGTATAAAATTAGGGTTTAAAATAGTAAAAATGAAGAGAAAGCCTGATTGCAATGGAAACCCTAAAAGTGGACTAGAAACCCTAGGAAGCGAGCTAGGTTTAATAGATATTGATGACATGATCAATGATAGGAAAATTGGATTCATATTTCATGATCATCTTGTGTGCTTGCTTGTTTACTGGATTTCTTACTTAGTTGGATTATTTCTGCACTCAAGTCAGCTTGGCAGGTATGTGGTTAATTATGGTTAATCACATTAGTTTTCTAGAAGGTTTTCCGTATGGTTAATCACATTGAATGCAACCTATCAGTTTGGATGTTCATACTTGCAAATTATAAAGTCACTATGATTATCAAAATTGTAAAATAAGTGTGTATTCTCGCACCTACATGCCACCCTGATGGATGATGCAAAAAGGTCAAGCCCAGGAGGGAAGACCAATGGGCACCATGAGAGGTGACCCCAGACACCAAGCTCGGGAATGAGAAGGTGGTCTATGTTGCATGACTAATGGGCACCATGAGAGGTGACCCCAGACACCAGGCTCGGGATTGAGAAGGTGGCCTTAAGTCAATGGCAAAATAGAAACCCTAGAGGGGGTATTCCAGGGTTAGGGAAAAAGCGGTGGAGAATGACACATTGAAAACGTAAATTGGCTTGTTAATTACCTTGATTGTGATAATTAGATTGTTATCCATATTTGTGAAATTTTGGTTGTCCCCACATATTGACATATTTCGATATGCTGACCGACATTTTGTTTGTCGGCGTTTTAGGTGTAAGATTGAAAAGGACAAACAATAAAGTGGCACATGTGGAATTAAATAAGAATTAAAGTACAAAGGAGTATTAGTTAAAATAGACTCTAGATGTGGATAGAATTAGATATCCAAGTTTTTGAAAAGGTATGCACAGTTTTATTTTTATACCAGTTTTTAGTTTAGTCTGGTAGAATTTGATAATTATTATTGATTATTTGTCAAACCTTTGATCCTGTTAGTTGGGATAATGGCTTTGACCTTCTAGTCTCCCTTAATTGGGGGTTACCGGGAGGCAGGGTCATTACAGTATGTGTAGGACTAGACTAAAGTCACGATACATAGTGATATGAATTAGTATATTGTAGGAGTTGAACACTATAGAGGTGTAAGGGAGGCTGGTTCTATTTAGTGAAACTAAAATGCAAAGATACACATTGGTCGCTGGGTTTTAGAGAAATGAGGACGGATTGAGTGTTGTCATGACTAATAAAAAGACATTTGGTAGTTTGGTGTGCTGTCTAGGACAATCACAACATTCTAATTTTTTATAATACCGTAACTCTTCCCGATAGAAGGGACAATGTGAATAGAATTATCATTGAATGAAGCATGTTTGTAGGCAGTGACAAGCTAAAGAACTCAATACATTATTAATTTACAACTTATGTATCTAGGCATAGGAGGAAGAAAAGCAGGTGGTACATTTTTTGATCTGTGGAGGGGGGTACAACCCAAGTAGCCCCCCTTTGTAGATTCATTACATAGTATAAAAATGCTATATATGATTCCCAGACCAAGACTTTTAAAAGAGCTGGCCACATGGGATATCCAACAAACACATTTAAAACACACAAGACCATAACGAGAAAAAGCAAATGATCACAAGCTATATGAGAGTCAACACAATCATCTTGCAATAGAGATAGAGCAAAAAATCTAGAAAAGATAGAGCTATATCGAACTGATGAAGGGGCATGAGCAATACTCATTGATTTTAGTTACTTGTACATAAATCATTAAAATTTGAGGTGCATAGCCCTGAGTAGGTGGTGTTGAATCTTGAGCACAAGGAGGAATGCACCACAGAGGCCGAGGAAGTAGGCATGTATACTCGTAATATCTGAAAGTAATATACTTCAATACTAAACCTTGTTTCTGTAACTGACCCTTGATGTCACATTCGTAGATCCTTACCCGGGGCCGATTATTGAAGATCCCCAAGAACGAGGTCCTTCCTAAATGAGATATATCTGGTGGTAACAACAAATAGATAGACGTCAGGAAATCGTGACTAAACCGACTGTGTTAATGGGTAGTTGAGGCTTGGAATTCCATGTTGGGACATAAGGCTCGTATCAATCTTCCTACAGGCAAAGGGGACATTGCCCTCAGGCTAACTATAAGGAGCTGTAGAAAATAAGAGCTTTCGACCATGGATAGGGAGAGGAAAAGATGTTGTGAATATAAGATTGGGGATAAAAAGTGAGAGAATACAATTTGTGGGTGGAGAGGATTAGAGGTGAAATTGGGGAAAACCAGAGTAATTGAGATTGGGGGGGGCGGAGTTGTAAGCAGGATACAAAAAGGGTGTCGTGCGGGATTTGAAATGCTACGTTTCATTGCATTAGACAAATGACGGGCGGGCATTTAGTTATTTCTTGTGTATTTGATTAAAACTAAATACATTCATTCTAACTACATTATAAAGAATTTGTAATTGGTAAACCTTTTTAACTACAAATAACATATATGTTGTGAGAATAATTGTAGCTAAATTATCTTTTCTTTTTGTAGTGTAGCATCATAAATATCGTTAGCGACATGAGCATATTTGAATAGTAGGAACATGCCTAACAATATAGCATGTCTACAATAATAAACAAAGCTAACAATATGAACATGTCTAAGCATATATCATATCTAATAGCATAGGAACCTCTAATAGCATAACATATCTTTACAATCTAATATGTCCAATAGGATAAGCATATCTACATCTTGAGTAGAGCTAACAGATGAAGCATAATAAGCAACATGAGCATGATTAGCAGTATGAGCATATCCAACTACATAGGTAAGATTAACATCATAAGAAATTCTAATATCATAAGCATATCCAACTACATAGGCAAGATTAACATTATAAGAAATTCTAATATCATAAGCATATCCAACTACATAGGAATGATTAACATCATAAGAAGTTCTAATATCATAAGCATATCCAACTACATAGGCATGGTTAACATCATAAGAAATTCTAATATTATAAGCATATCCAACTATAGAGGCATGATTAACATCATAAGCATAGATAGATGTATAACCATGTCTAGTAGTGTAAGGCATGTCTAATAGTATAGTACTATTGACAACATAAGGATCTCTAACAATATAAGTTTCTCTAACAATATAAGCATATATAACAATATAAGCATATCTACCAATATAAACATATTTAACAATAGAACATGTAAGAATACCTAATTCATAAATCGATCTAGCAACATAAACATATCTACATTCTTTTAGAGTAGTTTACATCGTCTATTATATGAAGGAACAAATAGAGGTTATCATCAAATGTGAAGTGTTGTATATAATCCTAGTCAAATATGCTACATGGATGATTACGTATTTTGTTAATGCCCTGAGGAGATGAGGTATACCACTCATACTCCAACTAACCACTGCTAAGTCGAAATCCGTGTCATACAAGATCTAGGAGGAGTCGGACTCCTATGATCTCATCTGCCCCCGATCAGTACATGTCCACCGCAATGACACACAAGGTCACACTACAAAATAGCCTAGTCTGCCCTTGGTATATAGGTCACGACACTAGTGAAAACTGAGTTATGACCCACAGTCACATTCCTGCCAGGGTATGGCCCGCAACCAATCCTATGAAATATCATAAGTATATACTGAATCACAACATTGAGCTACGACCCATAGCCGCACTCCTGCCAGGGTATGGCCCGCAAGCAATCCTGTGAGTGTGTATACTTAATAGTATATGACTTCGAGCTTTCACTAAGGGAAAACCCATTTCACCATCTAGAAATATTTGACATTGAAAAGGGATCTATGGCATAGGGCAACTACATGATTAAGGTTTCACTTTGATTAGTTAAGTGAATTGAGTGAATTAAGGCTGAATCAAATAAGTGGACATACAAATCCTAATTCATATCTAGCATGCATTTTATATGTAACAACTCCAGTAAATATAAAATGTATATGACATGTTCCTTATTACAACACCACATGATGCTATTTCACTACCAGTCATGACTTTATTCATCATCACACCAACACATGATATATAATCCTTATCAAATTATCCCAGGGTACCAACCCTTATCACATCATGAAGAGGATCACACCTCCATTAGGGTTCAATTATTCCCAAAGGTCATTAAGACAATCACATTAATTCTTGCAAGAACACCATTATCTTTCCATGCCTCATCAAGGGCAACATATAATGTTTGGATTAACATTGTACATAAAAGAAAATTAGAGTTATAACAGTATATACAGAGAGAAATTACTCCATCATTCTATTAAATGCACAAGAAAACTAAGAAACATATTTGTGTTCTTGAATTAGGATTAAGGTTCAACAACTTAAACAAATTAGGATTTCTAGAGCAGCATTTGTATGTAATCCCTAGTTCTTATTATCTCCAAAAAATCTCAGAAATAATGGCATTCCTATATTATAACAATATGTAAGGAAACCAGGTATAAGTATCCACCATCATTTAATTGTACTAGGATTAGAGTTAACAACACAAGTTAGCTTAACATCGTGAATCAACACATTACAACAATCTTAGGTTTATATTCATTTGAGGGCAAAGGTAAAACTACAAACTCATGGGGCTCAAAACCATTAATCCTAACTCATAAAATTCCCAACATTAGGTGCAATAAACACAACCTATCAAATTATATAAAAAACATCAAACCATCATATTTAAGGAGATTAAAAACATTGCATTGTATATATGAATCACCACAATTGAATCATGGTTGCATAAAACACAAACATAAGATTCAAACCATGTAAAACCTTGAGACATTCATCTAGGAAAATCATCAAGATATAACCAAGAAAAATCATGTATCACCATCGGGTGTAAGCCCTAAACTCACTATCAGTTTCATGAGCAAGGAAACCCCTCAAATTAGATATTAGCAAAATCATCATTTATCTTAACCAAGCAAACTGTCGATGGAGAAACTAAGTGAAACCATCGATTGAATACTTAAGAGAAAATATTCCATTACCTCTTAGGATGACAATCAGTTTTGAAACTCAAGTGTACCATTGATCTAACACTTGGAGAAATCGGCAAATCAACAATTAGAGAAGTCATCAATTGTGAATCTAGTGAGACCATCAAATTAGCCATTGTGAGAGCATCAAAATCATCAACTGTGAGAGGAAACAAAACCATCATTTTTAAGCACAAAAGAAGATCCAAAATAGAAACTAAGTAACCTTCATCAGTTAGCACAAGAAGCCCGACCATCAAGTTTTGGAAACAAGAGAAAATCAGCTCAAAGCATTTAGAGAAAAACTATCATTTGAGAGAGAAACAAAACCATTGACTTAAACCACTTGGGTTAGCATCATGAGATTCATTTCTCAAACATAAGAAATTCCAAGACAGAAGATAAATACAAACCATTAATTGGCACGAAAGATTCAAACCATAGAACATCAAAATCAACTATCAGAGTGAAACACAAGGAGGAAAGTGTTACTCAGAACCCTAGGAAAACCAACCTTCATGGGGCTTAAGATAACCATTGCTAATTTAGTGATGAAGACCATATAACTATCATTTATGGATATCACTAAAGTCATCAAAATGGTAATTAAGTACCAAAATCGTTCCTTCCTATATGCCAACCCATTGGGTACCCAACAAGTAGAAAACTATTTTCAAGACACCAACTAAATCATAGCTAGTTTCAACCATTCAAACACCATATATTAATATGACTAAGAAAGCCATCAACCAACCAGAGCTAAGAATATTATGACCATGGTTCTTAGGAATCTAATAAGGTCATCAAAACAGTAGAAACTCACCTCCATAGTTCTACACAAAAGTCTAGTCATCGGATCATGAAGCAAGATAGAAATAAGCTCAATAAAGTCAAGGACAACCATCAATTATCACCATAACAACTCCATCAATTCATGGATAAGCAAGGTATAAATCTCATATCCCAAAACAAAGAACATGCATAAGATTAAGTAGAGAAACTAGAGAGTATCTAGTCAAGAATAATCATATATATACACAACTAAGCTAAGGATTCAAATTTTCTACTCATTACTAGGTTTTAGAGCAAGACTTAGCATGGCAAGTTGAATGGTAAAGAATAAATGTGGAGCAAGTTATGTAACTTGCCTCCATAATGAATTTGCAGGTTCAAACAGCAAGAAACTCAAGGAATACGGAAGAAAATACTAGCTTTGAGCTTCTCCATTCGTCCAAACTAATTCCATCTCCAAGAATGAGAAACCCTAGATCAATGGAGCAAGAAGAAGAGTGTCTTTTATGTTTCTAACACAAACCCAACCATGGGAACCAGGGATCCTGCCAAGAAGAAGAGAAAGGAGGGTACTATAAGCAAGGAAACGAAGCTAAGAGAGAACAATTTACTTGCTTGAGTCAAGAATAACTAAGGAAGCTTTGAAATCTTGAAAGAAGACTAAATCTGAATCCCATGATCATATGCAAGTAGATCACCCCATGCTACCCCTATATTGAGCTTATTTTCCTTCCTCAAGAGTGAGGGACGAGCTCCAGCAGAAGTGGAAGAAGAGAGGGCGTCCTAGGAGTGTAAGAAATCATTTTGCAAGCAAGGAGGGAAGTATAAAAGCTAAAAGGAAGAGAGAAGAAGGAGGCAAGGTGTCTAACAAAACATGCCAATTGTTCAAGGTCAAGAACATCACTTGCATGTAGCCCATCAGCTGAAGGTAGTGGAGGATCATGTATCCCACCAAAACTTGGCTCCCAAAATAGCTATTGGGCCCCACTCACAAGAAAGCCCTAGTTCATGCACTCAAGGTAGCCCATCTATGACAGGGAAAATTCTACGTAGATGTCATGCACAAAACCAAGGTGCAACTAGGTGCCCCATGCCATAACTAACTCCAAAATTATATAAAGACATGTGAGGCACAACAAGAACATCCAAAATTATGAAAAAAACATCAGATATGGGTAAATTGTATAAAAGTCCAAAACATGCATAAAATTACATAACTTGCTCAAACAGTGTCCAAACTAGACCGAACTTGAATCATAGCTTAATTAACTGATATAAAAGCATAAGACAAAGATTAATTAATCATATTAAGCCTAAAATTAGGCAAATTAAGCATCATTAGGGTTTAGGCTAGGTCAGGGGCCTTACACATGCTGAATTCATTAGGGCCTTGTGATTTTAGAGCACTCAAACCTTCCATCACTGTAAAGATTTCCATGGGAGAGAAGACTGAGATGAGGGATTTAGGATTTGAAATTTTTCATCAGAGCACACAGTGGTGCATTCGATATGAAAAGATCAGAGTAGGATGATTATGATTGAAATAATTTTGGAAGTGATTAGGTAACTATTTATTGATAAGGTATTACCTTGTATTGTAACATCCTAAATTTGTAAATAAAATAAGTTTAGAGTCCTTAGTGAAAATTTTCAACTGTTAATTTCAAAATCCAACACATTAATGCAATTTATCCCAAATATAATGATCCCTTAACATCGAATTTTGGGTTAACCAAGTCACTAAGGAAAGCATAAATCCATTAATCTCACCTTTTAATAATATATAAATTAAGATAATGACCCATATGAGTTTGATGAATAAAAGGTGAATGAAACCTAAATATAATCATACAAGAAGATTCTAGACCATATAATTGACCTATGTTTCAATTTTGAGGTCATTTTGGCTTCATTTGACCCCCTGACTTATTTAGAGAAGATTTTATATAGTTGATAATCAAGATTAATAAATCATATAAAAATTTCTATAAGTAGGACTAAGGTCCCACTTTTATCAGCTTGTCACATGCCTTTAGCTATCCGAACTAGGTTGGACTCGAACTCAGAGTCAGCTACATGCTGGGAAGACATCCCCTTCGCCCGATTCTTGGTACTTGGACTCCATAGTAGCTTGCCTCCCCCTTATTTCCCGATCTCTCTCTCTCTTCATACATTCACATCTCAAACAATTTGTGGTAACACCTTCTCCACATCCTTCCTAGCTCAAACATCATATATTACACTAGACTTCATGTCTGGAAGAGTCCCAACCATCACTGGCTCAGTTTTGTGCCTTGTTTCAACTCCATTAATCCCACGAGACACCTCCAGAGGCAAGACATATTTATAACCCTTTGAGAACGTTTTCCCAAACATCAAGCAACCAAACCCTTGTCTGGATTCACCCTATGTTTTCTCTCTGCCCTCTTCCCATAGAAAAACCCATCGACACTGAAGCAGGCTCATCATCCCAGCATCTCATGCCATCGCCTACCCTCTAGGCATGACAGAAGGATCCACTTAGACTCCAAGAAGCTTCAGAAACCACTAATTTTCCCCATTGTCATGTAATATTTCATCCCTCTTTTTGGCCACAACCTGATTCCAGATTGCAGTTGGTGACAAATATTCATTGTTTTAAGCTTTTCCTTCACAACACACTTTGGTTTTGAGTGAAAACTCATACAACATCATTGGTTTGAGGTGCGATGAGTCCTTTCCCCATCTTTGTATCCTCACCTCCTCGCAACCATGGAGGGGGGTTGGTTTTGGAGGAGCAGGCCACCGACCCTTATTCTTTAGCTCTCTAGAATCGACGTTCAAGAAACTCAATGCCATGGTTGTTGGTATGTATGCCCATAGAGCCAATCATCTGATGATTGTAATGGCATAAATGTAATCGATTTGATTATTAATAAATGCAAGCTTCCAATTTATTCTATTTGTTCAATTATGGAATAATTAAATAACATAATAAATGTCTAGAGAATATTATTACTCAATGACGTGTGTCTTCAAGTATAAGACTTGAGAAATGAGATCATAAAGATGTTAAGAGTACATATACATATTCTCATTATGTCCCTGATCGGTTGTTATTGTGGAAGGTTGATAGAAAAAAAATAACAGATAAGATCAGAGTGTGAGTTGGTTGATGATGCAGTCTCATTGGTCATGATATGGCTATATCAAACCAAGCACACATATACATGTTAGAGAATAATGTATCAGACAGACCCACCGTGAGACTGACACATGTAAGCCATCATCATGGAAGTTATCATCATCTCTCACAGTGATGGTGGTGTTTATGGTTCTTAGATGTGAAGTCACTGCACTCATCACATGTCATTGGGTACACTTTCATCATCAAACACAGTCCTGAAACATGGGTTGTTATAACAATGATGATTGGGTGGTTTTGACACATGGGGGTTTACTGTGAGGGATATATATGGTATTTTCCCCTCCTATTGAAGCATGATATCCTAGGCCTCTTGATTAGCGAGACTGAGAAAATATATGACCATGTACATGTAAGTCAATGTGTTGAGCTTACATATATCTCAGACAGTCTTCTCTGGTTCAAGAAATAAGATTGAATAATAATGAGGGTGACTGCTTTATGCCTATAGTTCAATCTAGATATCAGTTGTAAAGGAACTATAGAAACACTATAGCACCATACACAAATTGTGGGTTGAAGTTGTTCTCCAACTTTCCATTCACTTGGGTAGCACTAATGTGCGACTAGGCGCCACTCTCTACTTATGATGTCATAAGTTGTTATAGACATTCACTACCAACGTGATATGGGACCTATAGGGTCACACACATAGGTCTCGACCTAGAAAAGGATTTTAGATCTTGAATGGCATTTTAATTAAGTGATATAGTGTTTAGGCATTTGATTCACGCAACAAACAGCCTGACAACACTGTCAAATGCCCAACACAGAAAAATGAGAATTGATTCCTCTGACAACTTTTTCCTCTCTAGTTGTACTAACCACTAGAGCCCAGGCAAGTCCTACCCAATAAGGGAGGGATCGCCATGAGAGAGAACAGTTAAGAGTTGCCATTGTGGGAGAGCAAGTGAGTGACTAATACACCGATAGAGAGGGACAACTCCTTCCTGATCATTCTAGCAGAACAACATGAGTTCTAGGAGGTCTGTGTGGACTACCATAGAAGTGGGAAGCTGTTGTTTGCCTCTAAGGAGGACATCATCAACCAACAGTCCATGATGAGAGGAGCAAATACATAAGATGATGAGTGAGTCTAGTGTCCTAAGAGGAGTAGTTAGACGAGTCTCAGTGCAACTAGGATTCAGAGTTGCACATCTACAATGATGAGGATTGTCTTTGGACTTACTCCAAGACTAGGTATATCATTGTAAACCATCCTTCCTGTCTTATAATAATTGATATGATCCATTGGATAAGGGAAATATGGTAGATAATTTTTTTTCCACTGCCTATCTCATAGCCATTTTTCTTTACATTCGTATCTAAGCTAGGGAAACCATTGGTCATCAATCTAGAGTCTCGAGATAAAACTTTCTGACACTATGTTTCATTTTCTAGGAGAATGATGATCCTAGGGGATTTTGTTCCAGTTATGCCCCTGTATAGCCATTTATCTGTATCACGCCCACATGGGTAGTTTCATCTTTTGATAGTGTCTTGTTGGATAGAACACACCTCAAATGGATTGGGCCCATGCTAGGTGGATGGCCGCCATAGGATAATCTTAGAGCACGGTCCCACCACGTGATTGGGTTTTGTTTCCGTTGTTGTGGCTTTTTCTCAAATTCTCATTGGCCCGTTTTTAAAAATTTATAATAAATCAATAGTTTATCTGGAAAAATACTAAAAAATATTCGTTGGAAAGGTTTTTCAAAAAGGAATCCATTTTCAGTGTTTTCAAACTCTAATTCAATAATATCTGACCATGTTTTCTAAAAATACCCAAATTAGGGTTTAGGATGGTGTTTGAAGTGATAAATAATATAAATCATGATAATTTCAGGACACTAGGATTTGAATTAAGACCAGAGAAACTAAGTTAGGATTTACCTTGCTCCAGGTAAGTGGGTCATGCCACTATGAATATGTATTTTGGATGAATTGCATGGTATGCATGATTTAGAATTATGCTTTAATTCCAAGTTCATGAATGAAATTAAGATAATAATGATGCCTTAGATTATATCATTGCATGTTGATTGTTTTATTCATAAATTCCTATGCTTATCACCGATTCTCATTAGTTTAAGGCTATGCTCATGTAATGATTAAGAAATTGAAGAAAGAATCATGTAAATCTTGTAATGTTAATGCCAAGATTAAGAGGGAGAAATCCCATGATGATTAAGATAATGTACTTAAGTTGTGAATTGTTCCTCTTTATGTTATTTTGTCTTTATGGTATTGATGAGAACATTGGTGCAACTAAGATGAGCTTTAACCGACCTGATGAGGACTTTGGTGCAATTCTTGGATGAGGACAATTTACATTGATGGCAAGATAAGAACAAAGTTGTTAATGTTTAAAATAAGAGAATTAAGTAATTATTATATGCTCCTTACAATGATGGACCTTTATGGTCATTATGGGCTTTCCAAGCATGATGTGCCCCACGTGGGCAGTGATGGAGAGGATACATGTAGTAAAGTTTCTTAAACCATTGATGTAATGAAAGATAAAGTGTAATGATAATTCTTAATGTCAAGCCGTGTCGAGTTTATTTCATTTCAAGTATATATGCCTATTTTCAATTCTTATAACAAGCATAATTACGCTTACTTACATTGTTTCTTTGTTTTACATGGCCGTGGGATGTGATGTCCCTAGATAAAGGAGTAAGAGAGAATTGAAGTGAGCCCTTCAGTGCAGATGACATCAGGGAGACTTTAGCTTGGTGGGGTGCCATCTACCAGATCACCTAGTCTAGTTTTATTTCATGCTTTAGATTTTCTTAGCCTACATGTATTAGTTTTGAGATTAGGATGAGATGTTTTATGTTTTCCTTTCAAGAACAATGTATGAATCTATATTTCCAATTAATGCATGTTGTTTCATTTATTTTGTTGCAATGTATATCATGTTTTGTAATGTTCTTCCAAGATAAGTGACCATGTTTTGGAAAACATAGGGTTTGCTTTTGTTGTCATGTATATACTTGAAGGGGCGTTACTATATGGTATCAAAGAGACAAATAGATGGCCACTAAGCTAAATTTTCATATGTTCTAACCCTAGGCAAAGAAGAAGTAGGTGAAACATATTAGAAATCAAAGTAAAGGTATAGTCAAGAGATATAAGTTCGGATGAGGATTAGGGTTATGTGCCTAGATGTTTTGTACTTTTATGTTAACTCTAGAATTGTATATAGCATACTCTCTCCGTTTCCCATGTGTTTGTAATATGGGACACAAGCTCATGGGGTTTTGTAGAGAGAATGGTATATGCATAAGCATGCTTGTCTTGTCCTTTCAAGTGCATGTGGCATGGGACATGTGAACGAGGGAGGTACTAAGATGAGTGTGATAAATAATGTCATCTTTGAATATATGAGCAGTCGACATGTATCCAAAGGCAACATACAATAAGATCCAACACTAAAGTTTGAGACATATAATCACCTAAACCTAATCAAACACACAGTAAGACCAATCATACATACAAAGAGTAGATATTTGATAAGCAAGTAAGATCCATGATAGAATCAAAACCCGTAGAGAAGAGTTAAGAGAGGTCCTTTGTCATGTCAATGATGATGTGAAATAGGTTCATTAGTAGTACACCCACATGTTGATAGTGTTTTACCATGAGGATGCGATTTTAAGATGATATTAGAAATTAGTACATAGAATATGTAAAACCCTAAGGTGGTTAGTATGATAAAATTTTGAGGATGAAATTTATTTTAAGGTGGGTAGAATTGTAACATCCCAAGTTTGTAAATAAAATAAGTTTAGGGTCCTTATGGCAAATTTTCAACTGTGAATTTCAAATCCAACACATTGATGCAATTTATCCCAAATATAATGAATTATTCACTTAACATCAAATTTTGGGTTAACCAAGTCACTAAGGAAAGGATAACTCCATTAATCTCACCTTTTAATAATATATGCATTAAGATAATGATCCATATAAGTTTGATGAACAAACGGTGAATGAAACCTAAATCTAATCCTACAAGAAGATTCTAGACCATATAATTGACCTATGGTACAATTTTGAGGTCATTTTGACTTCATTTGACACCCTAACTTATTTAGAGAAAATTTTATATAGTTGATAATTGAGATTAATAAATCATATAAAAATTTCCTTAACCAAGACTAAGGTTCCACTTTTATCACCTTGTCACACGTCTTCAGCTGTCTGAGCCAGATCAGACTTGGACTCAGAGTCAACTATGTTGGGAAGACATCCCCTTTGCCTGAGTCCTGGTATTTGTGGACTCCATAGTAGCCCACCTCCCCCTTCTTTCCCAATCTCTCTTCATACATTTGCATCTCAAAAAATTCGTGGTAATGCCTTCTCCACATCCTTCCGATCTCAACGATCCCAGATTTCATGGGACTTCATGTTCGAAAGAGTCCTAACCATATCTGGCTCAATTTTGTTCCCTGTTTCAACTCCATTGATCCCACGAGACACCTCCAGAGGAAAGGCATATTTATAAACCTTTGAGAATGTTGCCCAGACATCAAGCAACCAAACCCTGGTCTTGGTTCACCCTTTGTCTGATTGTGTTTTCCCTCTTCCTACTTCCCGTGGAACAACCTGTCGGCGTTGAAGTAGGTTCATTAGCCCAACATCTCAGGCCACCGCCTCTCCTCTGGGTGTGATGGAAGGATCCTCTTAGACTCCAGGAAGCTTCAAAAACCACCAATTTTTCCCATTTCCAGGTAATGTTTCATCCCTCTTTTTGACCACGACCTGATTCCATATTATAATTGCAACGAATCTTCCTTATTTCAAGCTTTTCCTTCATGACACACTTTAGTTTTGATACAACACCCTTGGTTTGAGGTTTGATGAGGCCTTTCCCCATCTTCATATCCTCACCTCCTCATAGACATGGCGGGGGGTTGGTTTTGGAGGAGCAGGCCACTGCGACCCTTATTCTTCAACTCTCTAGAATCAACATTGTTCAAGGAACTCATGCCATGGTTGCTAACCTAGGGAAATCATTGGTCATAAATCTAGAGTCTTGAGATCAAACTTGCTCACATTTCATTTCATTTTCTAGGAGAACAATGACCCTAGGGGACGTTGTTCTGATTATGCCCCGATATAGCCTTTTATCTATGTCGCGCCCACAAGGGTAGTTTCATCTTTTGATAGTGTCTTGCTGGATAGAACACACCTAAAATGGGTGGGCCCGTGCTAGGTTGCCGACAACCATAGGATAATCTTAGAGCACATTCCTACCACGTGATTGGGTTTTGTTTCTGCTGGTGTGGCTTTTTCTCAAATTCTGATTGGTACATTTTTACAAATTCATAGTAAATCAATAGTTTATCAGACTAATACTAAAAAATAGTTGTTGGAAAGGTTTTTCTGAAGAGGAAGCTATTTTCAGGGTCTTCAAATCCTAATTCAATCGTCTGTGACCCTATTTTCTGAAAAGACCCAAATTAGGGTTTAGGATGGTGTTTGAAGTGATAAATAATATAACACATGATAATTTTAGGACACTAGGATTTGAATCAAGACTAGAGGAACTAAGTTAGGATCAACCTTGCTCCAAGTAAGTAGGTCATGCCACTATGCATATGTGTTTTGGATGAATTGCGTGCTATGCATTATTTAGGATTATGCTTTACATTCTAAGTTCATGAATGAAATTAAGATAATAATGATGCCTCAGATGATATCATTGCATGTAAATTGTTATATTCATAAAGTCCTATGATTATCACTGATGCTCATTAGTTTTATGATATGATCATGTAATGATTAAGAAATTGAAGAAATAATCATGTAAATCATGTGATGTTAATGTCAAGATTAAGAGGGAGAAATCCCATGATGATTAAAATAATGTATTTAAGTTGTGAATTGTTCCTCTTTATGTTATTTTGTCTTATGGCATTGATGAGCACTTTGGTGCAACTAAGATGAGCCTTAACCGGTCTGATGAGCACTTTGGTGCAATTATTGAATGAGGACAATTTAAATTGATGACAAGATAAGAGCAATGATGTTAATGTTTAAGATAATATAATTAAGTAGCTTATTATATGCTCCTCGCAATGATAGACCTTTATGGTCATTATGGGCTTCCTAGAAATGATGGGATTTTTTAGTATGATGTGCCCCACGTGGACAGTGATGGAGAGGATACATATAGTAATGTTTCTTAATTCATTGATGTAATGAAAGATAAAGTGTAATGATAATTCTTAATGTCAAGCCATGTCAAGTTTATTTCAGTTCAAGTATATATGCTTATTTTCAGTTCTTATAACATGCATAGTGCCGCTTACTTATGTTGTTGCTTTGTTTCACATGGTCGTGGGACGAGATGTCCCTAGATCAAGGAGCAAGAGAGAATTGAAGTGATCCCTTCAGTGTAGTTGACATCAAGGAGACCTTAGCTTGGTGGGGTGCCATCTACCAGATTACCTAGTCTAGTTTTATTTCATGCTTTATATTTTCTTAGCCTACACATATTAGTTTTGAGATTAAGATGAGACGTTTTGTGTTTTCCTTTCAAGAACAATCTATGATCTATATTTCCAGTTAATCCATGGTGTTTTTCTATGTATATCATGTTTTGTAATGATCCTCCAAGCCAAGTGTCCCATGTTATGGACAACATATGGTTTGCTTCCACTGTTATGTATATACTTGGAGGGGCGTTACAGTATAATGGTGTTGTTTATATTAATGTCGTGAATATGAAATAGTATATTTTTTGAATTGTAGACATTATAAAATAATTGGTTATTCTTATAACCTTCTTAAAGGCAAGTGGTTTTGATTTTTCTTCTTCAAAATATCCAATTTTTAATTAAGGGATATGAGCTCCATTCTGATGGATTGTGTTGTAGAAAATCTTAAAGAGGAGAGTTATTAGAGTTAAGAAAGTTTAGTTACAAGATTTGATCTTATTGTGAAGGTTTACAAATATTTCATTGTTCCAAGTTATCAACTTATTTTAAGGATATTTGAGGTTAAAGTGTGTGTTGTAGAAAAACCATTAATCAACTACAAATTGGGTAAGAGAAAGATGGGTATTCAATCTGATATCTCTCAGAGCAAAACTGTATAGGTCCTCAAGGAGTCATTTGAGTGTTAATTTTTTTTGGAATGATCAGAAATGAGTCTATAGGTTGCATTATTTAGGGTAAGTGGAAGTTTGTATCCCATTATTAAGAACATACTAATGATCTAGGAAACACCATGAGTCCCCTCTATCCCATGTGAAATTAACATTAGATGTGGATAGATCAGTAAGGTGGTTCTAAAAAATGTACTATTGAAATGCTTGTTAATGTGATCATGTAGATATCTCAAGATGAGCAACTAATTATATTTAATATTGGACCTAGTAAATTAAAATCCCCACCTAAAACCAAGGTGGATAGTTATTAAAAAAATAGTTTATCATAGTATGGTACACCATAGATACCAAAAAAACACCACATGAGTTTGTTACCAATATGTAGGAAAGTGATGGAAATGGAAAAGGAGCCCAATGAGTGGCTGCATGCTCTAGAATATCAGGGTTCGAACCAACAATGATGCCACCACTAAGGCCTTTGGTGGTGATTTTTTATCCAGGCAATGATATATTGTCATGCAATAGTAATAAGTTAGAAATCCAAGAGCTATGCCTTGTTCTCTTTAATTATTATGAGATTAGTAGATATATACTAATGAATGAATTGTATAATTTTATGTCATTTACAAGAAGATGTAGACCAGCAAGCATTCTAGGATGCAATTACCATAATAAAAAACTTTGTATAATATTAAAAGGAAGACTGATATTTAAAATTATATATTGGTAATTTGATCTACGATGATAGGGATGGGACATATATTGATTTAACAAAGAATTGATTCTAGTTCATTAAGAGACTAGGTTGCATGCATGTGTTAAAAGAAATGATGACTCTATGTAAAATTTAGGAAATAAAATGATTTTTCCTAAAATAATGGATGATATGGTATCATAGATCAAGTTATATACTAGAGGGAAACAAGTAGTAGATAGAAGATCATTACTTGAGTTTGTGATGACAAATATGTCTTTATATTTTTTTCAAAGTGAGCATAAATGTATCATCATCAATATCATCATTTCTGAAGAATTTCTATTTGGAACTAGTGTTATCACGATCTCCCACATTGTTATTCTCAATAGCAGTGAGGAATTGAGCCTTCATTTGTTCAACATGTATGAAAATATCAACTATATCCTTCTCAAGGGAGTTTTAGAATGATGTATTTTTTTCTTATACGGAGCCCACAACACTATCATTATAATGAGTATATTTATATTATGTAACATCCAAACTTTTGATTAGTGGTGTTTGAGTTTATAGATTTTGTTTGCTATTTTGTTAGGATAGAAAGGTTTGTGAGAGGCTAAGTTGTTTTTGGGATTCTCCAAAAGGGGATTGGATGAATTTTACTTTAGGTTTGTATGTTGTATATATTTCCTAACCCCAAACGTGCCCTTTTTATTGGTAGAGTCGAGATTGTGGCATCAAGGATATGGATCCTATTTTGTCTTTGGGGATGTACAAAGAGGTAGGATGATCTTCTAGATCAATAAAGATTGTTAATAAGTCATGCAAATATTCACCTATCAGATTAATGGTATATGGCATTTGACCAATATAGATAATATGTGTCCTAGGAAATCGAGTCTCTTTAACCATATAAAAAGCGTAGAAGGCCGTGATGTAATTCGTTGGTAGCAGAGTATCTGGGTGAAGAAACTATAGTGTATAACCCATCTCCTAAGCAATATTTTTGAAGATGTCAGCATCCCAAATATGTTATGGGAGATCGGTAAGCCTACACCACCATCCATAGAAGGTTTAAAACCTAAGTCAATGGACTGTTGGGAAATTGTAGCTTGAAAGAAGTGTTGGTTGCATGGGTTTGAAATTACAAGGCCAACTAGGTGGTCAATTTTTGTACCATCCTAGAGAGTATGTAACAATTGATTAGCATATAGATTTTTAGAATAGTTAAAGGTACAACCTGCAATGTGGACACCCATGGTTTGAGTAACATCTAAAGCATTGATGATATTCTTAGTGTTGTTGTTCTGGAGGGATATGAGAAGGTTACATCGGGATAATAATTAATCTTATGGATTTTATAGGAAGATTGTGCATTATATCTTCATGGGATGAGTGGTATGCTACCATAAGATAGCATACATAGACCCTACAGGAGGATGGGTAGGCTAGGAAGAAGAAAGGGGGTACTAAACTACTAATAGTGTGTGTATAGAATTGTTGGGTTTTAAGATGTGGGAGAAGTTGTGTGAGCAATAGATAGAATCTACATCTATTTATTTGGATTTACTACATTCTGAAGAATTTCTAAAGGATTTTAAAGAGTTGCAAAGTGGTAGGAAGAATAGACTGTTTGAGACACTTTATAATTTTAATCAACCAAGAGACATGATCTTTTGCCGACGAGGTCAGAAGTGCAAAGAAGAAATATGAACATATGTGGACAAATTTTAAGTTATTTTGAGATTATAAGGGAAATCATGAGGAAAATTTCTAGTATTTTTAAGAAAAAACTAGGGCATTTTCAATTTGTGTGTTTGTATTCATAATGATATCGAAAATTGCATCTGATATATTTTTATGCGGTCATTTGTTTTCCCAAGCCACATTAATCCATTGTGATGTATATTCGATATAATCTTGATTAATAATTAAGAGAGAAATAGTTATCTTGAGATATATCAATATATTGATCAACATAAAATGATTCAAAAGAATATTTACTATATGTAATACAATCTAATAAATTATGTAAAGAAAAACAAAGAGGTGGAGTAGATAGAGACATGGGAGTAAGTTGTTGTTATGTCTTCGTTATGAGCATGTCCATGATTATCATGTTCGATCACTAATGGTTTTGTAGTAGGAAGAATGATGACCTCATCTTGAGGAGGTGGATGAATGAATTTGAATAAACCCTAGTTTTTTGATAGCATTGATGGTTGGTCATCAATGAGCATTGCCAAATCACTCAAAATGGTACATTATCAACATCATCTCGAATGAAATGAGTTAGTGGATATATGGTTCTTGCTAGCATTAGACACATGCAATTATATTAACTAACACCCTGGGGGAATATCTCAATCTTCCAACCAAGATGAATATCAAGATCATGCATGAGAAGGTCCCAAATCTAGACTGTATACATCCTTTTTTTATTATTCCATAGAAAAAGAACATTATTGAATTTATCACAGTTATTCATGTAACCCAGTCATGGCCGACTTTCAATTGTGAGCATTTCCATGGATAGGAAGAATGAGGTCATGGAGGGTAAAGCAACAAATTAACTTAGGTGGTGATTGGGTAGTTACCAAGTGCCATGTATGTGTATACGTTACATGTGGTCTAGAGTTTGAAAGGGCAAGACAAAAGATCACATGGGTATGAAGTTTAGGTTTGTTAATCTTAATATATGGATGTTGTGATTGAAGGTAGGGGATAAGTACAGATGTAATTGTTCCATGATGTTAGGCATAGAGGTTGTCTATCATGTTGTAAATACTTTGTATTCACTTGCATTCTTAGGTCAGATAGATGAGAAAGACAATTTATTTCATAGTAGACCTCTTTTTCTCATTGTGGGAATAAAGTTTTAGGAGAAGAGAAAGATGGCAGTAGTATTTTTTTAGGTAGCCATGAAAACACCAAAATTTCCTTAGGCATCGTAAAAAGTATGTCATAGCCAATACTCAGAATAAGATTGTAAAATCCAACACTCGAGAAGGGAAGTAGGTTAGATTCTAAAATAGTTGCATGTATGTGTTAATGTTGTAGCTAACTGATGAGACCTTAGGTGGATGGTTGACAAGGAATCAAGGATACACACAGGTGTTGTAGATAAGTGATGATCTTACCTCATGGATGACCATCAATGATCTATGTCGGCCAAAAAAACACATGCCATCAATGTTGCTTGCTGTGCACCGTGTCACTGACCCTATGCTTCTTAGTCCTTTTGTCACCCTATATTACCTTAAAAATGCGGTTATCCTCTATTAAATATTCCAATTTTCATGTATATATTATAATAATTGCAATATTTATAGACCTATAGTACAAAACACATATAAGAATAAAAAGATAGAAAGGTCAAAGGATGACATTGCAAATTCCATCACCAAACAAATTGATAAGAAAAGGGAAATGGTATAAAGAACAAAACAAAAAAGATAGGTAAAACCTAAAAAGAAAGTCAAACATAAGTAGCACATGCTCAACACACCACCCGTGCTTCATGAGTTTACAATTTCTTTGATCATCACTTAAAGAGATACTCAACAAAGGTACAAAGACCACTCAAGATAACTGAGTTCATAGACCACCACACTCTACACTTGTGTTTAAGTTAATGAGATATTCTAAAATTCATGAACATAGAATGTGATACATAAAGTACTAGATGTAGTTCAAAAGAAACATAGATGTAATCATGTCCATAATTATTTTTCATAGTCGTTGTAAGGAACCACTCTTTGCTTAGCCCTCTGATTAGTCTCGACTGATAAAATAATTTATTAGTATGCTTAATTATTTTTTGTTTGTGATTAATCATAATATTCTAATAAAATGCTTAATATGAGAACATTGAATAACAATTAGGGTTTTCCAACAGAAAACCCTTTTTTCTGAATTATATGATTGTTAGGTATTCTTGATTTGCAATGATGTTGAGTAAAATACCATAGTTAATTTAATGTGATTATATGATGTTATGAGAAAGGGGCATGTTAAATATATAGAAAATACTAGATGAGTGTAAGAAACTCTAGAATGGGTTGGTTTAGTGTTTGGTAAAGTTATGTAAGTTGGTTAATTGTTATTTGGTCATGGAAACAACTCGGTTGACTTGCACAAGAGGTCAAATAAATTTTTATTGGGGTCTCTATTAGATGGGCGGACTTATAGTTAGTTCGTTTTACAAGTTGATCATTGTTCCCATTATCCACCCCTTAAAAGTTCGATATGTTCTCATCAACTTGGAATAGTTAGGGTTAGGAGACATGTTACATTCACCAATAGTTAGGACCATTTGAGGATTCTGGAGAATTTCTCTACATCAAACTCTTACTTGTACTTTGTAGTAGAGATAGTTAATTTGTTGAGCTTTACTGAATGTTTTTTGAGACATTGATCCTCATTGAATAGACACATTGTCACCACTAATGCATGGATGCTTCAATTAGAGTCTAAAGAAGAAAATGTAGAAGGGTCTATAGTGGTTGAATAACCAAAAGAGTCATAGACCCCTGCGCGGATGAATTCCCCAAGGTGGCCTCCTAGGGCGATAGGCGGCGGCTGCCCTAGCGGCCGTGGTAACCCCAGAGGCATGGACAATGGAGATGCCCTATGCTTCAGTCACTCAGTGTCCCTCAGAGACACATGACTACACCTCAACTACGAGTAAGACCCATCGTAGGCGCGAAAATCTTATGGAATTTTTGTGAGTTCCATGGAGATAGATTTGACAAGCACGTCTGCACAATTTCCACCTCTCTCGAATGACACCCATAACAACCCCTTGGCTAATAACAGTGATCAATACCCACCATCTGGGGGTCGTACAAAGACTTGGTGGGGAAGAATCAGGTTGGTCAACCCAACACATTCATGTGGATCAATGGGGACAATTGTGACACCTCCTTGAAATCTGACGACATTGCTATCTTGACGACTCATGGATACCCGACCTTCGGTGTAAGGCAGGAAGCCTTGGAAGAAATCCTAAAACCATGGAAATATATTGTGATAGTAAAACTCCTATCAAGGGAAATAGGGTTCCTCACCGTTAGAGACATAATCACCATGATGTGGAAGACAGTGGGAGGGTTCAACATAATTTATGTGGCAAATGATTTGTTCATTGTCCAACTACTGACCGAGGAGGAATACATCAATGCCCTCATGAGAGGACCATGACTGATCTTCGGCTCATACTTGATAGTGAAAAGATGGTGGCCAAGTTTCTCGCCAGACATTGATACCCCACGTCCCCACCAAGGCTGGTGGCTTGGGTTAGGATTCCGAACCTCCCAATCTACTTGTATCATGAATCCTAGTTGAAGGAGATCAAAAATAGTTTTGGGAAGATCATTAAGGTCGATATGAACAGGAAGATGCAGATGAGATACCGTTTTGCCTAAATTGTAGCAGAAATCGACATATCAAAGCCACTTATCCCATTAATCACCATTACAGGTTCCAAGCATAGGGTGGAATACATGATCATACCCTTCATATGTATGCATTATTTCTAGGTAGGCCATCTGGAGTGGGACTGCTCGAAGTGCATTGCTGAGGAGAACGCTACGTAAGCGACAAGTTAAGTTGCTAGGTCAATTGTTTCTAATCAACCTCACTGGGCAGAAGGTTTTTTCTAACGAGATTCACGCCCAACCAATCCAAAGGAAACTAAGGCATTCCACTTCCAGAGGGAACCATAGAAGAACCAATAAGACCTCGAACACATTCCAAGGCCTCAAGGACATGGAAGAGGCAGAAGAGAACCAGGACATAATCGACATGGAGAATGTGGAAGAAAGAGTTAATGATGGGATTGATTGGAGAACAAGGAAGAAACAAGGCAGGCCACCCAAGAAATTTGGGAAGCAAGAACCGAGCAGGCTTCCAAGAAATCTGGGCCAGCCCAGGAGTCATCTTCAATGCATGAAGGATGAACCTCCACAGACCATTTGATTGCAACACCACCCGACAACATCATACTTGCTAGAAGAACCACGAACAATCACCCCTTTGTCACTATGGACTCTAACATCAGTCACCATGTGACGATAGGGCCATCCTATGTCAGCTATAGGAGTCCCGTCAAACTATCATCTGGAATCCACCTCCAAAATTGGAAGGTTTTTCAAGTCGGAGACCCTGGTCATGCATCCACCAGGAAGCGAGGGAAACCCTCACACTTACTTGAACTAGAGGAGGTAGATAAGGAGATGGGCACATCCACCTTGGAGGAGCCTTCTCAATTAATTTCCTTAGTTGGAACAAGCAGGGTATCTGTGACAGCGATACCCAAAATGCAGTTAAAGATCTGATCCAGAATTACAAGATTTCCTTAGTCATGTTGTATGAACCCATATGTAGTGGTCCGAAGGTGCTCTACGTCATCAAGCAGCTTGGTTTCCCTCAATTTCATGTGGAGGCTGTGGGATTTTTTGGGGGAATATGGGTTCTCCAAAAGCCACACATCTCCCTCAAAATCCTCTATTCACATAAGCAATTCATCCACTGTAGGGTGGACAATGGTCTTTTCTATACTTTCGTCTATGCTGGGATGACTAGAGGTAGTAGGAAGTTCCTCTAGGACCAAGTATGGTCTCTTGCAGCCCCTGTCACCTCTCCTTGGGTGGTTGTTGGAGACTTTAACCTCATCATGCACCCTTCTGAGAAATTTGGCAGCAAATCCTTTGACAGGGCCAACAACTGAGACTTCATCAAGGTGTCGACGCTTCTACCCTTCATGATCTGGGTGCACAAGGTGTGCGTACCACCTTCCACAGAGGATTGTTGCATGAACGGTTGGATAGAGCACTAGGAAATCAAATGGATTGATTCAGCCAATTCCAAGTCTATCCAGGTGCTAGAACACAACCATTCAGATCACACACCCATTCTCATAGCTGACTCCACTTCATGTAGACATTATCCCAGAAACATACACACGTCTATTGGCTGGGAGAGGAAGAAAGGATTCAAGGAATTTTTTTCTCTCTAAATGGGACTGAGAAGTCCCACTACAGCAAGCAACTTCCACCTTCCTGAAGGCAGCCTCAAGCTGGGAACACTTAACATAGAAGAATGATAGGTGTGACGAGGACCGCCTCAACAACAAGATAAAATGGAACCAACTCCAAACCGTGCTATCATTCGATCACGACATGGCTTTGCAAACCATTTCTCTCCAATCAGAGCTAGATACGATCTTCAGACGAGAGGGAATGGTGTGGCAACAAAATGCCCACTGTGATTGGGTTTGCCTTGGAGATAACAATACCAGGTTCTTCTACTCCCTCGTAAAGAACATGAGATGGAAGAACAAGATTATCAAGCTAAAAGATGAGAATGGAGAATGGGTGGAGGACGAGCACCTTTTAAAACAACTAATACTCTGTTTCTTTTCCAATGTTTACTAGGATGTCAACTCAGCTAATAGGTAGGCGATGTGCACTTCCTTTCCCGGTGTATTCCCACTCATCAGCCAACATGACATGAGAAAGTTATCTAAAACTCCTTAGCTAACAGAGGTCTGGGAGTCCCTCAAATCCATGGCTCCCTTGAAGGCACCCAGACCTGATGGTGTGGATGCATCTTTCTTCCAAAGGCACTAGGATACAATCCTCAACTCATGAACTTCATCAAGAAGCTATTTGAAGGACTTCCACTGGAGCCCAGGGAAGTGGAATCAACATTGATCCTCATACTAAAGGCCATCACACCCAATTCTTGCTTGCATATAAGACCTATTTCTCTGAATAATGTGTGCACCAAACTACTTTCAAAAGTCATTGCTCATCGCATCAAGCCTTTCCTCAAATATTGGATTTCACCAACCTAATCAGGCTTCATCCCTGGTCAAAGAATTAGCAACAACATCACCCTCGTCTAAGAGATAATCCATTATATGGAGTCTAAGTAGAACCACAAACCATAGCTGGCGCTCAAACTTGACCTTATTAAAGCCTTTGACAAGCTAAGCTGGACATTCATTGTAGATACACTTCACAGAATGTCAATCTAAAAAATACTTAATGATATCATCATGCAAATCCTTACAGTCAGGAAGACTTCAATACTTTGGAATGGGGAATCTATATGCTCCTTTCCCCCATCATGTAGGGTCAAGCAAGGGGACCCCCTGTCCCCATATCTCTTTGTCAACTTCCTAGAAAGATTTAGCCAACTGCTAGAAAAAGAAATCAATCTTGGAAGGTGGAAGCCAGTAGTCCTCACAAGGCAGAAAATCTCTTTCTCACATGTAATCTTTGTAGACGATATCTTACTCTTTGGTGAGGCCTTTATACAACATGCTTTAATCATAATGAAAAGCCTACGATAGTTCACCCTGGCCTCATGCCTTTCCTTCTCACATGGGAAGTCAACTATCTTCTTCTCTTCACACACTCCTACAACTTTAAGGTCTCAGATTTGTAGGAAACTAAATATCCAAGAAACATAGGATCTCGGTCATCACTTGGGAGTGTTGATCATCCACAAAATAAAGAGCAAGACACATTACCAGATCCTTCTAAAAAATATTCAGTTGTAGACCAATGCCTAAAAAAACAGGCTTCTTTCCCTAGCAGGCCACATTACCTTGGCCAAATTTGTTCTTATCTCCCAGCCCTGCTATTATATGCAGATAACACTACTGTCTTGCTATGATAAAATAGACCAAATGATACGCAAATTCCTCTAGAATGGCTCCTCATCCATGAGGAAACTAAACTTTATCTCTTGGAAGCACGTTACCATACCTTTATCAGTAGGTGGTCTAGGCATGAAAAAATCAAGACAATTTAATGTCTCCCTCATACTAAAGATGACTTGGTCCTTCAATTAAAATCTCCTCATCCCATGGGTTTGACTAATGCTCACAAAATACATGAATCAGGGGCCTAGGGATTCGTCGGGCTCCCACATTTGGTGAAGCACCAAGGGCTTCATCCCTCTTGTTCTGAATAACTCAAGGAAGGCTATCGTCTCTGGGCTAGACATATTAGTCTGGTCTGATGCCTGGGTGGGTAAAGGGAATCAACCTGTTCTTAAAACCACAATGCCTAATCTCAGAGGACTTCAAAGACCTACTAGTTGTCTTCCTAGTCAATGAAGGAATCTGGGATACCAGTTTCATCCACCACTGGTTCGACAACCCTACAACCAATGTGATTTTTTAAATGCCTATTCCACAAGGATCTTATGGAAATGAGGCTTTGTTTGTCTCCACTCCAATACCGAGACCTTCAGTCTAAGTTCTGCATATAAACTTTCTGGGTGCCACCCCAAATAGTCACAACAATGTGTACCATAAACAAATCTGGGGCCTTCCATGCCTCCAACACATAAAGACACATCTCTGCCTTCTACACTGGGATAGACTCTTGGCGAACAACCTAAGGTTCAAGAGGAAGATGTCTCCAGATAACATTTGCTCGAGGTACAAGATGACAGAGGAAACCTCTTTACATGCAATCCGTGACTTCCCCAAATCAAAACAAACACAGTGGTTGCTGATCCCTTGAGAAGCAAATGATTTTTTTATCGCTAAGTCAAACTCTGTCTGGATAGGATACAATCTAAAATTCCTATAGAGAGTTCCAGATTGGAATTTTCTATGCCCAATTACATGATGGTTAATCTGGAAAGAACGAAACTACCACATCTTTGAGGGTAGATCTCCATCCCCGCAAGCACTTTTTATTTCATGCAGGGCCAGTCAGACTTCAACATCTCTAGCATTCCAACCCCAAATTACCAAAGGACCAAGCCTCTCCTCTGCCACCTCCAAAATCATTGTCATTCCCTCAAACTGAATCATAATATATGTTGACACAATCGTGGATAGATAGAACAATCGAAAATTGACTGCCTGGATTCTAAGGGACCTCCAAGGCTAGTGGCGTGGGGGCGCAACCTCATTGATGGTTGGATCTGATCCCATTGACGGTGAGCTCCAAGATATTCTCAATGACCTAACCTATGCTTTGGCACAAGGCCTACCGCTGGGGACCTTAATCAACAACTCCAACAATGCATTTAACTGGGTTAACGTGTCCAAGGATCCCTCGATAAAGTACATATTGGTGGTGGAAGCTATTTGTTGGTCATGTAATATTGCAACTCATGTGAAGGTGTGTCATCTCAAGAAAATCCAAAACCATCTTGACGACCAGCTAGCTAAGCACTTAAAGCAACCAAACCAGACTTGCTATTGAAACTCATGTCCGCCTTTCCTACTCCATAGTTATCACGACGACCAACTGGTATTTTTGAACTAGTTTTCTTCAACTCCTAGCCATAACAGAAATAGCAACAATCCTATGTAATAAGTGAGATTGATATTTCAAGAAAAATGTAGAAGACATTCTATCCATCAATGACTAGATCCAATGCTCTAATACCAAACTAGAAACTAAAAACTCAAAGAAGCCCTTGAGATTTAGATTGGGAGGAGGGGGGAAGGTGAGGAACCAAGAATAAGTAGACATGAATTAGGGCACTAAGCTATCGATTTCATTCAAAGTGAAACATCGCTATTGAATGAAGCTATGGGGTATGTAGCTATTACACGTGTAGTATATTTATCTATGTATATGTATATATATGTGTGTGTGTGTGTATATATCAAAATCCATTCAAATAATCTTGAACAAGGTCTAGGATGGGTAGCGGAATAGATCCTGATCCCCTGCTACCAGAATAGTTGCCATCTAAAGAAAGTTTTGCAATGGCATGAGCAACTTTATTACACGATCTACTAACAAAAGAAATAGATGCAAAATTAAAGAAGCTAGATACGTTAATGATATCAACTACTATCAGATTGGGATGGTTACGTCTGCTGAAGGATCCTTCAAAGCTATGTTGAGAATTTGAGAATCAATTTCAACTTGAAGCCTACTCCAGTTTAGATCCCAAGCCTTCTTGACATAACTTAGAAAGGTGATACCTCTCCCACTTCATGACTACAACGTGTGTTTAACTTCTTTTCCACTATCTCTATTACTTCGCATGCATGTCCACAAAAAATACTAGCAATACTAATGCATCCATAATTACAAATTGCCATGTTTGAATTTATCTTGATACAACCTCCTATCTCGGTGTTGTTTGACTTGTCACTGCTAGTGTTATCATCTAAACCTGTATATAAGAGGAGTAGGCATTTTCTTCTTTGTAATCCGTTATTAGACTTTCATGTTGCTGGTCAAAGAAATGTAAATCTCTTTTTTAGTTATCCAAAACTACACTCTTGTAGAAGGACGATACTCCCCACACCTATGCCAAAATAGTATCCATCTCCTCTGTCGAAATTTTTCATGTAACAGTCTCAGAGCCACACTTGGTGGTACCTCCAAGAGGTCATTTACAAGGTGCTTCACAATCAAATTAGCTAACATCTTGCATGGTTCATTAATGCACTTGAATAACATGTAAGGAATTATTTCTTTCACTTCTTCACATATTGAACATCTTTCAATCACATCGCAATGTCTATCATGGATTCCACCCATATTATCCAAGGCCCTAGTGCAAAGTCACCATGGAAAGTGTGAGAGTTTTAGCGACCAACTTGAACTCCAAATCTAACCCCAATCTGTTTCATTTGAAGTAGGTTGACTTAGTAGTGAATACTCCCTTAGGGTCTGGCTAGAAGCATGGGATATCCTTTGGTAGTCTTCCACTGAGTAGAGTATTCTTTATTTCCTTACATATTTCATCTAGGAATCAGTTGGAAAGAGCATCTTCACCCCCAAAAATAGTGAATACATCAATAAGGTCATTCCCATATATAAGGGTGTCTGAGGAGTCTATATAAAAATTAGCTAAGTTTTCTTCCCTCTTGTAAACCCACATGCTCTTTCATATGTTGAATCATCTCTAACACACCAACAAAAGCCTTCCTAGATCACCATTTTGGCACCCTAAGGACTCCTCCAGGTGAAGTTGGGATTGTGTCCTCTAGAGGAGTCTGAAATATATGGCCATGGATTTTTTTGGCATTGAGAACTTTGTACGCAAGAAAGTTTGTCTTTCTAAGGAGCCTCCTGAATGATTTTTCCAAAAGGTATTGGTTAAAAGATTATATGTCCCTGAAACCCATACTGCCTCCTTTTTCTGGTTTACAAAGATTGGACCAACATTACCGTGAAATATGCCTCTCTGTGTCTTTTACACCCCACTAGAATCTTGCAATACTACTCTATATTTGATTAGGGATACTAGAAGGGACCCAAAAATTATTCATAGTGTACAATGGTATTGGTTGAGAGATGGCTTTAATCAAGACTTCTTTGCCTAGCTTATAAAAGAGATTTTCCTTCCATCCTTGGAGTTTCTTCTAGATACTTTCCTTCAAAAAATTGAATACATGTCTTTTGGATCTACCAATCTTTGTAGGTAGCCCCAAATATTTGGCATGTTTATCAATTTCTCAAACATGTATGAGACACTTCAAATATTGTCTTGTAACCTGATGCACACCTTTGCTAAATGCCACCTCAATCTTGTCAAACTGGATAATTAGATTAGATACAACTAATATTTTTTTAGGGAAGCTCTAGAAAAAAAGCATACTATTATTTGCGGAAAAGAGGTGAGATATGCATAGTAAAGATCTAATAAATTTGATGTCATGAAAAACATTATTTACATCCTGGATTAGTTTGTGGGTAGGCTTGACCTTCGTAGATCATTCTACATTAATGGAAAAAGCATGGTTAACAAATTATATACACTCAAGAATATTTTCCTCCATCCTTCCCCAAACCCTACTTCATATGGAGATAGTCCAAGAATTTTCATTCCACTTGTCACATGCCTTTGGCATGTCTAGTTTTAGTTCCATGCTTCCTTTCTTATTCTCCACACAAACCTTAATTTTATGGAAAATTTCATAAGCAATAAGGCCATTGTCAGAGATCATCCTTCCAAAAATAAAGGCACTCCACTTTGTAGAGATAATATTATCCATCGTCGGCTTAATTATGTTATCAAGGACTTTAGATTTGATTTTGTAGACTTATGGACTTGTATTCACATAATACTTTGGGATTTATTACTTTAATTATGAAGGGAAAATTGTTAAATTTCCCTATTTGATATTTCTCTAACCTTTCCACCAAACTTAGACATAATTTTCCACGTCCTTATCCACCACATGCTAAAACTTCTAGAAAAAGAATGGCTTAATGCAGTTGGGCCTGAAGGAGATTTATTTGGATGCATCCGTTTAAGAGCCATAAAGCACTCCTCATATATAATGTTAGACTCTAAAGCATAGTTCTTGGCTTCATCGAGCCGTTGGTTTCCCATGCCTCCAACTTTATCCCATGTCCCTTAAATTTGGTGGGAAGATCCACTAAGGTAGCTACCTCCCAAAAGTTTGATATAGTCTCTCCACACGCTTCCTTATCCAACCACATTGGCTTAAAAGGAATGAAATTTTCTCTTTTCTCCTCTTGATCTCTCTTCTATCTGTTGAAATAAAAATAGGTTTATGACTAGATTTAAACCTGGGAAGATGAGAAACCTTGCAATAGGTGATACACTGTCTCCAGTTGAAAGTATAAAGGGCTCTACCTAGTTTTTCTTTGACAAGTGTGTTCATTATGAGACCGCACTAACTTGTGAAAGGAAATACCCATGTACCCCCAATCCAGCAGGGTCAACCATCAATGGTATCTTTGAAGTCCCACATCCACTTATCAGACTTTGGTGGCCCACTAAGCTTCTCCTCATTGCACATGATTTAATTAAAGTCACTATAGAAAACAACTGGTAAATCAAAATAGTTTTTAAGCCTTCTCACGAGGTCCCAAGTTTTGTTGTTGTTGTTGTTTTTGTTCTGATCGGTCATAAATGCTCATCGCGCTCCATTTAAAACCACCCTTGTTTTAGTGATTAGACACTCCACTGATGTTGTGAGAAACTCAAGACAACCACATCCAAGTCCCTCCATCACAAACCAAGTCCCTCTGACCTTCCAATGCTTGAAAATCATAATCCATTGATGAAGCCCCAATATCATATAATAGACTCGAAATGTGTATCAACAACCTTAGTTTCTGAGACAAGAACTAGGCTTGGGCTCTCTCTCTCTAGCACCAGTTAGAGCACTCATACTTCTAGGTTTTCCCATTTCCTAATAGTATCAACTTGATATTTGCACAACTGTTCTGTGGTAGATCCTCACCACTACCTATTACTTGAAGAACCTCATTCTCATTCTTGTTCACATGTTGGTCCCTTTCCCTGTGTTTCTTCTTTTCTACGGCAGTGTCTTATTCTTCCACTTTGTCTTTGTCTATTTTCCTCATGTCTCAATCATTTCCTTGTGACATGCCACACCTCTTCATCTCTTTGTCTAGTTATTTTTAATAGATCAAAATCTTACTTCTAAAAATCATAGGCCTACACAACTTCTTGGCTATACTTTTTCTTCTTTCATGATAACCATCACCTGCTTCAAGTTTATCTTTTTTCTACCCTCTAGTTAGAACTTTTGTTTCTACCATAACATTGCTAAACACCACTCCTTAGTTGCTTCTAAACTCACAATCACCATATTCATACCTCATTGTTCTATACATAAATTACCCTGAAGGGTGATCAAAACTATTTCCATGGTAATCATTTATACCTCCTTTGGTTTACTAATATTTCCATCTTTATCAATTTGAGATCCTATTATTGATGCCTTCTCTAGAACACAACCGTGTACCACACCAGTATGCTTTGAGTGGTCGATCTCATTTTATGTTGGTGCACTTATAGCGGCTTGGATCTTGGGTCTCTCATTGTAAATAGAGCATCATCATCACACTCTGCATCCTATCTTTCTTGTGTAAATTTATTCCCTTCCATCAACACTAGAAAAACTCTGATATAAGATACATGTCCCCTTTGTTCTACAGATACTTCCCCACTCTTAAATTGTAGGTTTTCGTTCGATCTGGACTACCTTGTTGATGACTGATCATCATCCTCGTTTGGCCTTTCCTCCATATGATTGTTGTTCTTTCTTCCTCCAAGATGTTGTAAGTGATTCCTTCTGAGCTTTAACATGAAAAGTAAGGGATCTTTTGATTTAATGTTCTCTGAACAATTCCTCTATTTAGATTATTGTGGATTCTGCAGAGATGCCTTGAGCCATGTGTCACACAATCTCTATTGTTCATCATCCTCTTCCTCCTAAAGACAATCCTTATCAACATGATCGAGATGCCCACATAGTTAATAGAAATTGAGCAACCTCTCATTGTAGTGTCCCAGCTCTTGAGGACTCAAATAAAATGATCTTAAAAGGAATGATTGGACTACCCATATCACCAAGGTGCACCTCTTTTCTAGGGAGCCCAACACTAAGACTCCAAAGTTAGGTGTGCTCAACTTGGAGTAGTACTAGGATGGGTGACCAGTCAGGAAGTTGATCCCAGCTTGTGTATGACTGAGGACAAAGTGCACATTTAAGACTAGTGCTGATATGTAGGGCCAGTTGTCATTCTTGAAACTATAGTAGAGCCTTGGGCAGTGGTATCGAGGTTTACAAATGATATCAGAGCCAATACTCCTCCAGTATGTGGGTCCCACATGGGCATGTGTCATGTCAGTCTTGAGCCGTGCGGTTTAGGCATGTTGGAAAGGCTATCCATGGTGATGTAGCCACCCTTATGCTGGTAGCCGTGATCGGGAGTTGGGTGCACATGGGTCATTATAGGTCTTCATTGAAATGAGGAAATATTATGAGGCCTTATAGTTGAGCCTTTATGAGGACATCAAGAGTGTAAGTGGGGGAGTTTGTATTGTCTCGTGTCTTGAAGCCTCAGATAAAATGATCTTAAAAAGAATTACTAGACTAGCTATATCACCAAGGTACACCTCCTTTTTTAGAGATCCCAACACTAAGAACGCTACAGTTAAGCATGCTCAACTTGGAGTAGTACTAGGATGGTTGACAAATCCAAAATTTGATCCTAACTTGTACGTGAGTAAGGATAAAGGCTTTGAAATATCAATTCTTACTTAGATTCACATGGCTCTTTCCCACCCAAGCTCATCCCATTCCACCTAAAATACTTTCCTCCAATTCCGTAAGTTGTAGAACATATTGTTTACTTGTACTAATGGCCCAAAGAGCCCATATTGTCATACCCAAAATAAGATTTTAGAGAAAATCATCTTGCCCAGAATATCTGATTCATCAACTTCCTTCTTTAGCAACAACTTATTTTTGAAGTTCAACGGACCACCCTAGAGGATCTTCCTATTGTCCTTCCTAAGGAAGAACTATATTATGAGATCAAAGAATTGATTTGTTTCAATGGTACTTTGTTTGGGAGAGCCCATTGTTGTGTTAGCATTCTTTTCGATGCCCAAAAGTTATATGGCTCCTATGTGAGAAGTTTGCCTTCTAGTGACTCTCTTGGTATGATGATTGCTTTTCCAATAAATCCACGATGTCATCATCTTTGACTCCTATAACCGTAGCCATGCACACCTTCAACTAGGTCATTTTCCATCATAAGGAGATTGAGCCTAGAAAGACTACAAATACCTTGAACCTATAAGAGGAAGGAAAAACCATGAGGGAGAAAGGAAGGAGTCCCAACACTACCTCCCTAGTTGCCAAAGCATATAGGGTTGTGCGTAGGGGGACAACTATTGTTCATATATATACTATATATACCTACATATATATACACATATATATGCATGTACATACATATAACTACATATATATATACGTATCTATATGTCTATACATACATACATACATATGTATATATTTGATGATTAAAAAAAAAATTAATACACAAGTTGTCACTCCCTAGGGTTGGCTCTGGGTGATTCTAGTGTGATCGATGAAGACCATATGGGCATGGCACCCACACCCATGACAACCCTGTTCGGAGGTGTCCACCCCCATGCACCACCACCACCCTAAAGCCCTAACCCTAATATGGTTAGCAGGCAGATCCAACAAGGATAGACAAAGATAAGGAGTCATAATGTGGAGGAGAACTGAGAAGCGGCAGAGAGGATACAACAAAGAATGACAAAGACAGACTCTGAAAAAGCATGAAGGCAAAATTTGAAGAAGGCGCCAATGCCCTGGGATAGAGAGATGCAATTCCTGAAGCAATCACAGAAGAGGGGAAGATCTACATTGAATTGGAGGAGGATGAATTTTATAGGATGAAGAACGTCTGGGAATACACCATCCTGGTGTATGTCCTTGGGAAAAGGACCTTCTACCCACACCTACTAGCTTGGATCCATTGGACATGGAGGCCAAAGGGAAGCTTCAATTTGCTCTCAAGAGACAATGTTATATTCCTCGTTAGATCACAAACTCGATGAACAAGGAGGTAGTGCTAGAATTAGTACCATGCTGGTTTGACTCCCAACTGGTGATAGTGAAGGATTACCATTATGATGACAAGTTGAAGTGGGAGGTTTTCTCTGTGATCCTGACGTGGATCACAATCCATTTGTTTGGAAGGTCATGGATAAGAACGACGGTGGGGACTATAGTTGTTGGGGTCAAAACCGTACTGCATATGGATGATAGATCATTGGGAGAGGAGGTAAGAGTCTTAATAGAGCTGACGATGGAGATCCCAATTCCAGAGAGGGTGTGTCTCAACATTAGAGGAAGGGATCCCATGCATGTTAGCGTTGAGTTTGATCATATTCTGACTAAATACGAAGTCTCATGCACTTTGTCCATAGTGAAGGACATTGTGATAGGAAGGAGATGACAACTGTTACTGGTAAGGGAGATGGTGATAAGGGAGCCACTAGCATTTTGAAGGAAAAAGGTTCGATGACACACCATTAGCATGTGGAAAAGGCGAAATTTATGATAGGAATGGAGGGGAAGGATAAGGAGATGCATGAGGGAGAGAGATGAGCAGATAGTGAGAGTTGAAGGGGCTGACACAACAAATAATAATAGAGGATCAAGTACCAGGTTATAGGACTCAACCACATGTGGTGGCACTGGAGAACTAGAACAAAGACCACAATGAGGGAGAGTTCATATCTTCAAAAAAGAGGAACATCATCAAGAAGACTTGAATCCCAACAAAAAAGGGGGTGAGTGCAATTCATGATGCTTCCAATAGCTTTGAAGCCTTGAGTGATTCAGACAAAGAAGAGGAGGTGATGTCCAGGAAAGGGGAAAAGAAGGATGGGAGGAAGAGCAGTGCAAAGGACCCCTTGAGGCGAACAAGTTCACAAAAAAATCATTAATATGTCCATGCTTTTATGGAATATTAAAGGTGGTGTGATAGGAACAAGAAGAAAGAGATCTGAGACTAGATTGCTTCTAGGGGACCCTCATTTGTCACATTGGTAGAAACTAAAATAAAGAAGCAGAACAAAATTAGTATGTGATATTTGTTTCGACATGTCTGAGAGCATGTTTCCAATCTAGAGTATTCTAAGTGAGAGAGACTCTGTGTGGTTTGGAATCCAAATGCATGGCAGGTGACAATGGAGAAGATGCCAAATCAACATATCACAATTGATTTTAGGAACATAGGGGGTTTGCATATGTGGGTGACAACTGCATATTCCCACAATGATGCAAAGCAGAGACAAGTATTATGGCAATACTTGGTTTCTCTCTCCACATAGATCACTCTTGCTTGGTTAGTGATAGGGCATTTCAATAATGTTCATCTGTAGATAGAGAAGAGATGAGGAAGACTAGATTTGAAGTGTAGTGATAGATGATTTCAACCAGACTATAGATAAAGGTGGACTATTTGAGCTATAGATCTGTGGGGGAGATATCTATACTTAGAACATTGAGAGAAAACTGTAGGACCAAATAGTGAGCAAGCTGGACAGAGCACTGGTGAATGTTGAATGACTAAAATTTTTTCTAATGTGCAGGTGAAAGTAGGATGATCCGAACTTAGTGACCATGCCCCCATTATGGTACAAATAATAGAGAAGAAGAAGAAAAGGAAACCCTTCATGTTTCTAAACTACTGGGCTAATTGAAAAGGATTCAATGATATCATTAAGGAGAGTTGGAGGATACATGTGACAGGAAATTTAATGTATATATTTCCTAAGAATGTTTGAAAATACTAAAGTTTCACTAAAAATATGGGTCAAAGTTGAAGTGCATATCCCAAAATTTCTCAAGGACACCAAACAAGAATTCATGATAGTAAGAGAGAAGCATCGGAATGACCCTTTGAATGTAGTGTCGATTGAGAAAGATAGAGAGCTAAGGATAATGTTAGATGATCTAAAGAAAGCAAAAGAGAAATTCTACTGGCAAAGAAGTAGGGAGAAATGGTTAGAGGATGGGGATAAGAACACCAAACTCTACCACACATTGTGGAAAGAAGAGAAGCAAACAATATCATCTCTAAATTAGTTGATGCTAAAGGAAGAGTGGTTAATAAACAAGAGGATCTGGAAGAACAAGCCATAAACTTCTATACTTCCCTGTACAATAAAGAATCCATGTCTGATATGAAGAGGAAGAGTGGGTTGGAAGTTTAAACTCATAGGTGCACATAGTATGATGCTAACAAGGAAGACAAGTGAACAAGAAGTTAAAGAGGCAGTATGGAGCATTGGGAGCAACAAATCACCAAGGTCAGATGGTTTCAATGCTTTTATCTACAAGAAAAAATGGGATATTATTAAAGAATACTTGGTGGCATATGTTAGCTGGATCCTGGAAGGAGGTAACATGGTAAGGTAGGTGAATCACTCTTTTGTGATGCTCATTCCAAGAAAAAGGTGATGGCTTTTCTTGCTGATTTTAGACATATAGCATGATGTTTGGTACAATACAAAAATATTGCAAAGATTCTAGCAGGCAGGATAAATGTAGTGGTTCCCTATCTTATTTCTAAAAATCAAGGACCATTTGTGGCATGGAGGAGCATTAGCGACTGTGCTTTTTTGGTAGGATAATTCTTACTGGATTATAATGTCATGAGAGGGAGTAGGAAAGCTTACATAAAGATGGATGTGTCTAAGGCTTATGATAGCGTCAAATGGGATAAGTTATGTTGGATCTTACAACATATGGGATTCAGTGATAAATGGATTGGTTGGATGAAACAGTGTGTTTGTACCACAAGTTTTCCTATTTTGGTAAATAGCACTTCTGTGGTGAGTTTAGAGGAGGTAATGGGTCGTGACAAGGCCACCCATTATCTCCTTTACTCTTTGTTATCATCATGGAATACTTTACATAGAAGATGCATGTAGCAGAGAGAAGAAAGGATATGAAGCCTTACATGGTGCATGGGATGAAGGTGATGAGCCCTTGATTTTTGTAGATGATGTGCTTATATTTGTTGAATCTAAACTCAATACTTTAGGAAGCTTGCAAACACTTCTTAAGGAAATTAGAGAATAGACAGGGCTGTAGATGAATGCAAACAAAACACACATCTTTCTATCTAAGAACTTCCACCACACTGAGGATAGACTAAAGGAGGCAATGCAAGTGAATATGGGAAATTTCCCAACAAAATATCTTAGTTTCCCCCTAGCTGAAGGTAATCTACAAGTCAAAGACTTTGTTGATTGCATTGACAAATTGGAAGAGATGATCAATAGGTGGCTGACATAGAAGACATCCATGGTGGGGAGAACAACTCTAAAAAAGTCTTCTATAGAGGAGATTCTTATATTCTGGGTGCAACAAGGAGAAATCCCATGATTAGTCATTGATAGGATGGAGATGAAGATGGCAATTTTCATATGGGCAAGCGACTATCACCCAATGAGATACACAAGAATGATGCTCCCAAAAGATGTAGGTGGACTAAATTTAAAAACACCTAGAGACATTTCCAAGTGAGGAACTTTAAGAAAAATTATTTTGTACCAATAGGGAACTTCTACTTGGGGAAGATGGATGAGGGAAAGATACCCACGAGGTTTAGACTTCAAGTCAAAAACTAGATAGGGATATTCATATGTATAAATGTTATGATGGAGACATGGCAGAAATAAAGCATTTGTTTCATCCCTATGAAATAGGAGGGTGGGGGCTCAAGGATGCAAAAAACCAACTTGTCGAAGGTGACAAGATCCAGAGTTGCAAAATACAAGAATATGGAGCATGTATGTGCAGGTGCCAAAGTGGAGCATGTGTGTCTATAAAGTTTTGTAGGGTGTACGTGCTACTCTTGATAAGATACACAGATGGAATCAAGATGTTTCTATGATATGTCTGCAATTCCAAGGAGGAGGAGGAGTCTCATAACCATCTGGTAGGGGGATGAACATTTACAAAAGAAGAATGTGAGATAATATGCATGGAAATAGGGCTGCAACTAAAGCTAGAAGAGGAGCCAAGAAGGATGCGAGCTAGTTGCATGATAGATGATGAAATGAATATTTTTTTCTCTATGCTACCGTATATGGGGAGAAATAAATGCAAAGAAACATGATGGTTCAACCACATGCACAAAGGGTATAGCTGTAAAAATTTGTAAATATGTTAAGCGTAAGCTATACACTAGCTAGATGAGTGAGTTGTTTCTGTTATGGTGTATAGAATTGTGCCATATGTAACTCCTGACCTCCTATATTTATATGAGGAATTAGGAATATAGTTACCTGATCTAATATATATGTATATACATTGCCGACAAGGAGTGGCTCAAGTGGTCAAGCACAATGTCCCCTAACAAAGGGACTCATGCTCAAATCTTGAGTCCCTTTGTTAGGGGACATTGTGCTTGACCATTCAAGTTTTCAAGCACAATGTCCCGTAACAAAGGGACTCGGGCTCGAATCCTCCACCTAGTTTCACCACCCTCTGGATGTTCAACCTCCATCATAGGTATGGGAGAGGGGGATAGAATGCCTCTCTTATCCCATACATACATACATACATACATACATACATACATACATACATACATACATACATACTATGAAATATGCAAGGCTGGCTTTTCCTATAGATGAAGGTGGGTTGAACTTGAAGACGCCGAGAGACATTGCTAGATGGGGATCCATGAGAAGGCTTGTTGCATTCCAGGAAGGCACCTCTACATGGGGAAAGTGGATGAGAGATAAATATCATAGGGGGCTAGAATTTATTCCAAAGACAAGAGAGGGATACTCAAGATCCATCAATATCATGAGGGAGATGTGGCCACAAGTCAAACATCTGTTTGTAGCTAATGATTCTGGAGGTTGGCAGCTCAAAGACAAGAAGATATTCTTGTGGGAGGTGACCCGAACTAGATGCACAAGGGACCCGGTGGGTGAGCAAGTATGGATGAGCAGATATGTACCAAAATGGAGCATGTGTGTCTATACATTTCTGCACAATATCCTTGCCACTCTTGATAGAATTAAGAGCTAGAACTATGATATATCTACTACATGCCTACTATGTGAGGAAAAGGAAGAAAGTCACAACCATCTTGTGGGGGAATGCAAGTTCACAAAGGAGATATGGGAGTATTTATGCAGAGAATTCAGACTTCAAATCCAACTTATTGTTGAACTGAGAAGGATGCTTGCTATATGCAGAACAGATGTAAAGAAAAATCTCTTGTTTGCTGGCCTATGGTACCATGTTTGGGAAGAAAGGAATGCTATAAAACATCAAGGGAAGTCCACGAATGCCACACGCATTGCTGTAAAAATATATAAATGCATTAGGAGCAGACTACATATTAGCTAGATGCGTGAGTTGTATTGGTGATATGGGTGTATGGCGTTGGGCCTACATGTAAGCTTTGACCCCCTAATATTTTTAGCGGGAATGTCAAAATATATTTACCTGATTCTGATACATACATACATACATACATACAGCCTACAAGGAGTGGCTCAAGTGGTTAAGCACAATGTCTCCTCATGAAGGGACCCAGGTTCGAATCCTAGTTGCCACCTTGATTTACCACCCTCCCGGGCATTTGGCCTCCGCCACAGGCATGGGAGGGGGGGAGAAATATTTCTCTCTTAATCCCATACATACATACAACGTACATACATACATACATACATACATACATACATACATACATACATACATACATACATACATACATACATACATACATACATACATACGACCAACAAGGAGTGGCTCAAGTGGTCTAGCACAATGTTCCCTAACAAAGAGACCCGAGTTCAAATCCCAGTTAGCACCTTGATTTTCCACCCTCCCAGACATTCAGCCTCTACTACGGGCATTGGTGAGGGTGGGAGAAATCTTTCTCTCTTAATCCCATACATACATACATACATACATACATACATACATACATACATACATACATACATACATACATACATACATACATACATACATACATACATACATACATACATACATACATTGCACAAACTTGAGTGGGATGAGAAGACATCAGTGACCATGCCCCCCTTATCATGCAAATACAAGAGAAGAAAAAGAAGAGTAGGCCTTTAAGGTTTGTAAATTTATTGATGGGATGGAAGGGGTACAAAGATATCCTTGAGTATACCTGGAGGAAGGAGATACATCGCAATCCACTCTATGTGTTTGCCAAAAAGCTTATGAGAATGAAGAAAGAAGAGAAAGTGTGGTAGAAGGAAAATGTGAGCACAACTAAATTACTAGAGGACACGAAAAGGGAAATAGTAGAGGATAAGAGGCACGTACTGGCAGACCCATTAAATTTATGTTGGATAGAGGAGGAAGTGAGGTTAAATGGCATGTTGGATGACTTGAAAATAGCCTACAAGAACTTCCAGTGGCAACATAGTAGACAATGATGAACTGTGGATGTCAACTATAACACAAAAATGTACCACAACTCTATTAGGAAGTGGGAAGCACAAAATACCTTTTATGAATTGGTGAACTGAGACATAATAATTGTGTACAAGTAAGAAAATTTGGAGATGCAAGCAATGGATTTCTATAAAGTGTTGTACAACAAGGAGACATCTATTGATCTGAATCTTGAAGATGAACTACAATGCAGGTATATATTATCATCAACTCATAATAACATACTATACAGGTCAGTAAATGAGGAGGAAATTAAAGCAGTGTTATGGAGTATTGGCACAAACAAGTGCTTAGACTGGACGGGTTCAATGCCCACTTCTACAAATATGCTTGGGAGATCATTAAGGATGACTCGTATAGAGGTGTGAAGTTGTTAATGGAGGGTGGAAATATTCTAAGACAAGTTAATCATGCATTCCTGGTGCTCATTCCAAAGAAGAAGACCATATGTCTTCCTTGGCTGACTTCAGGCCAATTGCATTATGCAATGTCCAGTATAAGGTGATCACCAAGATTTTAGTTGAATGGTTGAAGATGGTACTATTATTGCTCATTAGATACTCAAGGGGCCTTCATATTGAGGAAAAGTATCAATGATTATGCCTTATTTTCTGGAAAATTTCTCCTGGATTTTAATGTCGAGAGGGGGCATAAGAAGATATGTATAAAGCTTGACGTTTCTAAGCCATATGATGGTGTAAGGTGGGACAAGATCTGGTGGGTGATGAAGAAAATGAGATTCTAAGAAAGTTGGATATCACTCATGAAAGAATGTGAGAGCACGACGAGCTTCTCTGTACTAGTCAATGGTACACCAAATGGGCTATTTCAAGGTACCAATGGGCTCAGGAAGGCTGACCTTCTCTCTCCACTTCTCTTCACCATTGTTATGGAATACTACTTGCAATTGATGATCAGGGAAAAGAAAAAGAAGGAGATAGCTAGTTATACAATGCACGGTACAATGGTTATGAACCACCTCATCTTCATAGATGATGTGTTGTTATTTTCTAAGGACAATCTCGAGTATCCGAGGAACCTGAAGCAACTATTGAAGCTATTTGGATGATACACAAAACTGGAGATGAATGAGAAAAATACATAACTGTTCATCTCAACCAATTGTATGTGTATTAGAGGTGATATTGAAGAAGTAATGGGAACCAATATCAACCCCCCACCAACCAAGTACCTAGGCTTCACACTTGCCAGGGGGAACCTCAAAGTTAGTGATTTCACTAATTCACTGAGAGGATAGAGGAAATGATTAGTAGATGGCCCCTGAACAAAAGTCCCATGTTGGGGAGAATAACTCCAACAAAACAATCCATTGAGGGGTTGTTAAGCTTCTAGGTACAACATGGTGAAATACCTAGATGATATTGGAAAGGACGGAAATGACCATTTGAAGCTTCACATGGGTGGGTGACAACCACCTTATGAAGTATAGAAGATTTTTTCTAAGAAAAGAAGAAGGTGGAGTGGGGTTAAGATCTCCAATGGAGATAGAAGACTGGGGGACGATGAGACAAATCATAAAGTATCATGAGGAGGAATCAGTGTAGGAAAACTGGATGAGTAAGAATACCCAAAAGGGTTAGACTTTTCCTAGATACTAGGGAGGGATACTCAAGAGTTTTCAATAGAATGACCACTACTTGGAAGACTATGAATCATGTATTTTCTTTATTCAGTGGAGGAAGATATAGACCAAGACAAGTAGACCTAAATCTATGGGTCTAGTTCATGCAAGAGGAGATGCCAACTGGATCATAAGGTATTTTAATACTGAGTACGAGATTCTAAAGTTGAGTCTATGCATGTATTTGGCTGACCATGAGACCCTTCCTACCTTGGATAGGGTTTAGAGATGGTATGCTAGAACCTGCATAACCCTACTCTTATGTAAGGGTCTGGGTGAAACACATCCCATATGTTTTGGGAGTGTGAATACTTGAAGAAAGCTTGGAAGGTAGTTAATGAAGGACTCGATCAAATGAGAAGTTGATTATTACCTATCAAAGAGACGATCATCAAGCTAGGCAGGAATATGGGGAGGGAGAAAAGAAGGATGTTGATGACCCTATCAACAATATATTTTTACACTTGGAGAAAACATATAACTGCAAGCATGAGAACAAAAAAAGAGATGTCGATGTCTTAGTCAAAATAATTTGTAAAGTTATTCAAAGACAACCAAATGTATAGATGAATCATAGTAGTGTGCAAGGAAATGTCATGCTAGACTACACTTTAACTTGACCCTAAGTTTAACTTAGGGGTTTCAGAATAAAATTTACCGAATTCCAATACACACATGGATGGAAATCTATTGGAAAATATATATCAATATGGATGGAAATACACATCAAACCATAGAGGTAGAACAAGGAAGAGTCTACCTTGGATGGAACCCAAACATTTGGGATATTGGGATTACACACTAAGAGTGAACAAATGATCACTACTAAATGCACTAATAAATCATGATTGAGAGTTGTGTTGTTGTTTATGCACTCAACCTACACACTCAACACCAAGAAATAGTTAAGGAATTGATCAATCTTTCTAGAACAATTAGAGACCCATGACTAGTGATGGTGGATTGTAATAATTTACATGTATAGGAGGAGAAAAGAAGAGGCATACTAGACCTTGAGGCAATGATTAGGTCTTTTAATCATGCTATTACAATACCGATCTATGTGAATTACCCATGATGGGTGGTGAAATGTATACTTGGAACAATGAGGGAAAAGTAGACAAAAATATTGCAAGCAAGTTGGATAGAGATTTTCAATGGTGAATGGCTATAAAAGCTCCTGCAAACACATATAAAGTCTTGTGTTGTGGATATCCATGATCACATCCCCATTGTCATGGAGATACATGAAAGGAAAAGGAAGTTTGAACCCTTTTTATTTCTAAATTTTTGGATTAAATGTCCATGTTATAGAGACATACTAAAAGAGGCATGAAAGATTAACATTCATGGAAAACCAATATACAAGTTTGAAAGGAAGCTAATGCACCTTCAGTCGATTTTGGAAGAGTGGACAAGGAAATAGGTGACATTCCACAACTAATAAAAGATACAACAAAGGAGTTCATCATGATTTAAACAAAGCTACAAAAAGACCCTCTGAATCCTTTACTAGTAGAACAAGAGGTGGAGATAAAGAACATGTTAAATGACCTTAAAAGTGTAAATGAGAAGTTAATGTGGCAACATAGTAGGCAAATATAGATTTATGACAACGATCACAAATACCAAACTATATTGCACGACAATAAAAGGAGGGAGGCTCAAAACATCATCTTAGATGTTGCTGACGACGAAAGGAAGGTAACCAACATCCAAGAAGAACTAGATTTTTATGCCAACAAATTTTATAAGAAACTATATAACAAGAACATGGCAAAGGATATTACACAGGGGGTAATAGATTGGAGATACACATTGACAAATACACATAACAACATTCTTTGTGGGGAGGTGAATGAGCAGGAGGTCAAAAAAACATTGTGGAGCATTGGCTCCAATAAGTCACTAGGTCCAAATCGGTTAAACACATATTTCTCTTAAGATGTCATGGGATATTATAAAATGCAACCATTGTACGTGGATTAGCTGGATGATGAAAGGGGCAAGCATGGTGAGACATGTAAATCATGTGTTTCTTGTGTTGATTTTTAAGAAAAAGACCACAAAATCACTTGCTAATTTTAAACTCATTGCATGATGTTCAGTAAATATAATTTTTTCTCAAAGATTCTTAGTGCAGGTTAAAGTTGGTTTCCTAAACTTATCTCTGAGAATCAAGGAGCTTTCATTACAAGGCAAAGTATAAGCAATCATACCCTATTTTCTTGGGAGTTCAAACTTGATTTCAATTTTAGAGGGAACACTAAGGCATACAACAATGTCAAGTGGGAGAAGTTATGATGGATTTTGGATGGAAATGAGTTTCTCTAGAAAGCGGATAGAGTTGATGAAATAATGTGTTTGCATGATGAGCTACTCCTTGTTGTTTAATAGCACTCCTAGTGTATATTTCAAGGAGGGGATGAAATTAGGCAAGGGGACCTTTTGTCACCCTTGCTATTTACTATAGTTATGGAATATTTCACAAAGAAGATGAAGAAGGTAGAAGAGAGCAAAGACATATCCACATATATAGTTCATGGTATAAATATAATGAGCCACCTGATCTTTGATGATGATGTATTGGATTTTGTTGAAGCTTATCTCAAGTATCTAACATATCTGAGAGAAATTATAGATGACTTTGGGAGAAAAAGACACATTTGTTCACACAAAAAAACTACACAATCATCCTTGAATACCTATCTCCTGCTGCAAGGGTGGAAATTTCTAGACTTCCCATAAAGTACTTGGGCTTATCATTGGGATGAGGAAACCTAATAGTGGAAGACTTTACTGATGCACATACATATTAGAGGGGATGATGGATAAATGGCCAACAACCAAGACTTCCATGGTAAGGATAGAAACTCTCATCAAATCAATCATTGAGGGGTCAATTATATTTTAGGTGTAGTAGGGTGAAATTTTAAAGATGATCCTAGAAAGAATGGTGAACATCTCCAACTTTATTTAGGGTGAAAAATCATTAAATGATATATGAGTGACTTGCACTATACAAATAAGAGGGAGGGATGAACCTTCATACACCCTTAGATATTTCTAGATGGGGTACATATAAAAGGATCATTGGAACTCAACAATATGATAATATTTGGTATGGGTGGATGGGGGTAAGATACCCCAAACGAATTGACTATAGTTCATTAACTAAAGAGGGGTACTCTCAAGTGATTAACATGATGATGAAATGTGGATAAAGATTAAGGGTGCTTTCCAAACAATACAAGGCTTGTGGAGAATGGTGAACCCCAACAAGGATCATTGGGGGATGATTAGGATGAAGGGAGACCCAAATGATGCTTGTATACACATCTGGACTAAAAAGCAAAACCCCAAACAGATCTTCATCATTTCTTATATCTACCACTCATCCTTGACAATGCTACATAGAGTCAAACAATTGTACAATAGATTAGATGACCCATGTCTAATCTACAAGGTAGATGTTAAATCCCATGATCACTTGTTTAGGGACTATAGTTTCATGAGGAAGATATGGGAGAGAATCCTAGACGAGCTAAAGATGGAAAAGTACATGCTAAGGGGCCCGAGAGAAACAACTGGATGTAATGGCATTCAGAGCAAACATGAAAGGGAAAAGGTGTTCCTCATATATTCGGCACTGTGTTTTCATATCAGGAAGGAAAGAAAATAAGAGTAACAAAAAGATACAAATAAATATGAACTGAGGATATCAAAGAAAATTTGTGATTATAAAGTATAGGATGTGTATAGAGTAGTTTCATTTTTCTTGATGTGAGTTGTAGAACAGTAGTGTTGACTATGTGTGTATTCTTTCCTCTTCACAAGGACTTCAGAATAAAGTTTATCAAATTCCACACACACTCACGAATATATATATATATATATATATATATATATATATATATGCATATATATACACACATATAGATACACACATATATATGCATATATACATATATATATATATGTATACATACATATATATACATATATATGCACATATATATGTATATATATGTGTGTATATACACACATACACCCACACACACACCCACCCACACACACACACACACACACACACACATATATATATATATATATATATATATATATATATATATATATATATATATATATATATATATATATATATATATATATATATACATATATATACTATGGATTTGAATGCTCCATTCAAGCTTGATTTTGATCTATACATATAATAATTAATAGAAAATATAAATCCCTTTTGATACAATTTAATGGCTCAGTATTGATAGAGTTAATAGATCTTTCATTTCTTAAACTATATCTTCTGCTTCAGAATTATGACACAATATGTATTTTCAATCTATCACCAAAAGAAGTAACTTATGAGGCTTCTCATAAACTTATTGATTGATTGACTTATTCCTTTTCTACATGCAGAAGAGGAAAATGATGATTTAAAATCAAATCAAATCAAATTGACTTGACATTTTTTTCTTCTCATGATGATTGTCCACTCTAAAGAAAAATATAGAAAGCGCTATAATAAAATCAATTTTTATTGACCAATTAGAATTTCCAAAGTTATGATCTTAACAAAATATTAGAGATAAAGAACAAAAATGTGTTGACCTAACAATTATACGTTGTTTAGATTTTGATGATGACTTGACCATTCCATTCATATGTATTTAATATGTATATTTGAGATTAATTTCAAGTATTAGGTACATGAAAACAATGAATTCAAGTAAACCCTAGCTTGATAAAAAATAAACCAAAATCAATGCAAGTGAACTTTTGTGGAAAATGTTTTAAATCACCTAGGACATTTTTGTAAATCACTTATATTGATGCTATGACTTGTAACTAAGATGAAAAAATATAAAATACACTTAAATTGAATATTTAAGCACTTTTATTATACTTACCAAAATTCATCACAAACACAATCATCAGACGAGTTTCCCTCTCATAAAACTCAACAGACAAACTGTGTGAGTCTTGGTAATGCTGATTAAAATTGTTTTGTCGTATAGGGTGTTAGTCGAGTTGTCACCATGACAAACTTAGCTGAGTTTTATTCAGGATAAACTCAATTGACAACTCAAAATTTCTTTGTCTCATAGTGCTATCGGTTGAGTTACCTTTATTGAAACTCAACTGACAACACTGTACAGAATGTGCAGAAAAAGTATTTCTAACCATTGTAGTGCTGCAAAACTAAAAAAAAATGTTGCAACATCCCAAACAACTAGAATTCATTTCTAAGTGCATCTACGGGTTAGTAGACACCCCCAAATATCAATAGGGACCCTTTGACTTCATTCCAAATTTGCCTTCTTATGCTCCTAGATACAATTGAGTGGTTTTGTGTACTAAGAGCCCCTTTCTTTCTCAAGCTAGGTACAAATCCACATCAATCCGATGAGAATGGTTTATTGTTAGAGAGTTGCTCTATTGTAAACCTTATGAAGTTCTCAACTTCCCTTTGCCAATGCCCTTTCTCAAAGAAAAGATGGTGAAAGCTTCTCCGTGGTGAAGGTGAAGTTGAAGGCTGAAGATCTAAGAGAAGAGTGGGTAATTCCTTCAAGGCAGAACACTTGCTACAAGAGTAGATCTCCTTAGTGAAGGTGGATAGCTCGTTGCAAAAGTGGGTAAGCCCTTGTGAAGGTAGTAGACTCTTTCTCTAGGATGGGTAAGTCCTTGTAAGGTTACATACTCCCTTTTCCTCTAAGGGAAGACTATGTAGGGAAATTGGGCACAAATGTAAGCAGCGGAAACAAAAACATTAATGGTAATTTCCCAAAATAGCAAGACCACGTCAACAACAATGTATCTAGGAAGGAAAGGTTGCAAGATTATACCTAGTCCTAGAGCAAGTCCAATGACATTACCCTTGCATCAACATTGTGCTTTTTCTTTAGGTAACAACTCTCTCCTTCTGCAGTAGCAACACTCAAACAATCATCTCCACCAGCCTCTTAGTGCAACACTACAAACAAAAGTTGATGATGTCCTCCTAGAGGTAGACAACAGCCTCCCGTATCTAGAGTAGTCCACGAGAACCACCAAGAACTCTGTGTTTCCCTACCAAAGCCAATGGGAAGGAGTTGTCCTTTTTTAATGTTAACTTGCTAGAGTTGATACGCTCTCCCACAATTGTCTCTCCCTTGATATCCCTCCCTTTATCAGGTAGGACTTGTTTGGGCTCTCTATTGGTTATGACAACCAGAGAGGACAACAATTGTTAGAAAAACTATTGTGTTCTGGAAAGCCCCCAGTACCCCTCTATTTATAGAAGAGGCTAGGGTCAAGGTTCCCAGTATGTGCGGGAGTCAAAATGGTTGAATTCACAAATTTTCTAGAACAGGAGCCCACTACAAAATGGTCAGTTCGCACACCCAATCGGTCAGTGGGTGCATGAGCCGGTCGGTTCACTAAGTGAACTGGTCGGTTTGTGGATTTTCTTATTCTGAATCAAATTGGTATTCAATGTATGACTAATGCAAAACATGACGTCAACACCAACCCTTGATCCAATCGAATTGGCAATTGAACCGGGCAGTTCATCCCATGAACTGGTCAGTTGGGATATGTGAACCGGTCATCTAACTCCCTGGTTCATCCATTGATCAACCAATGTTGATTCCATGAGACCTGACACTCCAACTGATTAGTTCACCCTTGAACTAGTTAGTTCAGAGTCCAGTCAGTCAATTTTGAACCTCACTTGTTTGATTGAATACCTAAACACCTTTCACAATCAAATTAAACATCACTCATGAATATACTACTTCAATCCAAGTGCATTCCTATGCATGTGACCCTATAGGTCCAGAATTACATTGGTGGTGAATATCCATAACTAACTTACAACATCACAAGCAAAGAGTGGCATCTAGCAATGCATCATTGCTACCCAAGTAATTTGGAATGTTATAGAAAAACTTCAACCTATAATTTTGATTAGTATTATCATGATCACATATTTCCTTTGTCTCTGATATCCAGATTGAACTCCAATCATGGAATCATCATCCTCTCAATGTTCAATCCATGTTCCTTCAACTAGAGCAAACTGTTTGAGATGCACGTGAGCTCACATATCATATATTGAGTCACATGAGTATGTCCATACATTTCTCATTCTCACTTTATCAAGAGGCCTTAGATATCAATCTCTTGTAGGAGGGACAAATCCCATCGACATCACTCACACTCTATCCCCATGTGTCATAGTGCACCGAATCATCACAGTTATGGAAACCCTTATTCAAAATCACGTTGGATGATGTCAAATTACATGAACGACATGTGATGAATGTAGTGATTTCAGGCCTAAGAACCACAACCACCATTATCACTATGAGAGATGATTATGACTACCATTCCATGGTCTCCATGTATCATTCTCATGGAGGGTCTATCCGATACACTATTCTCTAACATGCACATGGGTGCTTGACTTGATATCATATATCATGAATAATGAGACTCTGTCATTAGTCAACAACACTCTAGTCTTACGTGTTACTGTTGTCTATTTTGCTTACATACTAATATCTGATTAGGGACATAAAAAGAATGTATGTACTCTTATCATAAATATGATCTCATCGTTCAGGTCCTCAACCTAAAGACATATGTAATCATGTCACATCATTTCTTAGACATCTACTATGTATGTATAATCATCTCATGACAAAGACAAACATAATAGACATAATTACCTTTATTATTATCAAATTAGGTATCCAATGCCACACTCCAATCATCATTCTTAAGATACTAACCTCTAGATGCGATTGAATTGCGGTGTTGCCAAGAGCAAAGACTAGGTGTTGCAAACTCGGTGCAAAGTCCCGATCCATGGTGGCTGTGCGAGGAGATCCCGAACAAATTGACACGAGAGAGCAACTTGGCGATGCCCAACAGAGGTTTGGGTGAGGATATATATATATAGGTGGGGTTCAGTATAATGGTTTCTCGGGTAGTAGCTTTGAGAAGAAGGAGAACTGAGATTTGGGCATTTCTCAAAAAATGGAAAGTAGGGTCTGAGTTATGGCTCTATGCGTGTGGAATCCTCTTTTGAACTCATAGCACCAAAAATCTCAAAAAATGATTGAGAATTGAAATCCATGAATTACCAGGCCTTATGGCCACGGTTAAGGGTAACGAGAGGTAGGTGATGACTTCCGAACTGCACAATCATGATCTAAGGGTCCACATTGAAAGTGTCATGGCTGAAGAAGGAAATGTCCGCATGACATTTAATTGAAATCGGATTATGATTTTGACCAAAAGTGTGAATACAATTATTTCTCATTTTCTCTCTCCTTCATTGAGGGTGCAAACAAACTCCAAATTTAATGAAATTTGTTAACTAGCCTAATTTGAACATGTAGAGTCTAAATATAGCATTAGTTTTTTTTGCTTTTAAGGACTTTTAATATTTTATTTAGTTCTTTTAAAGTAAATAATATTTTCTCTTTCTTCTCCTATTAGAGACATCTACAATTCAACAATTAATGTGAAACTTCACCCTCAAGATAACTAAAATATATGGAACATGAATTGACCATTAATTTTATACCTTGAAGTAATTTATCACATTATCTAACATTTTTGACTTTTGCACACTTTCTCTCTCCTAATCTACACATGTGCATTTAAGATTATCCAAATTGCATAAAAATTTATCCAAAGGCTAATTTTAATGTTTAGATTACAAATCTAAGATTAGTTTCCATTTTTGGACTCATTAAATATTTTATTTCATATTTTGGAGAAAACTCACCTTTTATTTCTAAATAAAATAGATATAGTTATTATTATCCCAAAATTATAAAACTTGTCCTCCAAGCCAAACCAAACCCAAGGAAATGAATCTCAAGTTATCTTTAATCAATTAGTCTTCCTTTTATGAATTTTATTCCATTATCCAATTACCACTATTTCTCATATTAAATAATTCAATATAACATTTTTTTATGAATTTTATTCAAAAAAAAAATTCAATATAACATTAACATGTTTAAAACATTATTATTCATGCCTTTTTCTCTTACTTGCTCCAAAAGGCTAAGGAATGTTCTAGAACAAATATGTTTTAGCATTGTCTCACATAGGTGGTACATTTTTACTTTGGACCCTTTATAAAACATTCACTGAGGTACTTGTGCATAAACCCATACATTGGCATAAGTAGTGATCAAATTTAGTCGAAACCACTAATGATTCACATCAAGGACAAAACGGATAGAAAGAACAAGAAAAGCATGGGAAAAAGGTCAAAAAGAGAATATACCCAAGATTTCAGGTCATTACATTTTGAGTTCTACTTTCACTCCCACTGATTCCTTTGGAACTAAGTTCCTCTTCAGAAATACATCCATCCAACTTAACAAACAACTTTGTTGTTGGATTGGGATAAGAGTAGTATTTTAACAAAATAAAATTTATGTGATTTGTGGACAATTCTTTTTAAGAAACTATCTTCTTATATAAGCATTCACTTCTAATCACTATAAAGGAGATATCAGGACACCTCCCATGCCATATCTCATATGGTGTCTTTTGAACCATTTTAGACGGTTCATTATTTATTGTTAAGCATGTCCCAAAAGAAAACTGGAAGATTAGCTAGATTTTATTGATAATCACACCATGACTTAACAAGGTGATATTCCTTCATTATGATACACTTTCATGATACATTATCATTGTGTTTCAGGTGGATTTCATCATGATACATTATCATGATCTCCCTTGAAGGTTCTCAAACTTTTGGTTTAAATATTTCAACATCGATCACATTGAAGTATCTTAATACTTTTACCAAGTTAGTTACAAACTTCATTCACAATCTCCTTGAACACTATAAGAGATTCATACTTGTATTTCATTAAATAAAAATTTCCATATCTACTGATATCATCAATAAATATAATGAGGTACGATAACTACCTTTATTATTTATACTAAAAGGTTTATATATATCGGTATGTATGAGCCCTAATAGAACAGTCACTCTCCCACTACATCTAGTGAAGATGCTTTTGTCATATTTCACAACAAATAAGATATGCATGCCTCAATTGGTTCAATAACCAAAAGAATCTAGATAACCATCATGTGGATTCTATAAATGCTTTTCTCATTCATGCTCTCTAGATGACGATGCTATTGGCATTCATTGTTTGAGTCATCAAGTCATTCAATATATGTCTCATACACATTTGTCTCTACAACCATCAAGTATAGTTTATAAGACATAGGGCATTTCCATATTATAGCTCATCTTCTAAAATGAAACATGAATGATAGATTCCAACTGTAGCAGCAACAACTCTTGCTCCTTACATTTCTAGCTTATTTCTTATTGGGTCCTGAAGTAGAGATCCCTATCTCTTTCTTCTTCCTTTGTTCCTTAAAGTGAAAAACACAAATTCCTTTACACTTAACCTTCTCCATAATTTGAGTGCAAAAGACTTGGACTTTATCTTAGCCTCAAAACACTTCTCGGCCTTGCCTTTACCCTTGGACTCACTTCTATTGTTCACCATCATAGATTTGTCCTTTCTTCTTTCGTGCTTTGGCATTAAGCAACATGCCAATCATTTGATAAGCTGACTATATGATTCAGGAAATGATTGTAGAATAATATATGTGGCCAACTCTTGACCTAAAAGAAATCCCAATCTCTGTAGACGCCCAATCATATTGGGCACATGGGACTCTACTGGACCTCCCTCTGTCAGTTTGTACTCAAACAACGCTTTGGTGAGATTACACCTTACTTGCTTTACATGATTCTTAAGATGTGTTACCATCTTGAGAATGCCCATGATTTCATGCTTCTAATGTAACTCATAGTTCATGCTACATGGCATAAGGTAATAAAATGTCTTTGTCATCATTGGCATGCTTCCACTAAACATCAATTTCATCCTTAGGCACATTTGGAGCGTGTTCCTCTGGCTCTGGCCTTTCAAGTACATACAACTTTTTCTCATTGATGAGAATGCTTCTCAATGTCCTTATCTAATTGTGGAACTTTATCCCCCTTTATCCTTCTTAAGGACTTATCACAATAATAATGTGTTTGTGTTTGTCTACAAAATAAAAATTTGCAACTTTTCAAAACAATTTTGATTTGACAAGTTAAAAATATTAATTATGACTTTAATTACTTATCCCTCTCACTATTTTATTCAAATTGATACCCTCATGTATCAATTCAAAGTATTGCGACATACAATATTCTAGTGAGACAAGATTCATATTTCATGAAATCATGAGTTAGCTTTGGCTGATCGTCCACAACTTGAATATTTAGGTAGACAACAATTGTCAATTGCATATCATGAAACTCTTGGATAAATGGTGTGCACAAAATTTTGTCATTGGCCATCTTTTTACTTCTAGGTGCTTAATACAATTAAGATCACTTAGTTAAGCCTGACCCAAAAACCAACACAAGAGCCTGACCCAACTTCCATGAGAAAGATGACGCACCACTCTTTGGCATAACCTATGTTTGGTCGATCAAGCTTTTCCTGTGTGTTGCTTACAGAAAGCATCTTAGAATTAATATAGTATTTGATGGATTTTATATATAATCACATATACATATCCAATCACCCGTATCATATACATGCTATAACCACAAATGAGAACATGTAATAAATAAAATAAATAAGCAATGGTTATGGCCATTCTATTGTAACTCCTTGAAGCCACAAGAAATTACTATCACCTAGGGTCCACATCATATGCAACCTGTAATTGATAAACATCTATGCTCAAACCAATCCAGATTGATTGGTTCAACACTTGAACTAGTCAGCTCGCCTCTTGGGCACTTGGTTGGTATCTTGAAACGATCGCCTGATCTTCACGTTCAAGCAATGTCTGGACATCTCCATCCAATCGGTTGGGCCACCAGTCGATCGATTCATCCTCCTGTCATCTGGCCTCCTCAGTCCTCTAATTGATCAGTTAGTTTGACGAGCTGATTGTTTTGCCTTTGTGCAGAACTTCTTCTCACAACGATACATAAATTAAAACTATCCTATTTTATATCACATTGTAAAAGGGAAAACCTCAAGTTACATTCAAGGGGAAATAGGAAGAAGAGCATTAAATTACATTTGGAAAGGATGAGAGAGGATTGGTACACTGACCGAGTAACAACATGAATAAATAACCACAACCATGCACATACAAATCTAGGATTATTGGCCATAACCATGCTTTACATCCACCATCAAAACCAATTTTTCGGATGATGCTTATAAATTGCATATATATATATTATTTTGTGGAGCGTATGTGGTAATTATCAAATGTGCACATTAATCATTTTAATATTCACATTGGATGCAATAAAATAAATCTATTAAAATCAATTTAAATCCTAAATACACCGTAAATTGGTGGGGGTTCTGATACCACTATAGAGAAATTGGGCCCATATATAGGCAACCAGAAATAAAAATTTAAATGCTGATTATCCAAAACAACAAGATCACATTAACAATAATGTATCTATGAAGGAAAGTTGTAAGGTTATACCTGATCTTGGAGCAAGTCTAGTGACATTACCCTTATAGTAGCATTGTGGTTCTTTATCAGGCAACAACTAGCTCCTTTTTCAGTAGCAACACTCAAACAGTCATCTCCATCGGCCTTCTGGTGCATCACTACAGACAGCGGTTTACGATATCCCCCTAGTGAAAGAAAATGGCCTCCCACCTCTAGAGTAGTCCATGCAGACCACCGGGAACTCCACATTGCATTGCCAAAGACAATGGGAAGGAGTTGTCCTTTTCGAACGTTAACCTGCTAAGTGATACGCTCTTCCACAATTGTCTCTCCCTTGCTATTCCTCACTTTATCGAGTAGGACTTGCTTGGAATCTCTCTTGATTACCACAACCGAAGAGGACATCTATTGTCAGAGAAATTATTATGTTATGAGAAGCCCCTGGTACCCCTCTATTTATAGGAGAATCTAGGGTCAGGGTTTCCAGTCTGTGCGAGATTCGAAAGGGTCAAATTGACAAATTTTCTAGAACTTGTGCATGATGAAACTATCAGTCACACACCCAACCGGTCGGTTGGTGCGTGAGCCAGTCAGTTCATGTAGTTTCATAGTTAGAATCAAATTGGTGATGAATGCACGATTAATACAAAACTTGATGTCAACACCAATACTTTATCCAACTGAACTGGATACTAAACTGAGCGATTCATCCCATAAACCAGTCAATTGAGATATGTGAACCGGTCAATTCACTATGTGAACTGGTTGTCTCACTCTCTGGTTCAGTCATTGATGAACCAATGTTGATTGCAGTTGACCAGACACTCCAACCAATTGGTTCAACCCTTGACTGGTCAGTTCAGAGTCTAGTCAGTAAATTTTGAACCTCAGTTGTTTAACTGGATATCTGAACACCTTTGGTAATCAAATTAAACATATTCATGAATACACTCCTTTAATCCAAGTGAATTCCTATGTGTGTGACCCTATAGGTCCAAAATTACATTGGCAATGAATGTTCATAACTAACTAACAACATCACAAGGAAAGAGTGGCGTCTAGCAATGCATGATTGCTACCCAAGTAATTCAAAAAGTAGGAGAACAACTTCAACCTATAATCTGTGATTAGTGTTACCATGATCATATAGTTCCTTTATCTCTGATATCCGGATTAAACTCAAGGCATGCAATCGTCATCCTCTTAGCGTTCAGTCCATGTTCCTTGAACTAGAAGAGACTGTCTGTGTTACAACCCACATTAAGGTTAGTCAGTAAGTACCTTGATTAGCGTGAAGTACTTTGATTAGTGCTAAGTACCTTATTAAACATCATGGTTAATCAAGATAAGCTAAGACGTGAATCATTAGTTGAGATTGATTCATTTGATGTAATTAATGTTAAGTGCAGTGTTAATCATTAAGTTAATTACCTAAGATGATTAACCTAGCTAAGATGGTTTAGTTATTGTGTTTTTATGTTTTGAGAAGGTGGAGAATCTCGTGCTTGAAAGATTTCAAAAAGAATCGCTTGTATTGGACCTCCGAGGCAAAAGATATGATATTTTAAAAGTCCTTGGACCTAGACTGCAATTTACCCATAAGTTATAACCCCCTTTCCCTTATCCCCTATCTCCTGATCTGTGCAAGCAAAGCTTGAAGTGACGCACAGAGCTAGCCCAATCGTCCAGCAGTAGGGGAAAGGGAGGGCGATTTTCGAGCCCCTGAGCTCCGATCTCGTTTGGCGTTGCCTCCTACCACTTCTTCTTCCTATCTTCGTCGCCCTAACTCATTCCTCCACCTGCTAGGGTGGCACCCCCAGCAGTAGCGGCTGCATAGCAGCGCAACAGTTGTGCGACACACAACCAACACCATGAAACACCGTCTTTGAGTCTGGTCTTGAGGCCCAATGTGACAAAGTGGATTTTAGCATTATAGTAAAGTAATTACTCTTTCGCCCTCATTATATCCATTTATGGTCCTAAATCATTTTTCTTGGCTTCATAATCATTGTTGAGACTCAAATCCAAGATATGGTGAACAATGTGGATTTTGTACACATTATAACACTTCAAATTGGATTCATTCATCACTTTGTCCAAAGAATCAATTTGGTCAATCAAACTTTGTATTTTGATTCTCAAACATTTTCTAGATATCCTCCACATTATTTTGAAGCTTTGGTCCAAATTTGAGGTCATTTGGACATTTCTACGATTTTCTATGAAATTTTGAAGTTCTATGCTAAAAATCTCTTTGTTTGCCTTTTTAATTACTCTTTTCCCATGTCAGCGATCCACCTGCAAAGGGAGGGGTGAAACCCAGGCCTCAGATCTGAGACCTGCGAATCAAGGCCCCGATCCAATGGCCATGAGTCTGTCTTCAACCTCCCGCTGATTGCGGGGAGGTGTTAATGCAACCTGATCAACCAAACTCGCGCCCTTGACCATGATTCAAGTTTCTAAGCGAGCGAAAATCTTTGCGTCACAATTTGAACTGGAATAACCCTATTTTTACCGGGTTTCAAGCATTGTTGCACCGCCAATGAACCCCTTCTTTCTTGCTCCTTTCTATCCGATGGCCATGGCTAAGGGAAAAGCCTCGTTCAGCCCTAAAACCTACCCCTAGTACTATAAAAAGGGTCCCTTAGATTCACCATCACCTCACCATGCTCAGAGCAACACCCCTGCTCACTCCCTCAGGCGTGAATGCCCTATTTTTCTCCTCAATCTTCCTACTGCTGGTGCAGCGCCACTGACCAGCCCATTTGGGCGTCCTTCCTCCACGCCTCTTCCCGTCTTCCTTTGGCTCCCATCAGGTTCGCGAGGCCAAGGCAAGCCCGGCCGGCCTGCTCACGCTCTGTCTCACCCCCTCCTTCTCCCAGAACACATCCACTCCGGCGAGTCCCTCCGCCCAATTTTTGGGCTCGCGAGGGTGTTCTGAACGAGAAAGAAGGTCTGTGAACTGCCAGCCCAAAACAAACAGATCAATTGAGCGTTGAACCAACTTATTAGACGAGTGAACCGGCCAAATCAAAGGCCTGAACCAGACCCTGGACCAGAGAGCCTCGTGGCATGATCTAAGACATCCAATAAGCATCCAACGATCAAACTTTTCATGAAATAAGGTATTTATCTCGCTCTCTGGAAAATATTCAATTAAATGCCCAAATCTTGTTTAAATCATATAAAATGCATATGAACTCCAAAAATGATGTAAAAGTAGTCCATTTTGATAAGAAAAATCCAGTGAATCCATTAAAAATACTTTTGAAAGCTGATTCCAAACTATGCTCACTGATATACTTAAATATGATCTCTTGCTCATTTAATTGTCTAAATGACTCTATGTTAGTGATTAATCCCTTAAAATCTTGATATTTGACTCTAATGATAATCTTGAATCCAAAATTTACTAAATATGAGTTTAGATCTGATCTTGTAACTTATCTCTCCTAGAATGTGAATCATGCACATTAAACTAAGGATTAACCTTTATATTGTGATAATAAATCTAAATCTTGTGAAAAATCTTGATCATGTGTATGATTCATGAATCTACTTTAATCAAACTGATCTTGAATTGCAATTATGCTAAGTATCATGATGAATTAGGAACATTATGATGACTTAAATAATGACCATAAATTAGGGTTAACACATATGATCCTAGAAACCTAGGAAAGTCATTCACACTCGAAAATACTTGATATTTGAAATAATGTTGGACAAATTGATATATTGGTTGATCATAAGTGGATGACCTAACCCTAAGGTTGACTTAGGAAAGTGTAACCCTAATCTCGAATATTGCAACATGATATCCAAATGTCTTGATCTTGACCCTTGATCCAAATATTGTGTTTTAGGATCTAACTTGAAGGGTCGACCTATTACTCATGATCTATACTCGAAATCTCAGTGAAAGGTATGCTATTATAGAACTCCTCCTTAATTGTATTGAAGATACTTTTATGTATCTTTTGATCGTATACTTGGCTATTTACTTGGATGAGCTACTGTTCCCTATGATTAGTGTTCTGCTTTTCTATACTATATTTTGAAAAACATGAAAACATAAATTGCATGCCCATTATGACTGCCCGTATATTGATAATGATGATGATATTGATAATGTTGATAATGTTGATATTGAGTACAACAACCCCCTCAGTTGGAGGTGGGACTTGTACATTGGCCTCCTATGTTCCTTTGGTGAGAAGGAGCCCCGTGACCTCCCCCATCACGTTGGGGCGATAAAGTCACACAAAATATATAAGCATGCTTCTTGATTACAGTATAATGGGAACTTGTAATAAAAGTCAAATTGCTTGAAAAACTTGTCGACTAAATGTTGGTTTTGCTAATTGCTTATTATTCCTTTGAATATAAGTCCTGCCAAGTATAATATTTTTTTATAAATCACTTTTCTTGTTTTTGATAGCGTACCGTGCAATTGCATGATTGTGTCTCGATTTTCTTGATTTTAGGCAATGCATATGGAATACTGAGTAAGATCGCTTCCGCACTCATACACTCTGATGACAAAGATAAATCAGGTATATCTCCATATTGGGTTAGTTTGTTCTTTAATTATCCAATTTTTGAGTTATTTATTTCTTATTGTATATGCCAGTGTGATTGATCTTATTGGGCCACTCAGGGACAGACACTTCAATCCTTTTTCTACTTTATAGGCAGTAGGATTGGGATTGGGTAAGAACAGTTCCGTGACACCCAAGTTGAAATCCGCATATCCCAGCTAGCTTCCCCTCTCCTTTCCTCAACTTGAGCATGGGAAAGCAATTGTTGTTTGCAACAGGTCCAAACCAGGGCAAGCCCTAGGTTGAAGACAACCCTGTGGATGCCCAGAAGTAGGCATTGGGCACATTTCTAGTCGATTTTGGCCATCCCGATTCTTTGTGAGTAGAATCTCACTCACCAAGAAAGATTTAACTCCAATAAATGAATTTTTTCAGTTAGAACTGTGTTATTCATGGGTAACAATGATTACCCAGGTGTTGTGCGGTATTGGCGTCGCCTGACTTTTATTTCACATTTTGCTTCTTCACATTTTGTATGATTTCATTATTTAACTGATTTGTATGATTTGGATTACTAAAAATATATGATTGATAAAATCCTAAACTACTCATTTAGAGGTTAAAGACATTAGCACATGACCCAGATTTCCAGTAGCTGTACGGTTTGGGTATAAACCCAATATGTATGATTTTAGTAATTAACTAATTGCATGACTTAAACAAATAGACGATGACAGGAAATGTCTCAATATAAATTTGTTGCACACTCTCTATTATAGTTAATGTGTGTGATTTAGTATTTACACAAATTGGCACATTTCTTAAGAATATTTTTAGAAATTCTCAGTTATTATTAATAATTCTTGCCATGACAAGTAATTAACTCTTAATTATGTTATGTGATGTACAACTCAAGATTTGGGTTGAGGTGTACATTTTCCAAGAAAGTACAAATAATTTATAGGTGCAAATGACGATTACTCATATGCCAAGTAATTAGCTCTTATTAGTATATTAAGATGTTTAATTGTATGATTCTAGTGTATAACTGCTAAATAGACATGTATTATGTTTATTTAAGTATTTCAGTCTGCCTGCATGTATAGTATGTTGATTTCTCAGTATATTACAATGTTTGAATATACTGTTCTGCCAAGTTAAGGGTGATATACATGTTGTGTTATAAACTTCAAATAAATAGATACAATACCATAGAGATACCAGAGTCAAGTATAAGTAAGGGAAAAGATACAATATAGTAAGATCTTTCCAAGAATAATAAAATAATAGACTTAAGAGCCCTGAACACTATAGATTCCCTATGTGAGGTCTGCGTCATAGGGATGAAACAACCTAACCCTGGCAGTGTCCAGTATACGGGGGTTGGAACGTACTAACAGGTGGTACGGGGGAAGAATCCCTAGTAGAAGTCTCCTTAAAATATAGAATGTAGTGTCCAACATCAACCAGAGATCTTGGTGGCACTAGACTACAGTAAAGCCAATAGGTGGCTTGAATCTCCACCTGTGTGCTCAGGTTAGAGGAGGAGTCCAGTTTTTACGGCATAATAGGTGTGCCGAGGCCAGAGAGTCATTTTCCTGTTGTAGACCAACGACATGGTCATGCTTAGCATTCCCAGGTGTGTCAGCTACATCTTGTACGGTGAGATCGTAGTTCGCTATGAGTCTTCATATGTAGAGTGCACTGCATATAATCAGGGCATAAGCTAAAATATGTTCATATAGGTTTAAAGAGTTTCTCATAAGAAAGGTTAAGAAAGATTCAGGTACAGTTTTATAGTAGTTGTTCTTTAAATGTAATATTTACATTCTCGGTGGTATTTAATTATAATTGTTAGATCTGCTCAGTGTAGTAATTCTTGCATTTTATTTCCGTTTAATAAACATAAATGAGTTATCTGCGATGGTTGGGTGAAATTCTATTCACTGAGCCAATAGCTCATCATCCTACTAAAATATTTTTCAGGTCAGTGTCAGTACGAGGAAGATGAAGGATCTTATCATCCAAGCTCTTAGAAGGTAGTTCATAGTTAGAATAGAGGTCTCTTAGTCCTTTCCCCTCAGTCCTTGGGGCATGTGGTGTGGTAGAGAGAGAATGTAATGTAACATGTATATTAGTTTTAAGTTATCTGTTGTGCTTTATATTCCACATGAAAAATATAATATGTTTTGTAAATTTACTATACCTACTTAGTAATGTAAATATTAGTTGCTTCCGCATTTTGGTAAGATTTCAGTTATTTCCAAGTTATAAGATTTTCCTTTAAGTTAATTTTAAGTGATTAAGAAAATAAAAAGTTAAGGGTGGTTTACCAAGGTTGACTCTCTGGTCTTCGGGGTCATTAGTGATGGTACGGGGATCGGGGCGTCACAGTCTGAGATGCACATGAGCTCACATATCATATATTGAGTCACATGAGTATGGCCAAACATTTCTCAGTCTCACTTTATCAAGATACCCTAGATATCAATCTCCTTTAGGAGGGACAAATCCCATCTACACCACTCAAACCCTATCCCCATGTGTCACAATGCACCCAAAGTATCACCGTTATGGCGACCCTTATTTAGAATCATGTTGGATGATGTCAAAGTACATGAATGAGATGTGATGAATGTAGTGACTTCAAGTCTAAGAACCAAAATCACCACTATCACTATGAGAGATGATTCTGACTACCATTCCAAGGTCTCCATGTATCGTTCTCGTGGTGGGTCTTTTCGATACACTATTCTCTAACATGTACTTGTGTGGTTGACTTAATATCACATATCATGACTAACGGGACTCTTTCATCAATCAACACACACTCTTGTCTTATGTATTACTATTGTCTATTTTTCTTCCACAGTAATATCCGACTAGGGACATGACAATAATGTATGTACTCTTATCATACACAAGATCTCTTTGTTCAGGTCCTAAACTTGAAGACATATGCCATTGAGTAACATCATTCTTTAGACATTTACTATGTATGTGTCATCATCTCATGACTGATACAAACATAATAGATGGAATTATCTTTATTATTAGCAACTAAGGTATCCAATGGCACACTCCATTCATCATATGATTGGGTCTCTGGGCATACATACAAACAAACTAGGTATCCTTTTCGTTGAAAAGAAAGGTCATATTGTATCTCTTATAATGGAATATTAGAAGTGTGCAATGGTTGGAAATCCTAGAGATTGACCCCTCTAAGTAGTAGATGTACATCTCCTAATTGGGAGTTTGGAACTACTACACATAGCTTGTGTTCTTGTGCTTGTTCAATCTCTCTCATCCTTACTATGTATGCTTAGTTGCACTCTCCATATATGCAACCTTCTCTCTTGATATAATTTGGTTAATGTGAACTGCTTTATTTGGTACTGATATTGTGATCATATTTGGACATTCTCTTGGTCTCTTTCTTATACATTGTTCATGTTGGAATACTATTTGTTGATACTTGATATCTTTTGCCCACTTGTATGGTGGATGTTTGTGACAAAGTGGATTTTAGCAAAATAATGAGATAATTACTCTTTTGCCCTCATTATACCTAATAATGGTCCCAAATTATTTTTTCTTGTCTTCATAATCATATTTGAGACTCGAATCCAAGATATGGTGAACAATGTGGATTTTATACACATTATAACACTTCAAATTGGATTCATGCATCACTTTATCCAAAGAATCAAATTGGTCAATCACACTTTGTCTTTTGATTCTCAAACATTTTCTAGCTTTGATACAAATTTGAGAACAATTGGACATTCATGCTATTTACTATGATTTCTTGAATTTATATGTTAAAAATCCTTTTATTTGCCTTTTGTTTGCCCCTTTTCCACCTCAGCGATCCAGGGCTCGCTTGGGGGGACGAACCCCGGCCCTTAGATCAGGCCCACACAGATTCAGGCCGAATCAAGCGACCACTAACTCGTCTCCTACCTCCCGCAATCAGCGGGAAGGAGTTAAGGAGGACCGAGACTTGCAAATCGCTCGAATAAGACTCGATTTGAATTTCTAACCGAGCAAATCTCTTAGTCTCGTGATTTCACGCTCAAGGATCCCTTGTTTGACCATCTTTATTGCACCGTTACTCCCTCCTCGTGAGTTTCTTGCTTGCTCCTCTCTTTCTGGCGGCCATGGCTGCTGTCCCAAACTTGGTTTGCCCTAAAACCTAACCCTCGGCCCTATATAAAGGCCTCGTAAGACTCGTCTACACCTCACCAAGAAATGAGCCTTATTCTCGCCCTCCGTTTCAGCCTCGGGCACCCTATTTTTTCCTCCCTGTTTCTCCTGGTTGTCCAACGACGCCGCCGCCCCAGTGTCTTGGGCGTCTCCTCTCGACCCTCCCTGGTCTCAACTCTCCACCACCATCCGACTCGCGATGGCGCGACGAAGCTGGGCGGCGCCTTCACTTCCCTTTATCAGCCCCGCAACCCCCTCCTCTGCTAGCACCAGCGAGACAATCCGTCATGGATCTGTGCTGCTCGCACAACTGCTGGAGCGGGAGAGAAAGGTCCCAATCCGCCGGTTCAAGTGGTTTCCCCGGTCCAACAAACCAGGCGTGTGAACCAATCAAATAAGAAGCAAACTAGCCGAACCAACATTGAACCGAGTCTTGAACCAAGAGAGCCGCCTTGCCTGTGGATCAATCTGGGCCACCCATCGTGCATCTGAGGGGCGTCCTTTTTCCAAAGTAAGGTACTTTTGCTCCTCTCTATTCAGAAAATCAGTAAAATACTCATATCTTGTTTAAATCTTAGAAAATGCATCCGAACTCCAAAAATGATGAGTAAATAGTCTATTTTGATTAGGAAAATCTAGTGAATCCATTAAAAATACTTTTCAAACCTGATTCCAAACTATGATCACTGATTCACCTAAAGCTTCATCTATTGATTATGTAAATAGTCTAAATGACTCTGTTGATGGTTAATATTGACTAAACCACTGAAAACCCTAATTCTTGACTATAATATTCATATTGAGGATATAAAATCATACTTGACCCATTAAGGATCTAGATCTATATTTGTTGACTTGATCCAATCTTTAATATGATGATGACATCTTAACAATATGATTGATCTAAATCATGTGGCATATCTTGATCTTTTGACCTTAAAGTTGATCCCTGATTTACTCTTAATATTAATCGAGACTTGATGTAATCTTGAATACCAATGATATTAGTTATCACGATGATAATCTAGAAATGATATGAGGACTTATATAATGACCATAAATTAGGGTTAACACATATGATCCTAGAAACCTAGGAAAGTCATTCACACTTGAAAATACTTGATATTTGAAATAATGATGGACAAATTGAAATATTGGTTGATTATAAGTGAATGACCCAACCCTAAGGTTGACATAGGAAAAGTGTAACCCTAATCTCGAATATTGAAAACTGATATTCTAAACATCATGATCTTGACCCTTGATCCAATCTTGATGATTTAGGATCTGACTCGAAGGGTTGACCTATTGATCAGATATTGATTATACTCGAAATCTCGGTGAAAGGTACGCTATTTATATAACTCCTCCTTGATTGTATTGAAGATACTTTTATGTATCTCTTGACCGTATGCTTGGCTAGTTATTTGGATGAGCTATTGTTCCCTATGATTAGTCTTCTATTTTTCTATATTATATTTTGAAAAACATGAAAACATAAATTGAATGCCCATTATGACTGCCCGTATATTGATAATGATGATGATATTGATAATGTTGATAATGTTGATATTGAGTACAACAACCCCCTCATTTGGAGGTGGGACTTGTACATTGGCTTCCTATGTTCCTATGGTGAAAAGGCGCCCAGTGACCTTCCCCATCGCGTTGGGGTAATAGAGTCATACAAAATATATAAGCATGCTTCTTGAATTACAGCATAATGGGAACTCGTAATAAAAGTTGAATTGCTTGAAAAACTTGTCGAATAAATGTTGGTTTTGCAAATTGCTTATTATTCTTTTGAATATAAGTCCTGCCAAGTATACTATTTTGTTATAAACCGCTTTGCTTGATTTTGATAGCGTACCGTGCAATTGCATGATTGTGTCTCGATTTTCTTGATTTTAGGCAATATAATTGGAACACTGATCGCTTCCGCACTCTACATACACTCTGATGACAAAGATATATTGGTGAAATCTCCATATTGGGTTAGTTTGTTCTTTGATTATCCAGTTTTTGAGTTATTTATTTCTTATTGTATATGCCAGTGTGTTAGATCCTACGGGGCCACTCAGGGACGGGCGCTTCAATCCTTTTTCTACTGTTTCGACAGTAGGATTGGGATTGGGGTAAGAACGGTTCCGTGACAGTTGGTATCAGAGCTTACACACTCTCATATACCTTAAGTAAATAATTTCTCAAGTCTCTTACACCCAAGAAACCCTAAAGTCCATAATGGTGAATTGAGGTGTCTAGGCTCGAGGTCCTGACATAATTTCTCCTATCCGTCTTCACGGTGGCTGAGATCCCCCGCTCTACCTGGCCTCAATTGATCCAGAACTGGACCTAAAGGTTCTCTTGTGAAACCTTAGAGAGTCTTCTAGCATCCCATCTCTTCTTTAAGGACAATCCTAAGCCACCCATGTAGATGAAGATTAGTTAGTCTTCTCATCTCCTCATGTGGTCTTTCCTTGTGACTTTATACCACATGATGTCTCGATTATGGGTAGCTTAAGCATGGGAATCGCTAAATCTTGAAAGTTGATACCATGATCTGACCCTAGTTTGAAAACTCGATTTTGATCCATAGAATAAAATACTCATGTATGATCCCTAATATCATTAGCTAAAATATATGCTTCCTATGTTGAGGTAAATTTTGATTTGGTGAAATAAGGATGACTTGTACCTTATACTTCATTGTTGATGAGGTCCCTATTTGATCAAATCCATGTTTCCCTATTGTTGATTAAATCTCAAACATAGTTGAGCAAACTCGTACCCTATGTTGCACATATCTTGACTATGATATCAATTGACTAATTCTAGGACTCACAAAATCATGATGTAAGACCATGATGCAAAAATCAATTTCTCTATTGACTATTGATGCCTTTTGCAATCTCGATTTTGATATGATGATTATGGACCTAGATTTTGCACTATTATGCTCTAAATCCTTGATTTATAAATTATAACACTACCTTGATCATGAAAGGAAAGAATTGCAAGTCTTGACACTATTGCCCTATTATGGTCTTTAATTTTGATCTCATGACCTTATGGAATATGATTTAATCATGGATACTCTCCCTATCTAAATAAGCTCAATTGATGATGACTAATGTTGGTAATGTGCCAGATTAGGGTGGTAGTTGACTCATGACTCCCCTAACCTAGGTTACATCCCCATTACAACTACCTCTAAGTTTTCATCCTATCGATTATTTAGAGTTTTGAAAGATATTCCCTTTCACCCTATTTTGACTGGTAGACCTAAGCCTAATAGGTTGAACCCATGGTTGATACTCGATCTTGAATAGTGATTTGATAATGATCTTGATGTATGAAAATGTTGACTATAGCTTGTGGTTGACTTCCTGGATAGACCTAGGTTTAGATCATTCATAAACCTTGGATACAATGATAATGAAATTTGATATGTTACTCGAATATTGCTTGAATAATGTTGCTCGAAATTGGATATAGATGAATGATACCTCCTAAGGTCTAAATAGGAATCGAAACCCTAGCTTCAAAATTTCGGACCTATGACTTTTGATGCTTAAAATCTTGACTCTAGATGTTGATTAATGGACTTGTGACTCATGATTATCAGATATCAATAATGATACAGATCCTATGTTCACATTTTTTTGGACCTACAAATCATACTAGATATATGACTAATGACTTCAAAATCCCAAATTTTGAAAATTTTGAAATGATGACCAAGGTGACACTCTCGATTTATGAATTAGGGTTTAGCTCTCATTAGGACTAGGGTGGGACCTCCCATTGATTTTGAGATCGAAATGATGAAAAGTATGATGTTGTCTCAAATTGTTGAAATATGAAATCTCAAATCATAGATGTATAATCCCACCTAGGCCAATGGAGAGTTTAAGACCCTGAGATTTTTGGGATTGAAAGTCATCTTGTACACTTGAACTCTATTTGTTTGACCTAAAATGTGATCTGTCCAAATTTTTGAACAATAGGATGCTTTCCATATTTGTGACTCATATAATGACTTTGGACAATATATGTGCTGATTTTGATACTCAAGTGCTCGATGATGAAATAATGTTAGTACCGAGTTGATTATGATATGGAACATGGAAACTCAATTGTGATTTTTGGAACTATTTGAAGTTGAGGACATGATTTTGATTTTATACTTAAGGATACCCCAGTAATTGAGGAAATGACTTAGGTTGTATAATATCAATTTTTGAGGATATTTTGAATTTTGGGGACAAAATTCCCTTTTAAGGAGGGAAGGATGTGACAAAGTGGATTTTAGCAAAATAATGAGATAATTACTCTTTTGCCCTCATTATACCTAATAATGGTCCCAAATTATTTTTTCTTGTCTTCATAATCATATTTGAGACTCAAATCCAAGATATGGTGAACAATGTGGATTTTATACACATTATAACACTTCAAATTTGATTCATGCATCACTTTGTCCAAAGAATCAAATTGGTCAATCACACTTTGTCTTTTGATTCTCAAACATTTTCTAGCTTTGATCCAAATTTGAGAACAATTGGACATTCATGCTATTTACTATGATTTCTTGAATTTATATGTTAAAAATCCTTTTATTTGCCTTTTGTTTGCCCCTTTTCCACCTCAGCGATCCAGGGCTCGCTTGGGGGGACGAACCCCGGCCCTTAGATCAGGCCCACACAGATTCAGGACGAATCAAGCGGCCACTAACTCGTCTCCTACCTCCCGCAATCAGCGGGAAGGAGTTAAGGAGGACCGAGACTTGCAAATCGCTCGAATAAGACTCGATTTGAATTTCTAACCGAGCAAATCTCTTAGTCTCGTGATTTCACGCTCAAGGATCCCTTGTTTGACCATCTTTATTGCACCGTTACTCCCTCCCTGTGAGTTTCTTGCTTGCTCCTCTCTTTCTGGCAGCCATGGCTGCTGTCCCAAACTCGGTTTGCCCTAAAACCTAACCCTCGACCCTATATAAAGGCCTCGTAAGACTCGTCTACACCTCACCAAGAAATGAGCCTTATTCTCGCCCTCCGTTTCAGCCTCGGGCACCCTATTTTTTCCTCCCTGTTTCTCCTGGTTGTCCAACGGCGCCGCCGCCCCAGTGTCTTGGGCGTCTCCTCTCGACCCTCCCTGGTCTCAACTCGCCACCACCATCCGACTCGCGATGGCGCGACGAAGCTGGGCGGCGCCTTCACTTCCCTTTATCAGCCCGGCAACCCCCTCCTCTGCTAGCACCAGCGAGACAATCCGTCATGGACCTGTGCTGCTCGCACGACTGCTGGAGCGGGAGAGAAAGGTCCCAATCCGCCGGTTCAAGTGGTTTCCCCGGTCCAACAAACCAGGCGTGTGAACCAATCAAATAAGAAGCAAACTAGCCGAACCAACATTGAACCGAGTCTTGAACCAAGAGAGCCGCCTTGCCTGTGGATCAATTTGGGCCACCCATCGTGCATCTGAGGGGCGTCCTTTTTCCAAAGTAAGGTACTTTTGCTCCTCTCTATTCAGAAAATCAATAAAATACTCAGATCTTGTTTAAATCTTAGAAAATGCATCCGAACTCCAAAAATGATGAGTAAATAGTCTATTTTGATTAGGAAAATCTAGTGAATCCATTAAAAATACTTTTCAAACCTGATTCCAAACTATGATCACTGATTCACCTAAATATTCATCTATTGATTATGTAAATTGTCTAAATGACTCTGTTGATGGTTAATATTGACTAAACCACTGAAAACCCTAATTCTTGACTCTAATATTCATATTGAGGATATAAAATCATACTTGACCCATTAAGGATCTAGATCTATATTTGTTGACTTGATCCAATCTTTAATATGATGATGACATCTTAACAATATGATTGATCTAAATCATGTGGCATATCTTGATCTTTTGACCTTAAAGTTGATCCCTGATTTACTCTTAATATTAATCAAGACTTGATGTAATCTTGAATACCAATGATATTAGTTATCATGATGATAATCTAGAAATGATATGAGGACTTATATAATGACCATAAATTAGGGTTAACACATATGATCCTAGAAACCTAGGAAAGTCATTCACACTTGAAAATACTTGATATTTGAAATAATGATGGACAAATTGAAATATTGGTTGATTATAAGTGAATGACCCAACCCTAAGGTTGACATAGGAAAAGTGTAACCCTAATCTCGAATATTGAAAACGGATATTCTAAACATCATGATCTTGACCCTTGATCCAATCTTGATGATTTAGGATCTGACTCGAAGGGTTGACCTATTGATCAGATATTGATTATACTCGAAATATCAGTGAAAGGTATGCTATTTATATAACTCCTCCTTGATTGTATTGAAGATACTTTTATGTATCTCTTGACCGTATGCTTGGCTAGTTATTTGGATGAGCTATTGTTCCCTATGATTAGTCTTCTGTTTTTCTATATTATATTTTGAAAAACATGAAAACATAAATTGAATGCCCATTATGACTGCCCGTATATTGATAATGATGATGATATTGATAATGTTGATAATGTTGATATTGAGTACAACAACCCCCTCATTTGGAGGTGGTACTTGTACATTGGCTTCCTATGTTCCTATGGTGAAAAGGGGCCCAGTGACCTTCCCCATCGCGTTGGGGTAATAGAGTCATACAAAATATATAAGCATGCTTCTTGAATCACAACATAATGGGAACTCGTAATAAAAGTTGAATTGCTTGAAAAACTTGTCGAATAAATGTTGGTTTTGCAAATTGCTTATTATTCTTTTGAATATAAGTCCTGCCAAGTATACTATTTTGTTATAAACCGCTTTGCTTGATTTTGATAGCGTACCGTGCAATTGCATGATTGTGTCTCGATTTTCTTAATTTTAGGCAATATAATTGGAACACTGATCGCTTCCGCACTCTACATACACTCTGATGACAAAGATATATTGGTGAAATCTCCATATTGGGTTAGTTTGTTCTTTAATTATCCAGTTTTTGAGTTATTTATTTCTTATTGTATATGCCAGTGTGTTAGATCCTATGGGGCCACTCAGGGACGGGCGCTTCAATCCTTTTTCTACTGTTTCGACAGTAGGATTGGGATTGGGGTAAGAACGGTTCCGTGACAATGTTTATGTAGACCATTATTATGATGGCCACTTTTGTATAATCTGACTTTACATTCTACTTGCCTCTACATTAAACATGCTATGTGATTCAGTAGCACTAGAGTAGTGTATTTTTATTAGTTTTTGGGCAGTATGCCCCTTTTATTATTGGGATGGAGGTGGTGGTGCCCCATACACAGGTTTCAAGTTTGTGATGTTTGGCCCAACCTATATATATTGGGAGTTTGGATGTACGTCATTCTCTATCAGGTTTCAAGTTTGTGAGACTTGGCCGCCTTTGTCTTTATATTGTTCTAGTGTTATGCTTATCTCACATGCATGCAAGTTGATGATTATGGGGTATGTGCCCTAGATCTTTATATTTGCTAGTATGGCACAATTTTATTTGTTTGGTTATGGAAAGTATCTCTTTTATTGAGATTCTTTTCTTTTATGCCCACGTGGGTAGTCCTTTTCTTTTCTATGGGAAGCCTTTTATATTTGATGTCCTATATTCCATATATTACTCAATTTCATTTTTATTATGCACATACCAACCTTTGCTGATGTCATCTATTTTTTTTTCTTCTTGTTGGGGTATGCTTCCAACCCTAGGTGGAGGACATGGAGGACATGGCATGAAGATATGGACATATCTTAAGGAGTTAAAGCTTGGAGACAAACATTGATATAGTTCAGATATCTCTTTACTTAGATCCTTATGTTGTATCTTACTTGTAAACCTTGTGGGAGATTATGATGTACTTTTATAATCTTGTGGTGAATTGCATATAGTAATTACTTTTATTCTGTTTCTATACTTTGGTTGTTTTGAATACCATTAATAAGATTTAAATTTTTTACGACCACTCCAACATATCTTTTGGTATATTTGGAATGGAGGTTCTATTCTTCAAATTTTTAGTAAGGAGTGGCCCTCTCAGGTCCCACTCTTTACAACATGGTATCAGAGCCCATGGCAGTCGGAATCTGACTATTTCAACTTTGTCTCCCTAATTAGAATCCTTGCCTTACCTAGTTAACCCTTTAGGTGAGATGTTTTCCCTGGATCTTACCTAAGTTGTTCATGAGATGATGAAAGGTTTCTTAGAGCTTCACACTAGAATCATGATGTGTAAACCCTAATTTGATGAGGTATTAGATGAGCATACCCTACCATATGGGTTTTGGTGACATGAATCTTTATATGCAGTGGGGTTTGACTTGGGAATGAAATTAGGTAATGAGAATGAGGCAGTGGTAGGGTAAGGAGATCTTATTATGGGAAATTGTGACTAGGTTTTTGTAATTGATTTTTGGCCAGCATGTTTGTTTTACATCACATAGTTTTTCATTATCAAAAAAATTATTTTCATTATACTATTATATGTGTAAAAGAAATTTTCTTTGATTTAGTCGAAGTTTTCTTGAACTAAGTCACAATGAAAAGATATGAGAAGTTTTTGTGGAGAAAACCTAAACCTAGTTGGAATAGAATCTAACCCTAGTTTTGTATATGGAGAAGTGACTAGGAATATGTGGAGTAATATAAGGTGTAGTGGACCTACCCTATGACTTTTTGGATCTTAGGGTTGTTGGGTTAGAGACATGTGGAACTAAATCTCAACCCTAGATGGTACTTTTAGTTGAATACATGAACAACATAAAGCACTAAAACACTTACAACTAAAAGAAGCATAAGTGACCATAGTACCTTGATGGTGTTTGGATCGACTTATTAGGTTAAACCTAATAAGGGGTGGAGAGTAGTTGGTTGTTGATGTTTGGATCAATAGATTTTGAGGACAAAATCCTTTTAAGGGGTGAAGTGCTGTAACATACTAGAACTTAGACCATACCCTAGAACTTTGACCTTTTGGATTTAGCCAAACAAAGTTGAGGTTAGATCTAAAAGATGTCTAGTATAATCCTAATGAGCTAATTCATGTATAAATCACCCTAATATATCCTAATGTTTTCGCATTAGTCTTTGAACAATAATGGACACATAAAATATGTTACATGAGGTAAATATAAAATTTCATGCAAAATAATAATACATAACTCTTTAGGTGGAATATGAAGTTTTGGAACCTAATTATATGAATAAAGGTAATAATAATGATACATGTGAAAACTAAAAGGATAATAGGCCCCAAGTAATAAAAGTCACATATCTCATAAAAGGAAATCACAAAAATGGAAAAAAACTTCAAATTCTCATTATACATATAAAAACTAGCCTACATGTTAATTTTTATCTAATTTGGACAACCTTGAATATTTAGGTTAAGTTAGGAGAGAGAAAATGTGTAAAAGCCATAAAAGATAAATAATATGATAATTGATCCTTAAAAGATGGAAATATAGTAAAATTTGTATTCAACACACTAAAGTGTACTTGTGGATGGAGTTTCACCAAATTTGGAAAATCCTAATGTCATTAATGCATGAGGAAAGAGAAACTAAGATTTGATTAATTAATACATTAAAAGTTTTTGAACATAAAATCCAACTGCATAATCAAAATCTACATGCCTCAATTGGCCTCTGTGCAAAATTTCACTTAATTTGGATAGCATTTGGACCCTCAATTTAAGATAGAGAAAAGGAAATAAAATAAAGTTTCACTTTATTTGAATTCAATTTGAATAAGGTTTCTTCGGTCACATAGTTTATTTTTATTTTCCTTATGCACATGACTTTGTGGACTATTAGATGATGAGTTCGACGGAGGTGGGATCAACTCCTACCTCCAGTCAGACTCATCTCTCTCCACTATAGTAGTGCCGATTCTCTCTCTCCTATATCTCTCTCATACCTTGATGGTTTTCAGATTTTTCTTTGCCATTAGTTTCCTGGCATGATCCCACATCCAACGATCCCTCACTCATGCCCTAGATCCCACAGGTTTGGAAACGCCCAAATATCAGTTTCCCTTTCCTGTTTTCCTTAAACAACAAACACCCCACACCACATTCCTATATATAGCTAACCACCCAGAAACCTTGTTCAACTCTCACAAAACCATTCTCCTCCTTCAATTGGGTCTGAGGATGTGTGGACTTCCACTGCAAACTCCACCTACCTCCTAGTATTTTTGTGTTGTTTACTCCCTGTTCTCACCACATGATTCAATTAGTTTCTCCCTAACCGTCCTTGAACCTTTCCGAGCAAGCCTCACACCTCCATGCCCTCAGGGGATTAGTGAGTTGGTCTCCCCAACTCAAGAGTTTGGGTTACTGTCGATGCTTCAAAGGAGTGGATAGCTAGCTCCTTTGCTTCTAGAGGACGGTACATGAAGTAAGGGGCTGGTCCTAGGGATTTTCCCTACACCCTGATAAAACCTTGATTCTTTTCTCTTCAATTTTGGTCTTGAACATGTTGTTCATTTCCTTGTTTTTTTTTCTGTGGTTTCAATGGTTTTTGGGTTCCCTGAGATTGGCATGGGATCACAAAGTCACTGGACACCTTCACAGCTGGTAAGGGATTGGTTTGCTGGGTTTTTGTATCTCTAGTTATTGCTCTTGGAGCTGTTCCTCACCCACGTCGAGGGAGTAGTGTCGGGGATTGAATTCCCCTGTGTTTGGTTTGTGATGCCTTCTTTTCCTTTTGCTTTTGATTTTTGCACCAAGGGTATTATTGTCTTTTCATGTGGGTTTTGATTTTTTTTTAGCACTGAGGCAACTTGTCCAACTGTCTGTGGGGCCGATCGAGTTGGCAAGTACTGATTGGGCCAACTTGGACAACGTGACCTTCTCTCTCGCTCTCTCTTGTTTTCTCACATGCTTAATGTTGAGGTGTAATTACCTGATTGATCAGTTTTCAAGGTTCATATCTAATTATTTATAGCTTAAAAATAAAATAAAATATGATTTGGAATCATAAAAATAAAACCTATCTAATGGTGCTAAGTTTGTTGCCAAAATCTATTTTTGTAAATATGTGATTTTTAATGGACTTTCCTAATTATATAACAACTTACAAAATTCATAAATAATAATCTATAAGTAAAAAATATAATAAAATATGTTTTGAACTCAGAAAGAGATAACCTAAAAAATGACATAGTTTTGATAACCTAATTCACTACTATCAAAAAGGCAATTTTTAGGGTTTTGAATAATTGATGTAAACCTAACCCTAATTTTACATATATGCATCACATGTGCTTTGGAGACCTAGGCTTGGATCTAGGACTGACTTTGGATTGTTTAGATTCTGAAGTAAGGTATGATTACATCCCACATTATTTCTATGTTGAGCAATTTCTAATTCCTCTCTTAATGTATGTTTGCATCCCCTATTATTTCTTTTGAGCAATAACATATTTTCTTCTTTCTCTTGGTCCTATGGACAATAGCCTACACAATATTCTTTTTTTTTTGAAAATTAAGATTCATGTGAACTACTTTATTTGGTACTGATCTTGTGATCATATTTGGAAATTCTATTGGTCTCTTTCTTATACATTGTTCATTTTGGAATACTATTTGCTGATACGTGATATCTTTTGCCCACTTGTATGGTGGATGTTTATGTTGACCATTAGTATGATGGTAACTTTTGTATAGTTTGACTATACTTTCTACTTGCCTCTACATTAAACATGCTATGTGATTCAGTTGCACTAGAGTAGTGTAGTTTTATTGGTTTTTGGGCAGTATGCCCCTGTTATTATTGGGATGGAGGTGGTGGTTCCCCATACCCAGGTTTTGAGTTTATGAGGCTTGACCCAACCTTTATATACATTTGGAGTACGTCATTCTCTATTAGGTTTCAAGTTTGTGAGGCCTGACCGTCTTTGTCTTTATATTGTTCTAATGTTATGCTTATCTCATATGCATGCAAGTTGATGATTGTGGGGTGTGTGCCCTAATTCTTTATATGTGCTAGTATGACACAATTTTATTTGTTTGGTTATGGAAAGTATCTCTTTTATTGTGATTCTTTTTTTTCCCACTTGGGTAGTCCTTTTCTTTTCTATCGGAATCCTTTTATATTTGGTTTCCTTTATTCCATATATTGCTGAATTTCCTTTTTAGTATGCACATCCCAGCCTTTGCTGATGTCATCTATTTTTCTCTTCTTGATGGGGTATGCTTCCAACCCTAGGTGGAGGACATGGAGGATATGGCATCAAGATATGGACATAGCTTAAGGAGTTAAATTTTGGAGACAAACATTGATATAGTTCAAATTTCCCTCTACTTAGATCCTTATGTTGTATCTTACATGTAAAACCTTGTAGGAGATTATGATGTACTTTTGTAATCTTGTGGTGAATTGAATATAGTCATTATTTTTATTCTGCTACTATACTTTGGTTGTTTTGAATACCATTAATAAGATTTGAAAATTTTACACCCACTCCAACATTTCTTTTGGTATGTTTGGATTGGAGGTTCTATTTTTCAAATTTTTAGTAAGGAGTGGATCCCCTCTCGGGTCCCACTCTTTATACTGATCTTGATTCCACTCAACTTCTTACACTCCCAATTGTCCCTTCTACAACAACACTTGCCAATTTCAATTGGGTTTCTATACCCAACTATGATCAAGACAAATCATTTCTCACTTGTGGCATCTCTTGGGAAGATCAAAACCGCCAATGGGCATGCTCCTCTCTCCTTTATTCTTGACGATCATACAAAGATTGCTGCTGATGATGATGTTGATGAAGATGGTGACGAGGGTGATGGTGATGAGGATGATGGTTCTGATGATGATGGTGATGGTGATGGTGATGAGGACATAGCTACACCTCCCCCTACTTCACCTTCTTATCCAGTCAGTGATGAAGACTACCATCTAGACAAGGAGATTGACTTGGATGAGCTTGATGTTTAGTTTCTAGACTCAAAAGTGCTCATATATATGTCTTTTTGTAGGCTATCATGTATTGGACATTAGGCACTGTATCTGAGGACTACTATTTTTATATTTGGTCTCTTTCTTTGTCATTTATAGTTTTCATCTAGAGAGGACTTACTTTTGTTGTAATCTTGTCATCTATACCTTTAACTCTATGCTCTGCTGCATTTCATGAGTTATTGGTGTGTGTTTCCATATTTTTGATTATGACTTTAGTATATCTATTCACTATCTGGATGAACTGTGGTGTTTGTAAGTGGTGGTTGTATGTGGTGTTTATGCGTTTGTATAAGACCTATTTAGCACTTCTACCCTCCCTTTTTTGATATGATAAAGGGAGAGAAATGAGCTTAGTACATACTGAATTTGATCATTTTATAGTTAATTTTCTTTTGACTATGAAAGTGGACTCAAATAATACATAAATGTTATGGTTATGGTTCTTGGAGGAACTAACTATATTGGTAAAGGAAAGCATGAATTGAAAGGGAGAAATTGCTATTATACATTCATGTATCCCCCTAGGTAAAAGTTTAAAATTCTAAGTTCTTTTCAATATTTTAAGGTACGTGTTGTCATCTTCAAAAAGAGGAGAATGTTGACCTAACAATTGTACATTGTCCATATTTCTATGATGACTTAACCATTCCATTCATATGTATCTAATATGTCTACTTGAGATTAATTTTAGGTATTGGGTACATGAAAATAATGAATTAAAGCAAGCGCTAGCTTGACAAAAAACAAGCCAAAATCAATGCAAGTGAACTTTTGTGGAAAATGTCTAAATCACCTAGGACAATTTTGTGAATCTCTTGTATTGACGCCTTGACTTGTGACTAAGTTGAGAAAAATATAAAATACACTTAAATCAAATATTTAAGCACTTTTGTGTCACTTACCAAAATTCATCACATGAATTTCTATCGGTCGAGTTTCCCTCTCATCGAACTCAATCGACAAACTGTGTGAGTCTTAGTAACTGCCAGCGTCGATCGAGTTTGTCCCGGTGACAACTCGACTGACACCCTGCACATATAAAATAACTTTAAGCCGTCGACTGGGTATCATCCATGATAAACTGGATCGATAACTCAAAATTACTTTGTCGCGTATTGCTTTAGGTCGAGTTATCTTTGTTGAAACTTGACCAAAAACATTATACAGAATGTGCAGAAAAAGTGTTTCTAACCATTGGAGTATTACAAAAATAAAAAAATATCAGTTGCAACACCCCAGATTCTTAGAATTCATTCCTAAGTACATCTACTGGCTAGTAGACACCCCCAACTAGGGGCCCTTGAACTTCATTTCATGTTTGTCTTCTTATGCTCCTAGATATAGTTGAGTGGTTTTGTCTACTAAGAGTCCCTTTCTCTCTAAAGCTTGCTACAGATCTACATCAATCTGAGTGAGAAACTCTCAATCTTATGCTCAATTGTACACATAGTGAAGCTCTCAACTTCTCTTTTCCAATCCCCTTTCTCAAAGCAAAGATGGTGAAAGCTTCTCCTTGGTAAAGGTGAAGTTGAAGGTCGAAGATCCAAGAGAAGAGTGGTAATTCCTTCAAGGCGGAAGATTTGTTGCAAGAGTATATCTCCTTGGTGAAGGCGGCTAGCTCGTTGCAAAAGTGGGTAAACCCTTGTGAAGGTAGAAAGCTCTTGCTCTAAGATGGGTAACTCTTTGTAAGGTTATGGCTCCCTTGTCCTCAAAGGAAAGATTAGGTATCTTCGTCCTTGAAAAAAAGGTCATATTGCATCTCTTATAATGGAATATAAGAAGTGTGCAATAGTTGCAAATCTTAGAGATTGACCCCTCTAGGTAGTGAATGTACATCTCCTAGTTTGGAGTTTGAAACCACTTTGCATATCTTGTGTTCTTGTGCTTGTTCAATCTTTCTCATTCTTGCTATGTATGCTTCGTTGCACTCAAATTCCATACACACGGCCTCATCTTTTGGTATAATTTGAAGGTTTGATGATTTTGATTTAAGTAGTTTATCTCTATTCACCCCCTCCTTCTAAAACCATTGATCCTACAAAATGTACATAGCAAATAAGATGGATGTATCATCTGACGGGATGACAAACAATCTCCCTTGTATTATTGATGTATAAGTTTGGTGCACACGAGTGAGGTTTGGCGTATACTTTTTTTATTGGCCAATCTTGTAAATGTTTGAGGATAAAAAATGTCTTTGAAGGCGATAGTGGCTGTATTCTCGCTTCTCCGCGTGTAAATCAAAAGCTCCATTTGGAAATGCGATTATTTTACCGGTCGTACATTCATAGTGAGCCAGGTAATATTTATCTGGTAAATGTTTGAGGATCAAAAATGTCTTCGAAGGCGATAGTGGCTGTATTCTCGCGTGTAAATCAAAAGCTCCATTTGGCAATGCGATTATTTTACCGGTCGTACGTTCATATTTATCAGTTGGGTAGTCGCAGATGAGTGTGAAAAGTATGTAAAAATTTACCTATTGTCGATCTAGTGTTTCAAGGCAGATACTTTTGACAGCCCACAATTTACCTTTGATCTTCAACCACCACCATATTGGAAGTAATCACGTTATCAAAGGTTTCTTAAATAATTTGAAATAAAAGTTGGTGACAGATCATTTAATAATGAAAAATTATTTATGCAACACAATCTCCACCAAAACTTACACCCCCACCTCGGGAATGAGCGCAGAGCAGTATTAGCATAGTGCATCTCATTTTTTTTAAGTGATATTAATTGCTTTCTTGTTGGAGAGAGATGGACCAATATATATTAGCGGATGGAGAGAGTGCGGAATGAGAAAAAAGAGGACATAGTGGATGGATAAAGAAGTTGTAATTAATAAAAAGAAGGTGATATGTGCATGGAGAGATGCGTAATAAATAGAAATAAGAAGGTAGTGAATAAAAAGAAGGTGTAATTAATATAAAGGAGATAGTAGAAGGAGAGAAAGCACACTATATAAAAGAGAGAAGTAACAAATAGAGAGAGATTTGCGACACAAGTACATGTAATTTTAACACTAATAAAGTTTAAAGTAGGTCATGTAGTATTTATTAGTGAGTATAGTTTATTTTAAAAATAGGTATGGTATTTTTAGTACTTATTCATAAATGCTATTTAATTTAGAAGTGTTCACTATAGGATATATAAATATATGATGCACAAGTATTATGTAAAAATATGTATATAATTTATACATGAAATTATATAAAAATATAACCCGTATTGGTTAACACTTTTATTGGTACGATTTTAATTTTTACAATCATTAATAACAAGTACTTGTATATTATTATATTCTCTCTTATGTCTAGAGACTTTTCAACTTGTGCACTGTGTGAAAAACTTCTTTGTACAATATCAAAAAATATTTCATATTCTCTATTCACGTTGATCGAGGTTAGGGTGTAAGACTTGGTGAAAACTGTGCACTCTATATCATTACTCTTTAATAATCGACGGTGGTAGGAAATTCGGGGCCGTATGGGTATTGTCGTTGTAAATCCTAATAGTTAGGTCACTAAATATTAGTAAACCACATCAGATTCGAAAATTTGCAATCACCGTGCAATAACTGGGCTAATTGAAAATAACGACTTCTCCAGCCAAAATCAGCAGAAGTGAAGGCTACCAGCCTCCTCTTCCATTCCCAGTTGTTTTCACAACGGCTGGCTCAGGATGGCCGCTCTGTCACCGTGAAGTTACCTAGCAGCCATCACTAGCACACAGATAAATTGCTCAGAGTCACAGACTACCAGCATTTGGAAAAAAATCAGTACCCGAACTAGGCCTAAGAGACAAAGATGTAAGCTCAACAATATATGATCTCCACTAGTCTAGATCGGTCGCAGTGTTGGGCATGAGGCTTTTGCTACTGCTTAGCAAACAACAACTGTTGCTGATCGCATGTATAACTAGAATGCGGGTCACATGTATAACGAACTTAGGATTTGGGATGAGTTTTCACACGACAAAATCTCATTTTCAGTCCGACTGTACTGTACCAAATTAGTCCCAATCATGGGAGGAAAATAATGGCTATGGAGACTGATAACGACAGATAGGATCACACAAGTACTGGATGTTGTGGTTGTTTGAAGGATCTGAAACGAATCAGGATGTCGTTATCTTTGACGATGATGGTCGAAAGAATGGATGTACGTATACGGTATACCAGTTTCTTTTAAGAATTGAACGTGAGAATACGACGATTTCGCAGCGGAAGAACAAGAAACGATAAACAATCACACAACCAAAACACATGATTTACGTGGTTCGGTCGAGATGACCTACGTCCACGGGAGGGGGGGAGATTTCCACTATTTCAGAGAAAAGATTACAAAGGGACACCATGTGTACGGCGGCAGCCGTCAAAGAAGAATATAGGATGATTGCCGAACCCTAACAAGGGTGTACATATATATAGATACAGAAAGAGTAATCGGATCCGAAATCCAAGTCGTACCATACCGCAGGGGGCTTCGCCCCCCGCACCCCTTGGCATTGGCGGGCTAAGGTCCGCACAATGCACCGTAAACGGTTCGGCGAAGATCCATTTAATTCTCCAAATCGGATATGCAGTCGGATCAGGACATTACTTCGAGTCACATAACAATCTCCACCTTGACTTGAAGTCTCTGGCTCTCTAAAAAAGAAATAATAGTAGATCTCTCTCCCCCTCCAGCCCCTAAGGGCGTCACTGCATGCTGTGTAGACTAACCAAGTCCAGACAATGTCTGAACTTGGAAACTAGCAACGGCTTTGTCATCATGTCTGCAGGATTTTCTTTGCTTACCACAATCTTCCCCTGCGCTATCACCTCTTTGATGAAGTGATACTTGATGTCGATGTGCTTTGTCCTTTCATGAAACATCTAATCCTTTGTAAGGTGAATTGCACTCTGACTGTCACAGTAGATGGCCGTCGTCTTGTCTGAAAAACCACTTGAGGGGGGGTGAATAGGGTTTTAAACTTATTTAACAATAATTTAACTCAAACAACCACAAATGAGAAATCAAGAAGGAGACAAGGGGTTTAGAGTGGTTCCAACCTTAGCAAATACTAAGGTTGTCAGTCCACTACCCGGTTGCTTACCCAACCGGGAATTTGAAAGTATTAATTTTATTACCTTCACAAGGAATTTACACAAAATACAATACTTTCTTACACCCCTTGAACAACCTTCACTTGAAGTAGATGCACCAACCCGAGGTATCCTTCTTGAAGTAACTCCAAGCTCCCCCTTGAAGTAGCCTTCCTCTTTAGAAGTAACCTCCCGTTACACCAGCCTTCTTGAAGTAGCTCAAGGTCCCCTTCTTCACCAAGAAGATCTCCAACCTCTCCAATCCGCAGCCTCCAACATAGGAGTAGCAAGGAGAGTACAAACAATAATAGTGAACAAGAAAGGAAAAAGGAAATTACAACTTATCCTTTGAAGTACAAGGCTTGATTTGCCTAGATCAAGCGTATAGATCTCCTAACCAATGTGTATGGAATTGTGATTGCTGTGGATAGGAGATGCTAGCCTATAGGACACAAAATTTGAGCTGAGAGAAGAAGTAGCCAGTTGTCAATATGCTCAATTGCTCACAAACAGATTGCTCAATGTAAGTGTATGCTCAAAGATTGCTCAAGTGTAAAAACAAATGAGTTTAGATGTCCTAAGGCATGTCCTATTTATAGGAATGTCCTACAAGTTCTTAAGGACGTTCTAGACACTTTCTAGAGGTTTCTAAGTGCTTAACTAGCCGTTAGGTATAAGTTAGTTGCTTTAACAACGGCTAGTTAATTAATTCTGCAGTTGCTGTCAGAGTCCATCTCGGTCGAGAAATGGTCGACCGAGACACCTACTCGGTCGAAGTTTTGTCGAACGACATGCTCTCTAGATCAAGTGTTTTGCAGCGTTTATCTCCAACTGCCAACTACCTTGTCAGCTGTGTCTAACGGCTACTTGGGTCTTTCTCGGTCGAGAAGTTTGTCGACCGAGAGTGTCTCGGTCGAGGATTTTGTCGACCGAGATAGACCCTGTTTCAATGTTTCAAATAAAGACATTAAGTGTGTGTATGAGTGTGCATATGTGACACTATTGAAGGAGATGACTTATCTAAATGTGGTGTTTAGCTAGGGAAGATCTAACGCTTGATTTACATGAAGTCTAAGTACTTGTACATTATATATTTGTACAAGTTTACAATTGATTACATTTCATGACATTTACAATTAAGCATATAGATTCCCTAGTACTTTGTCATTCACCTTATTCCTGCAACACTCAAGTAGCACGTTAGATCAACAAGAATGAAATGTTTGTCATTATCAAAACAAAGGGATTTACAGATGTCCATTTAGCCAACAATCTCCCCCTTTTGGAAGATGACAAACATTTCCTAAATATAAAATAAGAAAATATAAAACATGTGAGTTTCATACCTGAAGATTACCTTTGTAAATTTCTTCTCTTATTTATAAAATGTGTGCTTATTATTCCCCATGAATTATGGAACATGAAATTTAATTCTTTAGGGAATATAACAACTTTCAATGTAAAGCCAAGAGTTTGTTTATGAAACTCATTGATTGAGTTTTGCATTTATATTTATTTCTCCCGCTTTGTCACTTCAAAAAGATATCCTTAAATATTATATGAGAAGTATTGCTCCCCCTTAAATAGATATCCTTCTTCATTAGATGGTCAATTTAGCCATAATTTTAAATTTCAAGTATTTGCAAAGATTTCATCCTTTTTGATTTATGACATATTTATTACTCCCCTTACTTTGTATGCTCTACTAGAATAGTCTTATAAGCCATGTTCAAATGATGCCATAGAGGAATATCCATTATAATCAGTAAAGATAACCAATTCATTTAAAGATAACTATTTCATTAAAATCATGCAAAGATAACCATTTCATTAAAACTAATACAACGGACACTCCAAATCTCACTGGAAAGACTTAAGTATTACATCAATATCAGGGTCTTTCCCAAGAAATGGCTCAGCTCCATAATACTTGACTAAAGTTTGCCACTCCAAAGCACCTGTCTTGGTTAAGGCATATGCTTCCAAGAAGGTAGGAACACGATCAAAGCGGAAATGAGCAGCAATGTCTTGTAATTGTATTGAGGAAAACTGAGTATGTGTGAGATCTGTAGATGGTGGAGGTGGAGTTTGGTAGTAGTTGTAAGAGGGATTATATGGGTTGAGCATGCCATGATTTAAAGAATAAGGATATTCATCTGGTTGATTTGGAGAGAGGGTTTGCATCCTTTGATTTAGGTAGGTCATGGCATGGTGGCTATAATCTAATTGTCTGCTTAGATGGTATTGTGACCCAGCAACATAGGTTAGGGTGTTTTGGATGGGATCATAGGATGGGTTAGTAGGAGGAGGTGGTGGTGGTATGTCTTGACTAGATGTCTCACCTCCCGTCCTAGCCCTCTTGTGACCAAAATCAATTCCCATCTTCTCTACTGTGTTTTTGTTTATTTTTTGTGGTCTTCTTTCCCATGTGTATCCCATGTCCTCAATTTGTGTCTTAAGAAAGTGTTGAGTGATTTGGCATACGAAATCAACATATGGAAGATTGCCAGAAAACTCAAGCATATTCTTAATGATGATGCGGATAAAGTTAATGGGAATGCGTTTGATGATGGCATAGATTAGATACATGTGAAAGGTAGGGACTTCAGACTTATTTACTCTAGGATGTATATTTGTGGAAACAATAAGGTTGATAATCCTAGCTGCAGGTTTGAGGTTAATGGCATAGTAGGTACCCCTATCTTTGTGACAAGTTGTATTAGATTGAAAAATGGTTCGTTTAATCTCACTAAGATTGACGGTATTGTCATCTTGGGAAAGAGTATTGAGTGGATTTCCAGTGGTAAGGTCAAGAGTGTCTTGGTATTCTTCTGAGTCGATGTTGTAGGTACATAAATATCAAATTCTATTTCTTCTTGTACCCTTGTTTTCATGTAAGATTCTCCAAGAAAATATATATATCCTTGAAAGCAATATCTCACATTCTTAATTGAGAAATTTTTATCTTATGTGTTGCAAGCCTTAAAGTTCTTTTTCATATCACAAATGAATCATTTTGCTTGCCAATGTGTCATCAAGGATCCATGCATACAATAATCATTTTCTATCATCTTTGTGAGCTGAATAGTGAAAGCATGTCCACGATGTAATGAACAACATATAATAATTTCGTAAAATACAGTGATCATTTATACTAGATGTCATAACACATGATGGTCTTCAACTTGTAAGATCAGCCATTAACAATAAATCGATAGCAATTTGATCAATTTGAAAACACATTCAACAGATTTATCAGAGACTGGATCGGTCGACCATGTCTTCGACCGACTGTCTTTCTCGGTCGACAGATTCTCGACCGAGAAATGTTCTGTACTATTTCAGAGTTGTTTTCCGTAAGTAAATCAGAATTGGTTTTGTAGATTTAAAGAAATTTTATATTAGATGTTTAAATACTTGAATTAATTTGTTAAGTTGAGATAGACATATAAATATGCAATTTGGGTCCTTGGTCATATCTCAACTTATTTTTGCTCATTTAGTTTGGGGGTTTTAGGACCCAAACTAACTCGACATCCTTTTTCTTGTAAGGACATGAAAAGGAATAGTGACCAAGACGCAAGCAGTAATGACAACATATAGAATCAACTTCATATCTCTTTCTATGATTTTGTTCTAGGTTGTTCTTGGGTACGTATGTATTTGTACCTTTAGGTACATACATAGATTGACTCTTTGGTGCTTGTGTTCTTCCCTTACTAGGTTGTTGATAAGATTTTCCTTTAGGCTTGTAACCTAGTCCTCTCCTTCCAATTTGACGATAAGGATCATTTAGGATTTTATCAAGAATGCCATTGTTACTTAGATTACAAACTTCTTGTTGTAGCTTAGCAATTTCCTCCATTCTTTTCTTGATATCTAGCTTTGCTTGTTCTAGATTAGATGATAATGAATTTCTTTCTTTCACGATAGTATCATAATCTAGATGTGAGCACAAGATGGGTTGTTTTTGAAGATCGTTCACTTGAGTTTGCAAATTAATCTTTTCTAAAGAGAGAAGTTTGCAATCTGCCTCTATAGATTTTATCTTAATATTATGATCTTCAATGATCTTTTTAAGATCTTCATTTTCAGATGTAATAGCAAGAAGCTTAGCATGTAATTCATCATTTGCTTTATTAGATTTCTTTAATTTCTTCTTGCACTCAATATATTTATTATGTGTCTCTTCAAGATTAGCAACTAGCTCATCTTTAGATAAATAAAAAAGACTTACCTCTTCTTCTTCTTCACTTGTTGTAGAAATAAGACAATCTTTGTGCTCATCTTCCTTCTTTGATCTCCATGGGCAGCTAGATGTTGTGTGGCTTGTTCCTAAGCACCAATTGCAACATGTTGTAGATTGGTCCAGGTTGCTCCTTTGATTGCGGTTGTAATCACCATCACCCTCCATTCTTCAAGACTCGATTAGAGCTCCTTGAAGCCTGCTCTGATACCAATTGAAAAACCACTAGAGGGGGGGGGTGAATAGGGTTTTAAACTTATTTAACAATAATTTAACTCAAACAACCACAAATGAGAAATCAAGAAGGAGACAAGGGGTTTAGAGTGGTTCCAACCTTAGCAAATACTAAGGTTGTCAATCCACTACCCGGTTGCTTACCCAACCGGGAATTTGAAAGTATTAATTTTATTACCTTCACAAGGAATTTACACAAAATACAATACTTTCTTACACCCCTTGAACAACCTTCACTTGAAGTAGATGCACCAACCCGAGGTATCCTTCTTGAAGTAACTCCAAGCTCCCCCTTGAAGTAGCCTTCCTCTTTAGAAGTAACCTCCCGTTGCACCAGCCTTCTTGAAGTAGCTCAAGGTCCCCTTCTTCACCAAGAAGATCTCCAACCTCTCCAATCCACAGCCTCCAACCCAGGAGTAGCAAGGAGAGTACAAACAATAATAGTGAACAAGAAAGGAAAAAGGAAATTACAACTTATCCTTTGAAGTACAAGGCTTGATTTGCCTAGATCAAGTGTATAGATCTCCTAACCAATGTGTATGGAATTGTGATTGTTGTAGATAGGAGATGCTAGCCTATAGGACACGAAATTTGAGCTGAGAGAAGAAGTAGCCAGTTGTCAATATGCTCAATTGCTCACAAACAGATTGCTCAATGTAAGTGTATGCTCAAAGATTGCTCAAGTGTAAAAACAAGTGAGTTTAGGTGTCCTAAGGCATGTACTATTTATAGGAATGTCCTACAAGTGCTTAAGGACGTTCTAGACACTTTCTAGGGGTTTCTAAGTGCTTAACTAGCCGTTAGGTATAAGTTAGTTGCTTTAACAACGGCTAGTTAATTAATTCTGCAGTTGCTGTCAGAGTCCATCTCGGTCGAGAAATGGTCGACCGAGACACCTACTCGGTCGAAGTTTTGTCGACCGACAGGCTCTCTGGATCAAGTGTTTTGCAACGTTTATCTCCAACTGCCAACTAACTTGTCAGCTGTGTCTAACGGCTACTTGGGTCTTTCTCGGTCGAGAAGTTTGTCGACCGAGAGTGTCTCGGTCGAGGATTTTGTCGACCGAGATAGACCCTGTTTCAATGTTTCAAATAAAGACATTAAGTGTGTGTATGAGTGTGCATATGTGACACTATTGAAGGAGATGACTTATCTAAATGTGGTGTTTAGATAGGGAAGATCTAACGCTTGATTTACATGAAGTCTAAGTACATGTACATTATATATTTGTACAAGTTTACAATTGATTACATTTCATGACATTTACAATCATTCAAGCATATAGATTCCCTAGTGCTTTGTCATTCACCTTATTCCTGCAACACTCAAGTAGCACGTTAGATCAACAAGAATGAAATGTTTGTCATTATCAAAACAAAGGGATTTACAGATGTCCATTTAGCCAACAATCTCCCCCTTTTTGAAGATGACAAACATTTCCTAAATATAAAATAAGAAAATATAAAACATGTGAGTTTCATACCTGAAGATTACCTTTGTAAATTTCTTCTCTTGTTTATAAAATGTGTGCTTATTATTCCCCATGAATTATGGAACATGAAATTTAATTCTTTAGGGAATATAGCAACTTTCAATGTAAAGCCAAGAGTTTGTTTATGAAACTCATTGATTGAGTTTTGCATTTATATTTATTTCTCCCCCTTTGTCACTTCAAAAAGATATCCTTAAATATTATAGGAGAAGTATTGCTCCCCCTTAAATAGATATCCTTCTTCATTAGATGGTCAATTTAGCCACAATTTTAAATTTTAGGTATTTGCAAAGATTTCATCCTTTTTGATTTATGACATATTTATTACTCCCCTTACTTTGTATGCTCTACTAGAATAGTCTTATAAGCCATGTTCAAATGATTCCATAGAGGAATATCCATTATAATTAGTAAATATAACCAATTCATTTAAAGATAACTATTACATTACAATCATGCAAAGATAACCATTTCATTACAACTAATACAACGGACACTCCAAATCTCACTGGAAAGACTTAAGTATTACATCAATATCAGGGTCTTTTCCAAGAAATGGCTCAGCTCCATAATACTTGACTAAAGTTTGCCACTCCAAAGCACCTGTCTTGGTTAAGGCATATGCTTCCAAGAAGGTAGGAACACGGTCAAAGCGGAAATGAGCAACAATGTCTTGTAATTGTATTGAGGAAAACTGAGTATGTGTGAGATCTGTAGATGGTGGAGGTGCAGTTTGGTAGTAGTTGTAAGAGGGATTTTATGGGTTGAGCATGCCAGGATTTAAAGAATAAGGATATTCATCTGGTTGATTTGGAGAGAGGGTTTGTATCCTTTGATTTAGGTAGGTCATGGCATGGTGGCTATAATCTAATTGTCTGCTTAGATGGTATTGTGACCCAGCAACATAGGTTAGGGTGTTTTGGATGGGATCATAGGATGGGTTAGTAGGAGGAGGTGGTGGTCGTATGTCTTGACTAGATGTCTCACCTCCCGTCCTAGCCCTCTTGTGACCAAAATCAATTCCGATCTTCTCTACTGTGTTTTTGCTTATTTTTTGTGGTCTTCTTTCCCATCTGTATCCCATTTCCTCAATTTGTGTCTTAAGAAAGTGTTGAGTGATTTGGCATACGAAATCAGCATATGGAAGATTGCTAGAAAACTCAAGCATATTCTTAATGATGATGCGGATAAAGTTAATGGGAATGCGTTTGATGATGGCATAGATTAGGTACATGCGAAAGGTAGGGACTTCAGACTTATTTGCTCTAGGATGTATATTTGTGGAAACAATAAGGTTGATAATCCTAGCTGCAGGTTTGAGGTTAATGGCATAGTAGGTACCCCTATCTTCGTGACAAGTTGTATTAGATTGAAAAATGGTTCGTTTAATCTTACTAAGATTGACAGTATTGTCATCTTGGGAAAGAGTATTGAGTGGATTTCCAGTGGTAAGGTCAAGAGTGTCTTGGTATTCTTCTCAGTCTATGTTGTAGGTACATAAATATCAAATTCTATTTCTTCTTGTACCCTTGTTTTCATGTAAGATTCTCCAAGAAAATATATATATCCTTGAAAGCAATATCTCACGTTCTTAATTGAGAAATTTTTATCTTATGTGTTGCAAGCCTTAAAGTTCTTTTTCATATCACAAATGAATCATTTTGCTTGCCAATGTGTCATCAAGGATCCATGCATACAATAATCATTTTCTATCATCTTTGTGAGCTGAATAGTGAAAGCATGTCCACGATGTAATGAACAACATATAATAATTTCGAAAAATACAGTGATCATTTATACTAGATGTCATAACACATGATGGTCTTCAACTTGTAAGATCAGCCATTAACAATAAATTGATAGCAATTTGATCAATTTGAAAACACATTCAGTAGATTTATCAGATACTGGATCGGTCGACCATGTCTTCGACCGACTGTCTTTCTCGGTCGACAGATTCTCGACTGAGAAATGTTCTGTACTATTTCAGATCTGTTTTCCATAAGTAAATCAGAATTGTTTTTGTAGATTTAAAGAAATTTTATATTAGATGTTTAAATACTTGAATTAATTTGTTAAGTTGAGATAGACATATAAATATGCAATTTGGGTCCTTGGTCATATCTCAACTTATTTTTGCTCATTTAGTTTGGGGGTTTTGGGACCCAAACTAACTCGACATCCTTTTTCTTGTAAGGACATGAAAAGGAATAGTGACCAAGACGCAAGCAGTAATGACAACATATAGAATCAACTTCATATCTCTTTCTATGATTTTGTTCTAGGTTGTTCTTGGGTACGTATGTATTTGTACCTTTAGGTACATACATATATTGACTCTTTGGCGTTTGTGTTCTTCCCTTACTAGGTTGTTGATAAGATTTTCCTTTAGGATTGTAACCTAGTCCTCTCCTTCCAATTTGACGATAAGGATCATTTAGGATTTTATCAAGAATGCCATTGTTACTTAGATTACAAACTTCTTGTTGTAGCTTAGCAATTTCCTCCATTCTTTTCTTGATATCTAGCTTTGCTTGTTCTAGATTAGATGATAATGAATTTCTTTTTTTCACGATAGTATCATAATCTAGATGTGAGCACAAGATGGGTTGTTTTTGAAGATCGTTCACTTGAGTTTGCAAATTAATCTTTTCTAAAGAGAGAAGTTTGCAATCTGCCTCTATAGATTTTATCTTAATATTATGATCTTCAATGATCTTTTTAAGATCTTCATTTTCAGATGTAATAGCAAGAAGCTTAGCATGTAATTCATCATTTGCTTTATTAGATTTCTTTAATTTCTTCTTGCACTCAATATATTTATTATGTGTCTCTTCAAGATTAGCAACTAGCTCATCTTTAGATAAATCAAAAAGACTTACCTCTTCTTCTTCACTTGTTGTAGCAATAAGACAATCTTTGTGCTCATCTTCCTTCTTTGATCTCCATGGGCAGCTAGATGTTGTGTGGCTTGTTCCTAAGCACCAATTGCAACATGTTGTAGATTGGTCCAGGTTGCTCCTTTGATTGCGGTTGTAATCACCATCACCCTCCATTCTTCAAGACTCGATTAGAGCTCCTTGAAGCCTGCTCTGATACCAATTGAAAAACCACTAGAGGGGGGGGGTGAATAGCGTTTTAAACTTATTTAACAATAATTTAACTCAAACAACCACAAATGAGAAATCAAGAAGGAGACAAGGGGTTTAGAGTGGTTCCAACCTTAGCAAATACTAAGGTTGTCAGTCCACTACCCGGTTGCTTACCCAACCGGGAATTTGAAAGTATTAATTTTTTACCTTCACAAGGAATTTACACAAAATACAATACTTTCTTACACCCCTTGAACAGCCTTCACTTGAAGTAGATGCACCAACCCGAGGTATCCTTCCTGAAGTAACTCCAAGCTCCCCCTTGAAGTACCCTTCCTCTTTAGAAGTAACCTCCCGTTGCACCAGCCTTCTTGTAGTAGCTCAAGGTCCCCTTCTTCACCAAGAAGATCTCCAACCTCTCCAATCTGCAGCCTCCAACCTAGGAGTAGCAAGGAGAGTACAAACAATAATAGTGAACAAGAAAGGAAAAAGGAAATTACAACTTATCCTTTGAAGTACAAGGCTTGATTTGCCTAGATCAAGCGTATAGATCCTCTAACCAATGTGTATGGAATTGTGATTGTTGTTGATAGGAGATGCTAGCCTATAGGACACGAAATTTGAGCTGAGAGAAGAAGTAGCCAGTTGTCAATATGCTCAATTGCTCACAAACAGATTGCTCAATGTAAGTGTATGCTCAAAGATTGCTCAAGTGTAAAAACAAGTGAGTTTAGGTGTCCTAAGGCATGTCCTATTTGTAGGAATGTCCTACAAGTTCTTAAGGACGTTCTAGACACTTTCTAGGGGTTTCTAAGTGCTTAACTAGCCGTTAGGTATAAGTTAGTTTCTTTAACAACAGCTAGTTAATTAATTCTGCAGTTGCTGTCAGAGTCCATCTCGGTCGAGAAATGGTCGACCGAGACACCTACTCGGTCGAAGTTTTGTCGACCGACAGGCTCTCTGGATCAAGTGTTTTGCAACGTTTATCTCCAACTGCCAACTACCTTGTCAGCTGTGTCTAACGGCTACTTGGGTCTTTCTCAGTGGAGAATTTTGTCGACCGAGAGTGTCTCGGTCGAGGATTTTGTCGACCGAGATAGACCCTGTTTCAATGTTTCAAATAAAGACATTAAGTGTGTGTATGAGTGTGCATATGTGACACTATTGAAGGATATGACTTATCTAAATGTGGTGTTTAGCTAGGGAAGATCTAACGCTTGATTTACATGAAGTCTAAGTACTTGTACATTATATATTTGTACAAGTTTACAATTGATTACATTTCATGACATTTACAATCATTCAAGCATATAGATTCCCTAGTGCTTTGTCATTCACCTTATTCCTGCAACACTCAAGTAGCACGTTAGATCAACAAGAATGAAATGTTTGTCATTATCAAAACAAAGGGATTTACAGATGTCCATTTAGCCAACAATCTCCCCCGTTTTGAAGATGACAAACATTTCCTAAATATAAAATAAGAAAATATAAAACATGTGAGTTTCATACCTGAAGATTACCTTTGTAAATTTCTTCTCTTGTTTATAAAATGTGTGCTTATTATTCCCCATGAATTATGTAACATGAAATTTAATTCTTTAGGGAATATAGCAACTTTCAATGTAAAGCCAAGAGTTTGTTTATAAAACTCATTGATTGAGTTTTGCATTTATATTTATTTCTCCCCCTTTGTCACTTCAAAAAGATATCCTTAAATATTATATGAGAAGTATTGTTCCCCCTTAAATAGATATCCTTCTTCATTAGATGGTCAATTTAGCCACAATTTTAAATTTCAGGTATTTGCAAAGATTTTATCTTTTTTGATTTATGACATATTTATTACTCCCCTTACTTTGTATGCTCTACTAGAATAGTCTTATAAGCCATGTTCAAATGATGCCATAGAGGAATATCCATTATAATCAGTAAAGATAACCAATTCATTTAAAGATAACTATTTCATTACAATCATGCAAAGATAACCATTTCATTACAACTAATACAACAGACACTCCAAATCTCACTGGAAAGACTTAAGTATTACATCAATATCAGGGTCTTTTCTAAGAAATGGCTCAGCTCCATAATACTTGACTAAAGTTTGCCACTCCAAAGCACCTGTCTTGGTTAAGGCATATGCTTCCAAGAAGGTAGGAACACGATCAAAGCGGAAATGAGCAGCAATGTCTTGTAATTGTATTGAGGAAAACTGAGTATGTGTGAGATCTGTAGATGGTGGAGGTGGAGTTTGGTAGTAGTTGTAAGAGGGATTATATGGGTTGAGCATGCCAGGATTTAAAGAATAAGGATATTCATCTGGTTGATTTGGAGAGAGGGTTTGCATCCTTTGATTTAGGTAGGTCATGGCTTGGTGGCTATAATCTAATTGTTTGCTTAGACGGTATTGTGACCCAGCAACATAGGTTAGGGTGTTTTGGATGGGATCATAGGATGGGTTAGTAGGAGGAGGTGGTGGTGGTATGTCTTGACTAGATGTCTCACCTCCCGTCCTAGCCCTCTTGTGACCAAAATCAATTCCCATCTTCTCTACTGTGTTTTTGCTTATTTTTTGTGGTCTTCTTTCCCATGTGTATCCCATGTCCTCAATTTGTGTCATAAGAAAGTGTTGAATGATTTGGCATACGAAATCAGCATATGGAAGATTGCCAGAAAACTCAAGCATATTCTTAATGATGATGCGGATAAAGTTAATGGGAATGCGTTTGATGATGTCATAGATTAGATACATGTGAAAGGTAGGGACTTCAGACTTATTTGCTCTAGGATGTATATTTGTGGAAACAATAAGGTTGATAATCCTAGCTGCAGGTTTGAGGTTAATGGCATAGTAGGTACCCCTATCTTCGTGACAAGTTGTATTAGATTGAAAAATGGTTCGTTTAATCTCACTAAGATTGACGATATTGTCATCTTGGGAAAGAGTATTAAGTGGATTTCCAGTGGTAAGGTCAAGAGTGTCTTGGTATTCTTCTGAGTCTATGTTGTAGGTACATAAATATCAAATTCTATTTCTTCTTGTACCCTTGTTTTCATGTAAGATTCTCCAAGAAAAAATATATATCCTTGAAAGCAATATCTCATGTTCTTAATTGAGAAATTTTTATCTTATGTGTTGCAAGCCTTAAAGTTCTTTTTCATATCACAAATGAATCATTTTGCTTGCCAATGTGTCATCAAGGATCCATGCATACAATAATCATTTTCTATCATCTTTGTGAGCTGAATAGTGAAAGCATGTCCACGATGTAATGAACAACATATAATAATTTCGAAAAATACAGTGATCATTTATACTAGATGTCATAACACATGATGGTCTTCAACTTGTAAGATCAGCCATTAACAATAAATTGATAGCAATTTGATCAATTTGAAAACACATTCAGTAGATTTATCAGATACTGGATCGGTCGACCATGTCTTCGACCGACTGTCTTTCTCGGTCGACAGATTCTCGACTGAGAAATGTTCTGTACTATTTCAGATCTGTTTTCCATAAGTAAATCAGAATTGTTTTTGTAGATTTAAAGAAATTTTATATTAGATGTTTAAATACTTGAATTAATTTGTTAAGTTGAGATAGACATATAAATATGCAATTTGGGTCCTTGGTCATATCTCAACTTATTTTTGCTCATTTAGTTTGGGGGTTTTGGGACCCAAACTAACTCGACATCCTTTTTCTTGTAAGGACATGAAAAGGAATAGTGACCAAGACGCAAGCAGTAATGACAACATATAGAATCAACTTCATATCTCTTTCTATGATTTTGTTCTAGGTTGTTCTTGGGTACGTATGTATTTGTACCTTTAGGTACATACATATATTGACTCTTTGGCGTTTGTGTTCTTCCCTTACTAGGTTGTTGATAAGATTTTCCTTTAGGATTGTAACCTAGTCCTCTCCTTCCAATTTGACGATAAGGATCATTTAGGATTTTATCAAGAATGCCATTGTTACTTAGATTACAAACTTCTTGTTGTAGCTTAGCAATTTCCTCCATTCTTTTCTTGATATCTAGCTTTGCTTGTTCTAGATTAGATGATAATGAATTTCTTTTTTTCACGATAGTATCATAATCTAGATGTGAGCACAAGATGGGTTGTTTTTGAAGATCGTTCACTTGAGTTTGCAAATTAATCTTTTCTAAAGAGAGAAGTTTGCAATCTGCCTCTATAGATTTTATCTTAATATTATGATCTTCAATGATCTTTTTAAGATCTTCATTTTCAGATGTAATAGCAAGAAGCTTAGCATGTAATTCATCATTTGCTTTATTAGATTTCTTTAATTTCTTCTTGCACTCAATATATTTATTATGTGTCTCTTCAAGATTAGCAACTAGCTCATCTTTAGATAAATCAAAAAGACTTACCTCTTCTTCTTCACTTGTTGTAGCAATAAGACAATCTTTGTGCTCATCTTCCTTCTTTGATCTCCATGGGCAGCTAGATGTTGTGTGGCTTGTTCCTAAGCACCAATTGCAACATGTTGTAGATTGGTCCAGGTTGCTCCTTTGATTGCGGTTGTAATCACCATCACCCTCCATTCTTCAAGACTCGATTAGAGCTCCTTGAAGCCTGCTCTAATACCAATTGAAAAACCACTAGAGGGGGGGTGAATAGGGTTTTAAACTTATTTAACAATAATTTAACTCAAACAACTACAAATGAGAAATCAAGAAGGAGACAAGGGGTTTAGAGTGGTTCCAACCTTAGCAAATACTAAGGTTGTCAGTCCACTACCCGGTTGCTTACCCAACCGGGAATTTGAAAGTATTAATTTTATTACCTTCACAAGGAATTTACACAAAATACAATACTTTCTTACACCCCTTGAACAACCTTCACTTGAAGTAGATGCACCAACCCGAGGTATCCTTCTTGAAGTAACTCCAAGCTCCCCCTTGAAGTAGCCTTCCTCTTTAGAAGTAACCTCCCGTTGCACCAGCCTTCTTGAAGTAGCTCAAGGTCCCCTTCTTCACCAAGAAGATCTCCAACCTCTCCAATCCGCAGCCTCCAACCTAGGAGTAGCAAGGAGAGTACAAACAATAATAGTGAACAAGAAAGGAAAAAGGAAATTACAACTTATCCTTTGAAGTACAAGGCTTGATTTTCCTAGATCAAGCGTATAGATCTCCTAACCAATGTGTATGGAATTGTGATTGCTGTGGATAGGAGATGCTAGCCTATAGGACACAAAATTTGAGCTGAGAGAAGAAGTAGCCAGTTGTGAATATGCTCAATTGCTCACAAACAGATTGCTCAATGTAAGTGTATGCTCAAAGATTGCTCAAGTGTAAAAACAAGTGAGTTTAGGTGTCCTAAGACATGTCCTATTTATAGGAATGTCCTACAAGTACTTAAGGACGTTCTAGACACTTTCTAGGGGTTTCTAAGTGCTTAGCTAGCCGTTAGGTATAAGTTAGTTGCTTTAACAATGGCTAGTTAATTAATTCTGCAGTTGCTGTCAGAGTCCATCTCGGTCGTGAAATGGTTGACCGAGACACCTACTTGGTCAAAGTTTTGTCGACCGACGGGCTCTCTGGATCAAGTATTTTGCAACGTTTATCTCCAACTGCCAACTACCTTGTTAGCTGTGTCTAACGGCTACTTGGGTCTTTCTCAGTCGAGAAGTTTGTCGACTGAGAGTGTCTCGGTCGAGGATTTTGTCGACCGAGATAGACCCTGTTTCAATGTTTCAAATAAAGACATTAAGTGTGTGTATGAGTGTGCATATGTGACACTATTGAAGGAGATGACTTATCTAAATGTGGTGTTTAGCTAGGGAAGATCTAACGCTTGATTTACATGAAGTCTAAGTACATGTACATTATATATTTGTACAAGTTTACAATTGATTACATTTCATGACATTTACAATCATTCAAGCATATAGATTCCCTAGTGCTTTGTCATTCACCTTATTCCTGCAACACTCAAGTAGCACGTTAGATCAACAAGAATGAAATGTTTGTCATTATCAAAACAAAGGGATTTACAGATGTCCATTTAGCCAACAGTGTCAAGAATATAAAACTCAGCACACAGTTTTCTAAGCCAGATGGCTTCTTTGATGGCTTCTGTCAATGCCGTGTACTCAGCTTCAGTAGTAGACAATGCAACAGTGGGTTGTAATGTAGCTTTCCAACTCAGAACACAACCACCAATAGTAAACAGATAACACGTAAGAGAACGCCTTTTGTCACGGTCATTTGCAAAGTCAGAATCAACATAACCAACAAGCGTCTATGTGCTCTTACCAAATCCAAGGCATGTAGAAGATGTACGCTTAAGGTACCTAAGAATGTGCTTGACTTCTTGCCAATGTAGCTTTCGTAGATTGGACATGTATCTGCTCACCATGCTAACTGCTTGTGCAATGTCTGGACGCGTGCAAATCATATCATACATGATGCTACCAACTGCACTGGAATAGGGAACACGAGACATATAGTTTTCATCCTCTTCAGATTGCGGCGATTAAGAAAATGAGAGCTTCTTGAACTGATCATCTAAAGGAATAGATACTGGAGATGCATCAGACATAGAGAACCGCTGTAGAACTTTCTTCACATACTTCTCCTGACTGAGAAGTAACCTTCCAGCTTTGCGGTTTCTAATAATTTCCATCCCCAAAATTTTCTTTGCTGCTCCCAAGTCTTTCATCGCAAATTCGCTACTAAGTAACTGCTTCAGATTGCGGATTTCAGAACTATTTCTGGCTGCAATCAACATGTCATCAACATAGAGTAAGAGGTAGATAAGAGAATCATCAGGAAGTTTCTTCAAGTAAACAAAAATGTCATAGTTGCTCCTGAAATATCCATGCTTGACCATGAAAGAATCAAATCTACGATACCACCGGCGTGGGGATTGCTTCAAACCGTAAAGAGACTTCTTCAGTAAGCACACATGATCCTTCTTTTCAGCAGAAATATAACCTTCAGGTTGCTGCATGTAGATCTGTTCCTCTAAGTCACCATGGAGGAATGCGGTCTTCACATCAAGTTGCTCAAGCTCTAAATCATATCTAGAAACTAATGCCAATAGAAATCTGATGGAAGTGTGTTTGACAACAGGAGAAAACACATCATTATAATCTATACCTTCCACCTGACTGTAGCCTTTTGCAACTAGCCGCACTTTATACCTTTCAGTAGAATCTCCAGGACCAGCTTCCTTCCTTTTGAATACCCATTTACATCCAACAATCTTCTTTCCAGCAGGAAGATCAATAAGTACCCATGTCTTATTCTTTTGAAGAGACTCCATCTCTTCATTCATAGCAGTAGTCCACATGGCTGAATTGGGATCAGCCATGGCTTCTTTATAGGTAGTCGGTTCCCCAGAATCATTTGTTTCTTCAGCTGTAGCAAGGGCATATGCAACAACATAATCTGAATGCCTTGCAGGTGGTCTGATCTGTCTTCTTGGTCTCCCAGTAGCAATGCTATATGTTTGTTCTTCATGAGTGTCATCTTCAACATCATCTGGATTTTCCTGTGTAACAACAGGAGGTGTCGGGCTGTGTGCACTAACTTCAAGCTCCACCTGTTCTGTGGAACTCTGAGAACCTGTAGCTTGTGAATGGACACCATCTTGTTTTGCAGAAAACATGGCAGGCTCGTCAAAAGTAACATTTCTTTCAATCAAGAATTTTGATGAGTTTGGCTCAGTGCACTAGAATCTGTATCCCTTCACACCATCAACATAACCCAGAAAAATACACTTCTTCGCTCTAGGCTCGAGCTTTCCTTCATTTGAATAGACATATGCAGGACAACCAAAAATACACAGATTAGAATATTTTGCAGGATTACCAGACCGTACTTCTTCAGGAGTTTTGAAACCAAGTGGAGTAGATGGTGAACGGTTGACAAGATAGGCTGCCGTAGAGATGGCTTCAGCCCAAAAATCTTTGCTAAGTCCTGCACTGATCAGCATGCAACGTGCACGCTCTAGAAGAGTTCTGTTCATGCGTTCTGCAACACCGTTCTGCTGGGGTGTATGTCTAACTGTGCGATGTCTTGCAATACCTTCAGACTGGCAGAACTCATTGAATTCAGAAGAACAAAACTCCATGCCATTATCTGTCCTCAGTGTCTTGATGCTCCTTCCTATTTGTTTTTCAATAAGCGTCTTCCACTTCTTAAACTGATCAAAAGCCTCAGATTTATGCTTCAGAAAATACACCCAGACTTTCCTTGAGAAATCATCTATGAAAGTAAGCATGTATCTAGAACCTCCCTTGGACGGTACTTGAGAAGGACCCCAGATGTCTGAATGAATATAATCAAAAGTACCTTTTGTAGTATGATTTGCAGTAGAAAAACTGACCTTTTTCTGCTTTCCCATAATACAGTGCTCACAGAAATCTAACTTTTCAGTACGGATATCACATAGAAGTCCTCTCCTGCATAATAATTCCAGGCCTTTCTGGCTCATGTGTCCCAGTCGCATATGCCACAATTTAGTGGCAATCAGTTTTGGAGTGGGTGAGGAAGAAACAACAGCAGCTTCGTCGGTCACAGTTTCACCAATTAATTTATAAAGGTTTCCAGGAATACATACTCCCTTTATCAGAACATCATCTCCTTTGGTAATAGTCATGATTCCATCTTCAGCCTTGTATGGAAAACCGTTGGCTTCAAGTAAGCCAATAGAGATGAGATTTTTCTTCAGACCTTGAACATGACTAACATTGGAGACAGTTCGGATAACACCATCGAACATCTTTATGCAGATTGACCCAATGCCAATTGTCTTGCAGGTAGAATCGTTCGCCATGTTTACAACACCTCCATCAAAGTTCTCATAAGAAGAAAACTAATCTCTGTGTGGGCACATGTGGTGTGAACAGCCTGAGTCCAGAATCCAAGAAGTTTGAAAATTGACGGATGAGGAAGATGAAGCCATAAGAACATATTCTGGATCTTCACGTGCTACATTAGCATCTGCAGGTTGTTCTTGTTTTTCGTTCTCCTTCTTCTTCTTGTTCTGTAACTTGTAGCATTCATCGACAATGTGTCCAGTCTTCTTGCAGTATTTACAGACCTTCTTTGATTTAGACTTAGATCTGTGTGTTTCCTTCTTGTTGTGTCCCTTTTCTTTTGTACGACCCCTCACCATAAGAGCCTCTGACTGACTCCCGCTAGAAGAAGCAATTAGGTCTTTATCAACCATGGTCTTTGACAACAATGAAGATATAACATCCTCCACTGTGATTGAAGACTTTCCGTACAGAATAGTTTCCCGAAATTGCTTGTATGAAGGGGGTAAAGAGCATAGAAGAATAAGGGCTTTATTTCATCTTCGAGTTTAATATCTATATTTTCCAGATCCATAATAATAGATGTAAACTCGTCAATGTGATCATAGAAAGATGTACCTTCCACCATGCGTAGTAAGTAGAGACGCTGCTTGTGATATAATTTCATTTGGAGAGACTTCGTCATGTAGAGATCTTCGAGTTTCTTCCAAATACCGGCAACAATAGTTTCTTTGGCAACTTCGGCCAAAATTTTGTAGTCCAAGGATAACTGGATGGCGGTGAGAGCCTTCTGGTCCATCACTTTCTTTTCTTGCGGCGTCATAGTGGCTGTCATCTTCTCGATCCCTTCCAGAGCCTCAGAGACTCCCTGTTGAACGAGCAAACCACGCATCGTGATCTGCCATAGTCCGAAATTGATTTTGCGATCAAACTTCTCGATCTTGTACAGACTCGTCATCGTTCGGATCTTGAACACGTGGCTCTGATACCACTTTGTTAAGAGTTGAACATGAGAATACGACGATTTCGCAACGGAAGAACAAGAAACGAGAAACAATCACACAACCAAAACACAAGATTTACGTGGTTCGGTCGAGATGACCTACGTCCACGGGAGGGGGCGAGATTTCCACTATTTCAGAGAAAAGATTACAAATGGACACCCTGTGTACGGCGGCAGCCGTCAAAGAAGAATACATGATGATTGCCGAACCCTAACAAGGGTGTACATATATATAGATACAGAAAGAGTAATCGGATTCTTAACCGGATCCAAAATCCAAATCATACCATACCGCGGGGGGCTTCGCCCCCCGCACCCCTTGGCATTGGCGGGCTAAGGTCCACACAATGCCCAAATCGGATATGCAGTCGGATCAGGACATTACTTCGAGTCACATAATAGTTTCATTTGATGTTGTATACTATCATCAATAACGGTCACAGTTGTGATTTGTATTACGAAACCCGTATTCGAGGAGGAGAAAGAACCTAAATATCGTATAATAAGATCACAGGACTCGATCGTTTTGCTATTCAGCATTTCAGCTTAGCTTACGGTTGGTGTTCGTGGTGGTGTTAGTCTTTCCATTGAAGATGGGGCTAATTAAGTGAAAACAGACCCAATCAGCCTTTCAGTGTAATCTCATTCAGTCAGCCAACAACATCCTCACGTGCGGTTCACCAAATCGAATATACAGGGCCTGGATATGAGAGGAACGGGAATTTTCCTTCTCATGCGTTGTATTGCTGCGGATTAGCGTGGCCGGGGTCTGCTCACTCATTATCTTCCCGCACACCGGGAAGTGAGCGCGTGAACTGGCAAGGACGCCCGAGGTCACAAGCCGACGTAGCACCCAGCGGCCAGCTCTCAAATCAAATCTCGACTACCTTACGCGCGCTATCCACCGCTGCCTTCTCCGGCTAATAGTAAGAACTAAACTTTGGTGATGCTCACGTGGGTCATGCGCGACGCACAGCTGAAATCAGCCCCAAACAGCTCCCAAACCGTCTCCATATGGCAGATGGTGATTATGTGATTTTTTTTAAAATTATGAAATAGATAAATAAATTTATTTCGCTTATAAATTTTGAACAATAATGATTTTTTAATAAAATAAAAATTATTAAATTTGTTATGAAAAATGCAATCTAATAAGATTAATGTTGACATATTTTTGAGAAAAAAATATAAAAAAAGATATATATAGGTTAATTGATACCTAAAGATGGTTCATTGACACCTAGAAATGATTCATTGATACCCAATTTATAAAAATGATGCCCAAGTAAATATTATACGTGCTAAATCACATCTAAGACAATTGACAACCATACACTTAAGATAATTCACAATAAAAAATAATATAAAGACACCCATAAATGACTATTGACACCAAAAAATAGTTAATTGACACCCAGAATGATTCATTGACAACCAAATACTTAAAGTAATTCACAATCATAAAATATAAGGACGCTCATAAATGATTATTGACACCCAAAGATGATTAATTGACACCTAAAATAGTTCATTAATACGCAGAAGTATAAAGAGTGACACCCAAATAATGTATTGAAAATTAAAAATTATGTAACGACACACAAATAAGTTTGTATGACACTCAAGAATTTTAGTAATTTTTAGGCGTAATATAGCCATTTTTGGACGTTATTTAGCATTTTTGGATGCTATGGCGCCCATAAATGGTTATTGACATCCAAAAATGATTAATTGATGCCCAAAATAGTCAATTGACACCTAGAAGAATAAAGATGACACCCAAATTAGGTATTGACAACCAAAACAACATAACAACGCCCAAATAGGTATGTTTGACACCTAAGAACCACTTAATGACGCCGAAAAATGGTTCACAGACACTCAGAAGTATAAAGATGCCCATAAATAACTATTGACACCAAAAAATGGTTAATTGACACCCAAAATAGTTGATTGACACCTAAAAGTATAAAAATGATACCCAAATAAGGTATTGACAACAAAAAACAACGTAAGTGCGTCCAAATAAGTTTGTTTGACACACAAGAATAACTTAACATCACCTAAATATGATTGTACACATTAAATAGAGTATAAGGGTAGTTCACACCCAATAATATCTTAATGACGTCCATAAATAACTAATTGACACCCAAAGATTGTTAATTGATGACTAAAATAGTTCATTGACACTCAGAATCACATATTTATATATATTTTAAATATATCAATATTAGTCTTGTTGGAATGCATTTTTGATAACAAATTCAACGATTTTTGTTTCGTCAAAAAACACGGTTCAAAAGTTATAAGCAAAATAAATTTATTTATCAATTATACAACATCCACCTACCCATCTAATCAAAACTCGTTACGTCATCACCCCAAATCAGTCTCTCCTCTAACAATACCGTTTCTCTCCGGAGCGTAAGATACGCTTGACGCCCGCGCGTGACAGAAATATTTTTATAATAGTAATACTAGTTACTTTGAGACACGAAGCTTCCGGGAAGCCGCGACTGCGCGAAGGAAAGTCATGACTTGAGCACACGCGCGGCGCGGAGCAAGCACGTCGCCGTCGCAGGGTCGGTTGCGGATTGCTCGCTTCGGCGCGTGCCTCGCCCAAGTCATGACTTTCCAGTTCAAGGTTGCCTTTTCCGGCAGGCGCAACGTGATCACCACCCACCAGGCTGCGCGCGCAGGAATGCCTGGGAAAGGGAGTACCTTTCTAGGGGTCTGGCTCTGACGACGACATAGAATAGGATAGCAGATGTACATGTCACAGTACCCGACTGAATCCAAATAAGATTACAGGGATCGCCGTGTATGCAACCACAAATCACATTGCAGGACACCGAAACGGCCTTCTCAACTTCCCTGTCCAAATTCTATAAGAAACAAGAATCCATCATCGTACCGCATGGTCCATCTGAATTTATGGACCGCAATGGCGCAATCTCAGAAGAAAAAAAACAGAAAAGAAAAGAAAACTAAATTAATCACAATACATATAATAAGACACCGACGTGACAGGGATTATCGGATGCCATGATCATCTTTGAGTTGCGTCGTCGTCGTGGTACACAACTTAAACCACATGCACGCTGCGTGTCTGCAAATTACAACTGTCAAAACAGCGATCATTCATAACCGATACCAATAATGCATTAACTAAATTGTGCCATCAAATCAAGAGTAATTTAAAGAGTTTTCAAGTGAAGTTGAGCAAAAAAGAAGATGATACATTGAAGTGCCTCAGTCAATGTACTTTATATGTAGGGAGGGATAGGGTGAATAACATCTCCTCCCGGTTTCTCGAGAAGGGACAAAAAGGTAAATGCTTTGCGTATCCATGGGTAGGCAGCATATATCAGCCTCTAAATATTGGTACTTGATATATCAATATCTAAGTTCCAGACTCAATATGAACCCCAAACTATCTGACCCGACAAAATCTTTGACAATAGGAGACAACTCATGAAGATGTATACAGTCAACTCTTCTTCAAACCATACGTGACCTGATTGGCTTCAGTAACAACACGAAAATTTCATATTACAAATATATTTGATTAAAAAAACCTTAAGTAAAAATTTGTTATTTGCTTCAAATTATATGAAATCCTAACTCACTCAACTTGACCCTAATTGGTACAACTCACTAACTTGAAGCTCATGGTACCTAATACATCTCGTTGTGTGTATGGTGACATGCCAATGTTGTAAAAACCTTTAGAATGACTCCTCTACATGATGATTCGACCTTATATCCTACCTTGGTAATAAGGCACACAACTTAGAATTAAAATGAATAGTAAGAGATTAAATAGCAAACGAAACCACATGTGTCCTTAATATGTTCCATTGCTCGATATATTAGTATATGATGAGATATTAGAGGTCTCCATAAATTTTGGTAGTGCAACTCCTTTTAATAAAAAAATGAATGCATGTCACCCTAGGTACCTACCAATGTAAAACATATGACCCCCAGCTCAACCTAAAGACTAACTGACTATTTGGGTTCCTCATGGTCGAATTATGTAACTTACTATTTTCATCAAGTTTGGACGACTCTATCTATTCCAAATAATATTAGGGATGAAAGAATAACTATCATATTATTTAACCTAATTACTTACCTAACACAACTAATTTAACTCAATATCCTTAAGTTACCTCCATGTGCCTAAATGGAGTGCGTCAAGTGCTGGCTGCTCTAGGTTTTTAACTTGAGTTCCTTCAGAGCCATTGGACCCCGATCTGGAGATCTCATCTTACACCTCACACCTTTTCTGTGTCAAGAAGAAACTATCTACAAAAAACTCTCAAGATCCCCTCCTCTCTCCCTATATTCCATGACTTCATCTTATCTTGCCACCATCAGTTTTAAGAGATTGTGACGAGCTCAAAAGCCCCTCAGTCGAACCCTATATCTTATCTTAGCAAAAAACACCCAAAACCCTAGATTCAACAATGAGATCCCCACGACAACACACCAATCTCACAAATATCTATTCACTTATGTATTACCCTTTTAATCAGGAAAAACTTCCAACTCATCAATTATAGCCTAGGCATTTCAAGGCATCCCCCATAGTCAACTTATTCATCTAAGAATAGTGAGCTCGACCTCGACCTAACATATCTAACCATCCCATTCTAACCCACCATCAAGATATTGTTGTGCATTGAGATTTAAGCTATAGTTAAAGTTCCTCCTCAGGATTAGGTGGGTGGTTCATGCATTATAAGTATTAAGTTAGGATTTTAGGGCTTATTCTATTCACTTATGTACTCATGATTACTCATGTAAAGTACAATAATGTTATTACTCACCATATGCTTATCTAAAATCATGAATATCTTACAAATTTATATTTTTCTTCCATTTAATTGGTTATGCTTTCAAATTGAATACTACATATATTTGATATGCTAATGTATTAAGAAATCATGCTAATCATGTTTTAATTAACAAATCCTAAAAAAAAATATTCATCCTCTCATCATGTTATGCGAGCCTTGATCAACCTTATGCGAGCCTTAACCCCCCTAATGAGCTATGCGAGAGAAATGATGTCAATATACTTTATTATGAAATGATGTAAATCTACTTAACTTTTCATGTAATTATGTTAACCATGTTACACAATCAAGTTTTCAAAATTATATCACGTCCATTCAATTATATGTTATTTTTATGTTATAACTGCTTACATCCTCTCGTAAGTTTTTACATTGCTTTACATGGCTTTTGACGAAGTATCCATGGTGAGAATTAGGGATGTAAATGGGTACGGGTAAACCTGGGGACCCACAAATCTGGACCCTTTAAAAATCTGTCACAGGTCTACATTTTTGGACCCGCAGAACCGCGTACCCCTGGACTCACATATACGCAGATCCACTAATGGGTATGCATGGACCTAGACCTATAGTCTTGTGTACTCACTATACATACTTAAATAATATATTATTATATCATAATTTACTAGTCTAATTAATATAATACTTAAGATTACATATTACTCTAATTATAATATGGTTAAGACTAGTCGTCTAAATGCAAATTAACTACTATAATTACAATCATAAGAAACATATGTAAACTTAAAATCAAAATTGTTACATGATATGCTACATAATTAGAACACTATGACAATGACTACAAATATGTAAACAATTAACTCAATTGATCTTCAATCTACAAAGTATTACATTATTTAAAATAACTAGTGCATGTTTATATCCTATATAATAGCAGTATATAGTTGTATTAGAATATATAGAACATAGTAGTAGTTTTTCTTATATAAACAATATCATGTTTATATAGAGTCACTTACCCACATACCCGCACCATAAACCCACTATTATTACAAGTATGGGTATGGTGTGGGTATAGATTTTTATAATGTGGGTCTAGATCTGGAATCAGACCCGCTAAATTAAATGGGTATTGGTATGGGTATCGATATGGTCAGACCCACACCATTTACACCCCTAGTGAGAATAAAGCAACTTGAAGTTAAAGATCATGAAAAGGAATTCTGTGAAAAGTAGAGTGTGTCGTGGTGGTTGCCTTCATCCTTTATTTTTCTTGATGATTTAGAATTTATTTCCTTGTGTTTAAATTGGACTTTTCCTAAATATGTAATAATATTATGTTCATGACCAAACATTGAGAATAGATGATCTTTTATGTACTTGGTTTGGTTATTTCACTTATTTTGGATGCATGATGTTCAACATGTGTGATACCCCATTACTATTATGAATTGAGAATTGGTGCTTCCGCTCATGTGCATGTGTAAATTTTTTTGGGGTGTTACAACTTCCCTATGAATACGAGAAACCCACACACCTCCACATCCTAAAGCATGTGCTTCCAAGTATTCCTCATGAAACTATTACCATTTACACAATGAAATATAATTTTTAGAGTCATATTCAACCCAAACTCTACAAAATCCCAACCTCTAAGAAATTTATAAACATTTTGAAATTCATCGACTCATGACTCTAGAATAATAACTATTACAATAAATTACACAACACATACTTTAGTATTTTCATTGCATATGAGTCACTAGTAGGATTATCATTATCCTATATAGAAAAAAGAAAAATAGATGTATCAAACTTCCACCTTACTCTAGATATTCTTATAAATCTCTGGTAAGATGTCTCTAGTAGTTGTTTCTATATGCTTTCAAATGTGTATTGCAACCTTGACATCCTTGACAGAGATGCACATGTATTTAATGTTATGTTTCCACTCCAGGTTGCAAGCCTTACTCACTTGATGTCCTTGTTCTTTCCTTGACATGTTGTCTTATCACACTGATAGTGCTTTTGTTATAGCATGGATTTTTGCATGAATTTATACACACATTTGAATAATAAATTGTTAGGGGCATATTAAAAAGCTTGGTGTGTTTTGTTTTAAATGTATGGATTTAAAATGCAATTTCTCATTGCAATGGATTTCACAGTTTATTGGTTTCAATAATCCATTGATAATATTGGATAAAGGAATAGAGGAAATTTCAACAATAAAGCAATTTCTAAAATAAAAAACAATGTGAACTTCAAATATGGAATGATGTGGAGTTTTCCAGAAAGGATAAGTTTAAGGCAACGAATGAGAATAATTCCTACCCTCAAAGAAAATATGTGCCAAAATAAGATTGTTTGCCAAGTTGAATGGGAAAACGAGTTATCATGTGATTTAAATGGATCAAAGAAAGTAATTGCTTAAGGGGAACGAAAAGGATATATAATCTTTGTATTTTAACACCAAATCATGACCAAACCAAGATATTGTTATTAAAAGGATTCCTTTAATGGGGCAATTGGAGTAAAGATGACAGAGAAATGTGATTTATTTAAATTCCCATAAATCAATTCACATATGAAACAAAATAGGAAAAAGGGAATCTCATGCCTAAGATAAACATCCTAGATAAAATTTTAGACGAAAGTTAATCAAATATAAGTTCATGGGAGAAAGGCCAGAACTTTACAAGATATTACGTGGTCTAATAATTTATTTTCTATTTGTCGATAATTATCTTGGAAACCAATTTTTGAATGAATCAAGGAGTACTTCGGGAGTTTTTCTTTTCCAAGAAGGAGATAACAACAAGAATATGATTTGCCAAAAATATAGTCTGAAACAGAGTTACAATGGGAAAGACATAATTAATTTTCTATTTTGGTTTTATGCATAAAAAGAAAATAAATTTTAGAGGAGAGTCATCCCTTTCCTCAAAGTTAGACCAATGGGACACATTGATCTTCTCATGTTTGCAAGGGTCGTAGGACCCTACACCGTTACACCTATAAAAGGTTGTGTGGGAGTTTCCTCTCAACACACCTACATCTGTGACTAGACCATGCCCCTGTACATTCAACCACGAGCTTTGATCCTTCCCTTAGATGCAATGAACAATGACAACAGACCATGGTCTAAGTAAGTGTCCTGAACGACAGATGGACGGACCAAACACTTTCTTATGAGATGCACAACAGGCTCCCATCCCTGCCTCAACGTCAAACACACTTTTGACACGTTATAACTCTATCTTTTAGCCTAGGTGCGCTACTAGGAAGATGATAGGGATCCAAACATTGCACCAATAAAAACCCTAAGGGAGTAACCCTTAGGTTTAATCGAAGTGAGTTACTAATTCCCCACTTCACACGAATGCAAGCCTTATTGCAGTATACTTTAGGATCGAACCCAAAGGACACAATTTTTAAGTAGTTATATATTAAGAAGTATTATTTAACACCAAGAAGTTGGATGATTGATTAAACTAAATTGTTTCCAATAGAAACAAAGATTAAAGAGGAAATTAAATGTTAATAAAAAGGATCAGGGCATGAGGTTTCACTTTCCAAAGCCTGTGTTATTATCCTAACAAGTTCTAACTCCTTAATAACAATTTAGTAAATAGAGGTTTAGCTACTGCACCCTCACATGATACATATTATTGCTTGGATTAAACTCCTATTAAACGGATCAAACTCGGTACCCAAGTTCCTAGTTTATTCCGACTGGACTCCCTAACTACGACTCACCATTCTCGGCATGTTAGCAGATCGTAACACAATCACCTCACTATCCCTTGCTAACACTTTAGTGGGATAATAAGATCGTTATGAAGTTCTAATCACAATTACAACAACGTACACATCCATGATTATAAAAAAAAGCAAAACAAGTTGTCAATTTGCAAAGCAAGAAAGTGAGCAAAATGATACTTTATTTAGCAATAGTATTGTTGAGTTTAGATACAGGATAGAACAGAATACAGGATGTTGGGGCTAGTCCCCATGCCTCAAAACAAACGTCTACTTGTTCATGATGAGAGACAAAAACCAAAAGATAAAAAGAACAAAGGAGGAGGCCATGACACTTGTGTTGGTATGTATGCCCTGAGAGCCAATCATGGAATGATTGGTGGGATACATTAAGATTGATTTGATAAGCATCAAAGGCAAGCTTCCAATTCTTTCTGGTTTAGTCATATGTGATAATGATAGAACAAATTGAATGTCTAGAGAATAACAGTACTCAATGATGTATGCTTTCAGGTTAATGACCTGAACGATGAGATCATACAGATGCTAAGAGTTTGTACATTCTTATTATGTCCCTAGTCAGATGTCATTGTGGAAGGTAGATAGACAATAATGACACACAAGACTAGATTGTGGTGTTGGTTGATGACATAATCTCATTAGTCATGATATGGAGATATCAAACCAAACACATAGGTACTTGTTAGAGAACAAGTTTACCGGACAGACCCACCGTGAGTTTGACACATGGAACCATGACATAGTAGTCACAGTCAGTTCTCACAGTGATGGTGGTGAGTGTGATTCTTTGACCTGAAATAACTACACTCAACACATGTCGTTGGGTACAGTTTGACATCATCAAACGCAGTCCTGAAATATGGGTTGTTATAAAGGTGATGATTGGGTGGATTTGACACATGGGGCTTTTGAGGGGTGAGTGATAGATATGGAATTTGTCCCTCCTAAGGGAGTTTGATATCCATGGCCACTTGATGAGTAGGATTGATACAGGTGTGCACACGCATGTGTGAATCAGTATGCAATATTGATGTCATACATATCTCCTCCAATCTACTCTGAGATCAAGAAAGTGAATGAATGTTGACAGTATGACTGTTCCATGCCTTGAGTTCATTTGGGATATCAGTGACAAAGGAATTATACATTCGCTGTAACAACATTCACAGATTGTAGGATTGAAAGTTGTTCTCCAACTTTCTATTTCACTTGGGTAGCAATGATGTGCGACTAGGCACCGCTCTTTGCTTGTGAAGTCATAAGTGTTATGGACTTTTACTGCCAACGTGAAATGGACCTGTAGGGTCACACACATAGGATTTAACCTGGAAGAGGAGTTTATCCACAAATGATGTTTAGATTGATTACTAAAGGAGTTTAGTAGTTCAATTAAACACTTAATTAATTGATAACTCAAAATCATAGTGTTTAAGGTGTTGGACCGATTGATTAGAGTATCAGATTGATTGGAACTGCAATTGACTGATTTTGCATAGTCTGCTGCCCCAACCGATCGGCTCAAGAGTTGAACCGATCGGCTCAGGTTGGTGAACCGATTGGCTCAATTGGTGAGACGATCGACTCATGTGTCATGAGACGATTGATTCAATTGTTGAACCGGTCGATTCATGTGACCAACCGAGATCGTTTGGAAAGTCAGAAGACTATTTTGCAAATACAATTTGTTTCACTTGTACAAATTTGATTTGGACAAGGATGAATATTTGATTAATCGGAAACAAATATGGAAGTCAATTTGAGTTGGATCAGGACCATGAACCGATTGGCTCAGATCACCGCACGATCGGCTCAGGTCCCAAACGATCAGCTCAGGGCCCGAAATGATCGTTTCAGGGTGTGAACCGATCGGTTCAGCTGGCGCAGTTGGTTATTTTTTGTGGAAAATCTCAAACCCTTCTACTCCTGCTTTAATCCCGCATTGCCCGGGGTAGAGAACCCTGTCCCATGACCCTCCTATATATAGGGGTATTGGGGGATTCTCAGGAACAACAACTTAGAACACCAGTTGCTCTGCAAATTTGTCATTCTCTCTAGTTGTGGTAACTGAGAGAGCCTGAGCAAGTGCTACCCGATAAGGGAGGCACAACAAGGGAAAGACAACTACAGAAAGGCAACTGGTTGCAAGAGAGTGTGTCGGTAACTAGTACGCTGATAGGAGGGTGCGACTCCTTCTGATTCCTTGTAGGACAAGGAGATCAGAGTTCCAGGTGGTCCGTGTGGACTACTTCAGAGGCGGGAGACTTCTATCACTCAGAGGACAACTGTCAATCCTGACAATCCCGGTGAGACTAGGAGCTGATAGTCCCAGTGAGACCAGGAGCTGCACAGACACTGTCCAAGACTGGAGGTGAAGACCGTGCAAGATGCGAGGTAACATCACCGAGCAAGCTTCGGGACAAGGTATGCCTCTACAAACCATCCTTCCTATTGTATAGACGTTGACACGATTCCTTTATTCTGGGTTTGGGAGAAGAATTTTTTTGTTTCCACTGCCTTCTCTGTCTCCTCTAAAACCCAACAGTGGTATCAGAGCCACATCAACTTCTCTATACTTTAGGATTATCGATATGATCGATTTTGGTTTGTCGCCTTTATTTATTGCATACAATGCGAATAAAATTGGCTTTGTGCATGTCCAATCCTAAATCCACAAATCCTAATATACATATATGATATGTAATATGAATGCACTCGGTACGCGTCACCCTTAAATGAGTTTTGTGGTGGATGTATAGCGTGGTTATGGCCAATAAACCCTATGTGTGCTTGGTTGAATGTGGTTGCTTGCATCTCGGTTTGCGCACCGGTCCCCTATCTCCTAATCCTGATGTAACTCGAGATTTATTTCCCACCTTTGCTCCCCCCGAATGTAGCTCGGGGTTTCCCTATTTATATGTAAAATATGATAGATCTTTTATTTCCTGTTATGTCAAAGAACGACGGACAACCTGGCGACGACTGAAACGATCGATTCAAGGAGTGAACCGATCGGTTGGCGATCCAGACGACTGGTTCAAGGAGCGAGATGATCAGGTGGCGGCCATGAGGAGATGCACGATGACCAGGTGAACTGATCGGTTGGAGGAGCCAACCGATCGGCTGGTGGCACCCAGACGACTAGCCAGGACAAGCAGGTCATTCATGTGATGAGTTGATCAACTCGGATGGCTATAGCAATTCATCATGGACAGGTTGCATGTGATGTAGACCTAGATGACCGTGATTCCTCTTGGCTCGAGGAATCACATTAGGATGGCCATAATCATTGCTTTTATTGTTTCACATGTTTTTATGGGATATAGCATGTATATGATACATACTATGTATTGTGGTGATTGGATATGTATATGTACCTATAAAAACCAAATCCCTCATTAAATATTAAAGTTTTAGATGAATTCCAAATGCAACACACGTGAAAAGCTTGATCGGCCAAGTATGGGCACACCCCTAGCGTGGTACACCGTCTATCTCGTGGAAGCATGAAGGATGGATATGTGGGTCTGCCCTAGCAGGGTGTATATTCATCGTGTTGGCTTTGGGTCAGACTTAACACGGTGACCTAGATAGGATCTAACACCTTGAGGCATGGAGGTGATCATGGCAAGGAGTTGCATATGACATCTTTCAAGAGTTGCATATGATGCAATTGGAAAAAGTTGCCTACTTGGAAGATCTAAGTTGTGGGTGACAGCCCTAGCTGGTCCATGACTCAGAGGATTCCAGGATCTTGACTCACTAGAATATTGTATGCTGTAATCTTCCAAATTGATGGTGAGGGCTATCAATTTGAACAAAATAGTGGGAGCGATAATTAATTAAAGTGCTCCATGAACCACGAGTTGTAGAGACAACATGAGAACATGGGTGTCATTGAGATGATTCAGCATCTCAAGAACATGTATGAAGATCAAGCACGACAAGATAGATGTGAGGTCTCCAGGGCACTGTTCAAGTGTGTCATGACAGAAGGAGATCCAGTTGGTCCTCACATGCTCAAAATGATTGGGTATGTGGAGAACCTGATGAGACTGGGATTTCCCCTGAGCCAAGAGTTGGCTACTGACGTGATACTGAAATCGTTGCCAGAATCCTACAGTCAATTTGTGATGAACTGCAACATGAACAACTTTGACAAGCCATTGACAGAGTTGTTGGGCATGTTGAGGACAACTAAGGCATAGATGAAGAAGGACAAGCCTAACTCTGTGATGATGATCAACAACAAGAAAGACAAGTCCAAGTGCAAGGGCAAGGGCAAGGCTAAGAAAGGTTCTGATGCTAGCCAGCAACCCAAGTCATCTTCAACTCTCAAGGCCAAGGGAGGTGTGACCAAGAGAGGCAATCGCCACCATTGTCAAAAGCCAGGACATTGGAAAAGGAATTGCCCATTCTATCTGGAAGAACTAAAGAAGAAGGAGGTGACAAACGTCTCCACCAGAAGGTGTCATGAAATAAACTTATAACACTTTTTAGGTATATGATACCAAGATATAAAGTGTAAAGCACCCAATACATGGGGAAGTGTTGCTGCCATAGATAGGAGTACTTTAGTTTATTTTTAGCCATGAAGGCATGTAATAGAGTTATGAACTGCTATTTCATATTTGCTAATAGATAGAAACACATTATTTTTGCATATTGTATGACAATGATAGCAATTAATAAAGTTGACTTTTCAATCTTGGTGGCAATGCCTTGTTTATCTTGTGGTACTTGGTATGCATAAGATAAAATGATACCTAAAAGTTATTGATAACTCAAACAATCAAATTAGCATAAATCATGAGAAATTCATTTCTAGTTTCCATATGATGGATAAATCTAGACTCTTTTGGTTAGAGAACCAGTAAGAGACATGAATCGGTTAGACATGATTAATCAATCTTCACTAGTGGTAGTGGGAGAATGATTATTGTGGCATCCAACTCACAAAAACAAGATTAACTTAAGCAGAAGCAAATTATTTGCAGTGGATTACTGAAAATCACTGAAAATTAAAACTTTTTACAAAGAGATCCACACATAGGAAATATTTTCCATCAAGAACCATTGTATAACATTTACATTCTGGTTCAAACGTACATACCCTGTACCATCTCTTTTCAGAGACTACATCATCAACTGCCTTATAAACATTATATACATACAACATACAAAACTCGAGGCATCATGCCAAAACCTCCGATCGATTTATCAAAGACACTGACTAAAAACTCCGAGGACTTGAGAGTACAGAGATGACACATAAGACTCTCTAACTACATAACTTGACAGGAAGTATCTCCACCTGAGATCTCACTGCTGTCCCTGCTGTTACTGCTGCTGTCCATTCCCTGCAATGGGATTCTGCTTCTTTGTACGCGTCCACCTAAAAAGTTGGATCCCACGGGGGTGAGACAATTGTAAATTGCCTCAGCAGGAGATATAACTCTCTGCCAAAACATTGTTGTAGCAGTTTATTAAAATAAACTGAGCAGAAGGATTTATATATTTAATCAACAGTAGGTAAGTCACTTGTATGCACAAAGTGAAGTAATCTCCTTTTTTAAGGATAACATTACATCTAGTCATGGTAGACTCATAGTTCATTCATCTACTTGTAATGAATACAGACAAATATGAATAACATCAATGAACTACAGATATATAACAGAAATGTAAAATCAGCCAATGAATTTCCATATTCAATCCCTAAGCAAACAGGCTATATGGTTGATTTCATTTTACAAACACACTTATGCCCTGAGGAGATGAGGTATACCTCTCATACTCCAACCGACCACTGCAAAGTCGAAATCGGTACCATACATAGGTCAATGGAAGAGATGGATTCCCATGACCTCTCACATCCAAGTCAGTGCGGGACAACAAGCAGGACCGCGTTAACTGCTCAAAATAGCTTTCCAAGATATACTGGAACTTCACTATAGAGTTACAACGTCAACTGCATTCTCATTGGCCATCGAGAGATTTGTTGTTTATATTCATCGACCCGACATAAGTATTATGGAGAGATGTGTACGACATCTATCCCAATCATCGGGAGATTAGTGATACATCCATCCCGACACATGAAGGATTGAGAGGTTTGATGTTTACCTTCCCTCAATCTCTTCACCAGACGTAAGGATATTTTTCACCCATTTACCCCCACATATTCACAATATGCGTTCCGGGTTTTGCCACGGAGGACCCGTTTCACCATCACCTATTCTTGACGATGATGGATCTATGGTCAGGGCTTCTACATGAAAAGATTTCACTTGATGAATTAAGTACATTCTCATATTCTTTTAGCATCAGCCAAGTTCTCAAACAAGACTTATTACAACAATGCTATAAAGAGACATGTACTACTTTCATCAGATACTTATCAATCTTTCAAAGACCTTGGGAACTCAGTCCCTCATTTCAATAATGGGAATCACCATAATCATATGGTTCTGGGTATTCAAACCCTTAACTCATCATTGAGCATCATTACCATCTATTAGGTAACCATCACCTTCAGGTCATCTGACCAAGGCATTCATGATACTTGTTATACAAGTGTTACACATGGCTCACAAGACCATAGAATATCTTTTGACCTCTTTCTAGGCAACATCTTACTCTTATGATTCATAAACTCCATGCACATTGTTACTTTTATTAAGAAACAACAACATCAAGGCACAAAAGGCCAATCGACATTTATTATATAAATGTCACAACTCAAACCTGGCTATATTCATCATCTCATAATATCTGTATGGTTATTAGACTTGATAACAATCATACAAGATATTCATCACATCATGTGATACAATAGTAACACCATTATTCCTTTCCCAAGAATTAGGGTTTACTATCAGATAGGGAGTTTCATTCCCTTTACCCAAATTAGGTTTAGGGTTCCCCATTTCTCAATAATTAGGGTTTCATGATCATATAATCTATCCAACCCTTAGTTCATTATTCCATACCTCTAGGGCATTCAAAGGTATCATAATTGATTATTCAAGAACATTACTTTCATCATATAACATTAATAATCATCAACTCAAGGTATGAGTTCATTTCTCATCCTCATCATGGTATGACTACATCATACTCGTCATTTGGTCTTAACCCCATTCTCAAGGTACATTAGTTAACACTCATCAAAGTGCAACAACTCATTACATTTCATTGTAATATTGCATAAAACACTCCATATGTTTCTTATTCAGACATATAAGATTTGGAATACATCAAGGTATATAAACCCTGAAGTGCTGAGTGTGATTACTATCATATTTTGATGTATAACTTTCTCATCATTTCAAACTTTCTTGAAGTAGCCCTATTATCTTGTATTAAGCTATTTCCCTTCTTAATACATTCCATCACTAATCACTCACCTTTAGCATATAATGAATAGGCCACATATTAGAATTGTCCAACTATCGTTAATGATATGTACTTGTCTAATGCTAAAGACATTGCTTACAATAAGGTTGCTTATAATCAACCACATGGAATGTTTCACCTTTATAAGGCCATTCCTCCTATTTCATCATTAGGGTTTCTTTATACCCTTACTTAAAATTAGGATTATGATTCATTGTTATATTGCCCAGGATTAGGGCTTTATGTATTATGACTTCACATTAGAGTCTCATATACCTTCACCCTTCTTAGGGCCTCTCATCACAACATAGCATTGGAGCTTCATGTGATGTTAACTCTTAATCAGGGTTTCTCATGGAATCACCCTCTACTAGGGTTTCACATGGAATCACCCTCAACTAGGGTTTTACATGGAATCACCCTCAACTAGGGTTTCACATGGAATCACCCTCAACTAGGGTTTCCACCATAGTCACCCACAATTTGGGTTTACTATTCATCTCCATTATGATTTCATTCAATTATCCATAATTAGAGATTCACTATTCATCCAAATTAGGGTTTTGTATCTCATTACCCTAAATTAGAGTTATACATATCATTATCCTGAAGTAAGGTTACATCCTCACCCTTGATTAGGGTTTCAGTTAGAATTTCCCTCAATTAGGGTTATAAATCAATAATCCTGTCAATTAGGGTTTATATTCATGATTAGGATTTCATGATCTCTTTACTTAAGGATCATACCCTTAATCACCACATGAATCATATTCATGTATGAATTCATGCTAACATCTTCTTAACTTGATAAGGTCATATCATCCCTTCAATCAAGTACATACATCTATGATTAACATAGTGTACCAAGTCATTGATCCTATAAGAAATTAGGGTTCATCCCTTAATTGGCACTAATCATCTAGGTACTATTAGGGTTTCAACCCTTGTACCTTCATTGATTATCATTACTAATCATCATTAGATCAATGGATCATTCATCATCTTAATTCTCAAGAGATTCAATCACATTGGACCTCAATTACAATAAGTGTCCAAGTGAAATAACCAATTGAATCCTCAATGAACTATGACTACTTGAGCCCCTAACGATCTTGGTCTTTCAAAGTTCAAACAGTTTGAAACTGTTTGGTAAAGGTGGTGCTTGAGACCATTTGCTAAAGCAAGTACTTGAAACTGTTTGCTAAAGGTGACCTTCAAGACCGTTTACTAAAGGTGGTCACTTGAAACCGTTTGCTAAAACAACTTTTTGAAACCGCATGGGCTCAACCGGTTTGGGATCGTTTGGTCCCAAACGTTCTTGAGACCGTTTGGTCCAAACCTCCTAAAAACTGCATGGACCAAATATGGTCTCAATCAATCAAATTGGATTAGGGTTTTCAGTGTTGATTCCTTCAATCATCGAATTCATGGAACCAATCATTAATTGGACCTATCCTCATACTTCAATTGAGTAAAATAGGTCAACCTTCAACTGATTTGACCCTCGATTGACCCTCAATTGGTTATCAATTAGGGTTTGATTCAATTGAATTAGGGTTTGGAATGGATGATCCTTCAACACTAATCAATGCAATATTAGTTACTTTGAAACCATTGAACCATCATCCAAATTGAACATGAATTGACCCCAAACGGTCTTGAGGTCATTTGGATGACCACCAAACAGTCTTGAGACCGTTTTCCCATGTCAACATCAAAATCCAAGTCAACCAATTAGGGTTTGGATCATTGGATTGATCACCAAATCAGCAATTGATTATACTCCAACTTAGTATCTTTGGATCTTCAATTGCTCAACCATACTCAACCCTAGACCTCCAAATGGTCTTGGGTGACCTACAAATGGTTTTGAGACCGTTTGGGTGATCCCCAAATGGTCTTGAAACCGTTTGGGTCAATCAAACCAAGTTTCAAACTCAATTAACTTGGAAATCAGCACTTAACCCGATTAGGGTTTTGGTGATTGATTGACCATCAACTCATGAACCAGTTGGAACTAACCAATCATAATTGATGAGTCATTAACCTAGATCATTTTAAACATATCTCCAAATGGTCAACCCTGGTCAACACTGCCAAACGGTCTTGAGACCGTTTGGTCTCATGCGGTTTGGTGAAACCGTTTGCTTCTAAACGGTTTGAAACAGTTTGCTCCCAAACGGTTTGGGAAACCGTTTGAGCAACTCAATCAAGACCGTTTGACTTGGATATTTGTAGACGTGTGTGATTATCATCTTCAACCTCTAAACTCATGATACCTGCTGTGGTTTCCATGGTGATTGCATCAATCAACCAAATCGATTATTGTAAATATGGAAATGATCATTATTTGATAAGGAATTGAATACAATAACAAAATCAAGGGTTCAAGTTATAAAACCCACCTCCAATTGAGCTCCAAAGCTCCATGTTCACGGAAAAAATGGTGGATGCAACTCCTTTCACCATTCCAAGGCTCGTTCTTAGGATTTGAGTGAAAAGGAATGGTTAGAATTGAAAGGGAGATCGAAATAGTAAGAAATCCATAATTTATTTTCGATTTCCACCATGGAATTAAGGTGAAATTGATCAAGAACCATACCAACAGGTTGGGGGTCTTCCTCCTGATCCTCCCAAGCTCCCTTGGTCGTTTCCCAAGCAAGGAGAAGAAGTGGGGTCGAAAACACCTTCCATTTGTCTTGTAAAAGGTCTTTTTATAAAAAAATCAATGAGAGAGAATATACTTTGCAAAATCCATTTCATCCCAAAAATATGGCCGCCTATCCCCCCTAAAATTCCTTAGGAACGAGGCTATCTTGGTTGCCTCTTATTCTTCTCAATTATCCATGATTTAAAGAAAAGCAAATTAAGCACCTTAAATCATATTATACTAATATCCATATGTGAGTGGATATTTCTTTTTCCTATAAAATTGTGTGTGAGTTATCCACTCCCTTGGATATTTTCGTGGTCCTTGCAAAGCTCAAGGACGTCACACACACATCTGAATCCAACCATTTTAATTTTTGTTGAAGGCCCTTTAATTAATACATTTATTTTTGCCCTAAATCGAATTAGGGTTTCAATTAGGATTAAATCTTGATTATTTTAATATCAAGATTCTCTCTCCTCCAACTTAATTCAAATGAGGTGCCCCTATCATTTTATTTACTCTTCATGATGCCAAGAAACATTAGGGACCTTATTGAAGTGGTAATTTACCCTAGATTTTGGGTAAATTGCACATTACACCAAAACTAGGTTTTCATGCACAAGCATAGCTTTATCAGCTCTTTCTTGGTACTAGGCTTCCATAAGCCATACATCTGCATCATTTTCACTCTCATGACGCATCAACACATGAGGAAAATATTATCATGCACAATTTGCACTTAAACCCCTCAACTTGGGTAATTTGCACTTTAGTCCAAAATAAACAAAACATTGATTTCAACAATGTTAAAAAGGACTAGAATTGCAATATAAGTTCCTCTTAAGGCGTGATTAATTTTCACCAGATGAGATTAAACATTTAATCATCTTTCTTAATCAAAACACCTAGGGTTAAAGTATAACCCAGGTCAGGGATGTTACAAATTATAAAGCCCTAACAAGGATTTGGTCCCCAAAATCCAGATAAAGGAAGACAAATATTATTCAATCATCATACTATCTAGTCTTCACATAACATCTCCTTATTATGGAGACACCATAAAGCTTTGATCAGCACAAAGTGTTTCCATACAAGGTTCTCATAGGATCAACACACAAAGCACATGCTCCACTATTTTTCATCATAGACTGTGGAGTCAATTTTGTGTCAAGAAACACTTTTCTTGTGCAGAGAAACATCATACATTCTTTATATAAACATATGATGTACATATTATTTTATATAAACAGACTAATTTCATAGTTGACCACTCCAGGTAGCCAACCTAAACCATCTGATATTTCTCAGATACCAGAATCTTTCACCTTGGTATCTATCACATGTGTTGAGAACACATCACATATTTCTCTTCCTTTCATCTTGGAACATTAATTGTTACATATGTCCTCATCTTGGAACCAAAGTCCAAGATAACTAATACTTTTCTAAGTATCCATCACATGAACATATTTATCTTATGCACATCAAGTGTCCTAAGACCCACTTGATTGCCATGTCCCTGAAAGGAAAGAAAACAAGGATTCATATTCCTCTTATTAATTCATGTATTTTCAACTATTCATGAACCATTTACTCTTTATCTCATCCTAGGTTCCTTGCCTTTAGCATTGGAATTTGTAAGAATGATTGCATGTCATTATCACTTTCTTTATTATTATCTAGCATGTTTATGATCATATCATGATCTTATCACATTTCCCATTTCCTCATTATGGGAAAGATCTTTATTGTGCTGGTAGCATTATTGAATAGGGTTCATCTCCCTTATTCTCATTCTTATCTTATGAGGAGTACACTTTTAGTTCCTCATACAACATGCTCATCTGAGATTATCTTAGACTTCTCTGTCTTATGCTTAGTATATGACACATTTATTCATTCCATATTTCTGATTTCATGATACCCATTAGATTGTCTCAGAATGACTACTTGATCAAAGCAATAAAAAAGACAACAATCTAAGAGTTTCCATACTCACTTTATCATCAATAGTTGTATACGTGGCCAGGGTATATAAATACTGAGATTAAGTGGTATGCAATTTGTATACTATCATATTCTTTCTTTTTCATATTATCACAAGCATAAGGTTTAACATCCCTGGATTTTATCCAGGCATCTCTTCTATACCTCATCTTTTCTCATAGAGGTAAGAACAACATAAAACATTTATAATGTTTTACTATGCAAAACATAAGTCCTCATAGGACTATTCAAGGAAAGTACAATCAATTACTTTCTCAATTAATCCAGGAATTCATAAAATAACATATTTGAATGACATTATCTTGTCTAACCTGTCATGATTCATGGATTATTCACTGCCTCAGGCTGACTCTGCCTCAAAGGTTGATTCAACAGGATAAGGTTGAGCACAGACTCAATTTAAGTCCAGAAATTTATCATTTCCTTTTGCTTCAACCTGCTGATGCTAATTACAAATCCTATTGATATCTAAAACATCATCATTGGGGCCAGTAATCTAGGTTACACTGCCAATGCTTGATGCACTATATACATTACTGTTGCCCTAAATTCTCCAATAGAAATACTATTGAAAATCACTGAAAATTAAAACTTTTTACAAAGAGATCCACACATAGGAAATCTTTTCCATCAAGAACCATTGCATAACATTTACATTCTGGTTCAAACGTACATACCCTGTACCATCTCTTTTCAGATACTACATCATCAACTGCCTTATAAACATTATATACAGACAACATACAAAACTCGAGGCATCATGCCAAAACCTCTGATCGATTTATCAAAGACACTGACTAAAAACTCCGAGGACCTGAGAGTACAGAGATGACACATAGGACTCTCTAACTACATAACTTGACAGGCAGTATCTCCACCTGAGATCTCACTACTGTCCCTACTGTTACTGCTGCTGTCCATTCCCTGTAATGGGATTCTGCTTCTTTGTCCGCATCCACCTAAAAATTTTGATCCCACGGGGGTGAGACAATTGTAAATTGCCCCAGCGGGAGATATAACTCTCTGCCAAAACATTGTTATAGCTGTTTATTAAAATATATTGAGCAGAAGGATTTATATATTTAATCAACAACAGGTAAGTCACTTGTATGAACAAAGTGAAGTAATCTCCTTTTTCAAGGATAACATTGCATCTACTCATGGTAGACTCATAGTTCATTCATCTACTTGTAATGAATACAGACAGATATGAATAACATCAATGAACTACATATATATAATAGAAATGTAACATCAACCAATGAATTTCCTTATTCAATCCCTAAGCAATCATTCTATATGGTTGATTTCATTTTACAAACACACTTATGCCCTGAGGAGATGAGGTATACCGCTCATACTCCAACTGACCACTGCGAAGTCGAAATCGGTACCATACATAGGTCAATGGAAGAGCCAGATTCCCATGACCTCTCACATCCCAGTCAGTGCGGGACAACAAGCATGAATGTGTTAAAGTCTCAAAATAGCTTTCTAGGGTATACTGGAACTTCACTATAGAATTACATCATCAACTGCACTCTCATCGACCATCGAGAGATTTGTTGTTTATCTTCATCGACCCGACATAAGTATTATGGGGAGATGTGTACGACATCTATCCCAATCATCGGGAGATTAGTGATACCTCCATCCCGACACATGAAGGATTGAGAGGTTTGATGTTTACCTTCCCTCAATCTCTTCACCAGACGTAAGGATATTGTTCACCCATTTACCCCCACATATTGACAATATGCGTTCTGGGTTTTGTCGCGGACACCCGTCTCACCATCACCTATTCCTGACAATGATGGATCTATGGTCAGGGATTTTACATGAAAATATTTCACTTGATTAATTAAGTACATTCTCATATTCTTTTATCATCAACTAAGTTCTCAAATAAGACTTATTACAACAATGTTATAAAGAGACGTGTACTACTTTCATCAGATACTTATCAGTCTTTCAAAGACCTTAGGAACTCAGTCCCTCATTTCAATAGTGGGAATCACCATAATCATATGGTTATGGGTATTCAAACCCTTAACTCATCATTGAGCATCATTACCATCTATTAGGTAACTATCACCTTTAGGTCATCTGACCAAGGCATTCATGATACTTGTTACACAAGTGTTACACAAGTGTTACACATGGCTCGCAAGGACACAGAATATCTTGTCACCTCTTTCTAGGCAACAACTTACTCTTATGATTCATAAAATCCATGCACATTGTTACTTTTATTAAGAAACAACAACATCAAGGCACAAAAGGCCAATCAACATTTATTATACAAATGTCACAGCTCAAACCTGGCTATATTCATCATCTCATAATATCTGTATGGTTATTAGACTTGATAACAGTCATACAAGATATTCATCACATCATGTGATACAATGGTAACACCATTATTCCTTTCCCAAGAATTAGGGTTTACTATCAGATAGGGCTTTTCATTCCCTTTACCCAAATTAAGTTTAGGGTTCCCCATTTCTCAATAATTAGGGTTTCATGATCATATAATCTATCCAACCCTTAGTTCATTATTCCATACCTCTAGGGCATTCAAAGGTATCATATTTGGTTATTCAAGAACATTACTTTAATCATATAGCATTAATGATCATCAACTCAAGGTATGAGTTCATTTCTCATCGTCATCATGGTATGACTACATCATACTCATCATTTGGGCTTAAGCCCATTCTCAAGGTACATTAGTTAATACTCATCAAAGTGCAACAACTCATTACATTTCATTGTAATAGTTTCATAACACACTCCATATGTTTCTTATTAAGACATATAAGTTTTGGAATACATCAAGGTATATAAACCCTGAAGTGCTGAGTGTGATTACTATCATATTTTGATGTATCACTTTCTCGTCATTTCAAACTTTCTTGAATTAGCCATCTTATCTTGTATTAAGGTATTTCCCTTCTTAATACATTCCATCACTAATCACTCACCTTTAGCATATAATGCATAGGCCACATATTAGAATTGTCCAACTATCTTTAATGATATGGAATTGTCTAATGCTAAAGACATTGCTTACAATAAGGTTGCTTATAATCAACCACATGGAATGTTTCACCTTTATAAGGCCATTCCTCCTATTTCATCATTAGGGTTTCTTTATACCCTTACTTAAAATTAGGATTATGATTCATTGTCATGTTGCCCAGATTAAGGCTTTATGTATTATGACTTCACATTAGAGTCTCATATACCTTTACCCTTCTTAGGGCCTCTCATCACAACATAGCATTGGAGCTTCATGTGATGCTAACTCTTAATCAGGGTTTCTCATGGAATCACCCTCAACTAGGGTTTCACATGGAATCACCCTCAACTAGGGTTTCCACCATAGTCACCCACAATTTGGGTTTACTATTAATCTCCATTAGGATTTCATTCAATTATCCATAATTAGAGATTCACTATTCATCCAAATTAGGGTTTTGTATCTCATTACCCTAAATTATAGTTATACATATCATTATCCTGAAGTAAGGTTACATCCTCACCCTTGATTAGGGTTTCATTTAGAATTGCCCTCAATTAGGGCTAGAAATCAATAACCCTGTCAATTAGGGTTTATATTCATGATTAGTGTTTCATGATCTGTTTAATTAAGGATCATACCATTAATCACCACATGAATCATATTCATGTATGAATTCATGCTAACATCTTCTTAACTTGATAAGGTCATATCATCCCTTCAATCAAGTACATACAACTATGATTAACATAGTGTACCAAGTCATTGATCCTATAAGAAATTAGGGTTCATCCCTTAATTGGTACTAATCACCTAGGTACTATTAGGGTTTCAACCCTTGTACCTTCATTTATTATCATTACTAATCATCATTGGATCAATGGATCATTCATCATCTTGATTCTCAAGAGATTCAATTACATTGGACCTCAATTACAATAAGTGTGTCCAAGTGAAATAACCAATTGAATCCTCAATCAACTATGACTACTTGAGCCCCAAACGGTCTTGGTCTTTCAAAGTTCAAGCAGTTTTAAACCGTTTGGTAAAGGTGGTGCTTGAGACCGTTTGCTAAAGCAAGTACTTGAAACCATTTGCTAAAGGTGACCTTCAAGACCGTTTACTAAAGGTGGTCACTTGAAACCGTTTGCTAAAGTAACTTTTTGAAACCGCATGGGCTCAACCGGTTTGGGATCGTTTGGTCCCAAATGGTCTTGAGACCGTTTGGTCCAAACCTCCTCAAAACCGCATGGACCAAATATTGTATCAAGCAATCAAATTGGATTAGGATTTTCAATGTTGATTCCTTCAATCATCGAATTCATGGAACCAGTCATCAATTGGACCTATCCTAATACTTCAATTGAGTAAAATAGGTAAACCTTCAACTGATTTGACCCTCAATTTACCCTCAATTGGCCATCAATTAGGGTTGGATTCAATTGAATTAGGGTTTGGAATCGATGATCCTTCAACACTAATCACTGCAAGATTAATTACTTTGAAACCATTGAACCATCATCCAAATTGAACATGACCTGACCCCAAACGGTCTTGAGGTCTTTTGGATGACCACCAAATGGTCTTGAGACCATTTGCCCATGTCAACATCAAAATACAAGTCAACCAATTAGGGTTTGGATCATTGGATTGATCATTAAATCAACAATTGATTATACTCCAACTTAGTATCTTTGGATCTTAAATTGCTCAACCTTACTCAACCCTAGACCTCCAAATGGTCTTTGGTGACCTCCAAACGGTCTTGAGACCGTTTGGGTGATCCCCAAATGGTCTTGAAACCATTTGGGTCAATAAACCCAAGTGTCAAACTCAATTAACTTGGAAATCAGCACTTAACCCGATTAGGGTTTGGTGATTGATTGACCATCAACTCATGAACCAATTGGAACTAACCAATCATAATTGATGAGTCATTAACCTAGATAATTTTCAACATATCTCCAAATGGTCAACCCTGGTAAACACCACCAAACGGTCTTGAGACCATTTTGTCTCATGCGGTTTGGTGAAACCGTTTGTTTCTAAACGGTTTGAAACTGTTTGCTCCCAAACGGTTTGGGAAACCGTTTGAGCAACTCAATCAAGACCGTTTGCCTTGGATATTTGTAGAGGTGTGTGCTTATAATCTTCAACCTCTAAACTCACGAAAACTACTGTGGTTTCCATGGTGATTGTATCAATCAACCAAATCGATTATTGTAAATATGTAAATGATCATTATTTGATAAGGAATTGAATACAATAACAAAATCAAGGGTTCAAGTTATAAAACCCACCTCCAATTGAGATCCAAATCTCCATGTTCACGGAAACAATGGTGGATGCAACTACTTTCACCATTCCAAGGCTCGCCCTCAAGATTTGAGTGAAAAGGAATGGTTAGAATTGAAGGGGAGATCGAAATCGGAAGAAATCCATAATTTATTTTCGATTTCCACAATGGAATCAAGGTGAAATGGATCAAGAACCTTACCAATAGGTTGGGGGTCATCCTCCTGATCCTCCCAAGATCCCTTGGTTGTTTCCCAAGCAAGGAGAAGTGGGGTCGAAAAAGCCTTCCATTTGGCTTGTAAAAGGTCTTTTTATAAAATGAGAGATAATATACTTTGCAAAAATCCATTTAATCCCAAAAATATGGTCGCCTCTTCCCCATAAACTTCCTCAGGGATGAGGCGATCTTGTTTTCCTCTTATTCCTCTCAATTATCCATGATTTAAAGAAAAGCAAATTAAGCACCTTAAATCATATTATACTAATATCCATATGTGAGTGGATATTTCTTTTTCTTATAAAATTGTGTGTGAGTTATCTTCACTCCCTTGGATATTTTCGTGGTCCTTGAAAATCTCAAGGACGTCACATACACATCTGAATCCAACCATTTTAATTTTTGTTGAAGGCCCTTTAGTTAATACATTTATTTTTGCCCTAAATCGAATTAAGGTTTCAATTAGGATTAAATCTTGATTATTTTAATATCAAGATTCTCTCTCCTCCAACTTAATTCAAATGAGGCGCCCCTCTCATTTTCTTTACTCGAAATGATTCCAAGAAACATTAGGGACCTTATTGAAGTGGTAGTTTACATATTGCACCCTAGAGTTTGGGTAAATTGCACATTACACCAAAACTAGGTTTTCATGCACAAGCATAGCTTTATCAGCTCTTTCTTGGTACTAGGCTTCCATAAGCCATACATCTGCATCATTTTCACTCTCATGATGCATCAACACATGAGGAACATATTATCATGCACAATTTGCACTTAAACCCCTCAACTTGGGTAATTTTCACTTTAGTCCAAAACAAACAAAACATTGATTTCAACAATGTTAAAAAAGGACTAGAATTGCAATATAAGTTCCTCTTAAGGCCTGATTACTTTTCACCAGATGAGATTAAACATTTAATCATCTTTTTTAATCAAAACACATAGGGTTAAAGTATAACCCAGGTCAGGGATGTTACAAATTATAAACCCCTAACAAGGATTTTGTCCCCAAAATCCAGATAAAGGAAGACAAATATTATTCAGTCATCATACTATCTAGTCTTCACATAACATCTCCTTATTATGGAGACACCATAAAGCTTTGATCAGCACAAAGTGTTTCCATACAAGATTCCGATAGGATCAACACACAAAGCACATGCTCCACTATTTTTCATCATAGACTGTGGAGTCAATTTTGTGTCAAGAACACTTTTCTTGTGCAAAGAAACATCATACATTATTTATTAATATCATGTTTATGCAGAGCATAAACCCCTAACATATGATGTTCATATTATTTTATATAATCAGACTAATTTCATAGTTGACCACTCCAGGTAGCCAACCTAAACCATCTGATATTTCTCAGATACCAGAATCTTTCACCTTGGTATCTATCACATGTGTTGAGAACACATCACATATTTCTCTTCCTTTCATCTTGGAACATTAATTGTTACATATGTCCTCATCTTGGAACCAAAGTCCAAGATAACTGATACTTTTCTAAGTATCCATCACATGAACATATTTATCCTATGCACATCAAGTGTCCTAAGACCCACTTGATTGCCATGTCCTTGAAAGGAAAGAAAACAAGGATTCATATTCCTCTTATTAATTCATGTATTTTCAACTATTCATGAACCATTTACTCTTTATCTCATCCTAGGTTCCTTACCTTTAGCATTGGAATTTGTAAGGATGATTGCATGTCATTATCCCTTTCTTTATTATTATCTAGCATGTTTATGATCATCTCATGATCTCATCACATTTCCCATTTCCTTATTATGGGAAAGATCTTTATTGTGCTAGTAGCATTATTGAATAGGGTTCATCTGCCTTATTCTCATTCTTATCTTATGAGGAGTACACTTTTAGTTCCTCATACAACATGCTCATCTGAGATTATCTTAGACTTCTCTGTCGTATTCTTAGTATATGACACATTTATTCATTCCATATTTCTGATTTCATGATACCCATTAGATTGTCTCAGAATGACTACTTGATCAGAGAAATAAAAAAGACAACAATCTAAGAGTTTCCATACTCACTTTATCATCAATAGTTGTATACGTGGCCAGGGTATATAAATACTGAGATTAAGTGGTATGCAATTTGTATACTATCATATTCTTTCTTTTTCATATTATCACAAGCATAAGGTTTAACATCCCTGAATTTTATCCAGACATCTCTTCTATACCTCATCTTTTCTCATAGAGGTAAGAACAACATAAAACATTTATAATGTTTTACTATGCAAAACATAAGTCCTCATAAGACTATTCAAGGAAAGTACAATCAATTACTTTCTCAATTAATCTAGGAATTCATAAAATAACATATTTGAATGACATTATCTTGTCTAACCTGTCATGAATCATGGATTATTCACTGCCTCAGGCTGACTCTACCTCAAAGGTTGATTCAACAGGCTAAGGTTGAGCACAGACTCAATTTAAGTCCAGAAATTTATCATTTCCTTTTGCTTCAACCTGCTGATGCTGATTACAAATCCTATTGATATCTAAAACATCATCATTGGGGCCAGTAATCTAGGTTACACTGCCAATGCTTGATCCACTATATACATGACTGTTGCCCTAAATTCTCCAATAGTAATACTTAAAGAAGGATTTTCTTATTATAGTTGCATTAGCTAGGGGATTCTCAGGAAATTATCTCACTCTTTCCTGTTCCCATGCACCTCTTCTTGGTGCAACATTGTTGCTTTCAACAATAACCCCCTCATGTGACCCAGTAATCTTTAAGTTCTTCTCCTCTTATACGAGCATAAGACACTATCAGATACACTGGATGACACCAGAACAGACTCTACTACCTTAGTCCTATGTCTCTGTAGACTCAGTGAACCTGGAGCTCTGATACCACTAATTTGTGGCATCCAACTCACAACAACAAGATTAACTTAAGCGGAAGTGAATTATTTGCAGCAGATTATTGAAAATCACTGAAAATTAAAACTTTTTACAAAGAGATCCACACATAGGAAATCTTTTCCATCAAGAACCATTGCATAACATTTACATTCTGGTTCAAATGTACATACCCTGTACCATCTCTTTTCAGAGACTACATCATCAACTGCCTTATAAACATTATATATAGACAACATACAAAACTTGAGGCATCATGCCAAAACCTCCGATCGATTTATCAAAGACACTGACTAAAAACTCCGAGGACCTGAGAGTACAAAGACGACACATAGGACTCTCTAACTACATAACTTGACATGCAATATCTCCACCTGAGATCTCACTACTGTCCCTGCTGTTACTGCTGCTGTCCATTCCCTGTAATGGGATTCTGCTTCTTTGTCCGCGTCCACCTAAAAAGTTTGATCCCACGGGGGTGAGACAATTGTAAATTTCCCCAGCGGGAGATATAACTCTCTGCCAAAAATTGTTATAGCAGTTTATTAAAATAAACTGAGCAGAAGGATTTATATATTTAATCAACAACATGTAAGTCACTTGTATGAACAAAGTGAAGTAATCTCCTTTTTTAAGGATATCATTGCATCTACTCATGGTAGGCTCATTGTTCATTCATCTACTTGTAATGAATACAGACAGATATGAATAACATCAACGAACTACAAATATATAACAAAAATGTAACATCAGCCAATGAATTTCCTTATTCAATCCCTAAGCAAACATTCTATATGGTTGATTTCATTTTACAAACACACTTATGCCCTGAGGAGATGAGGCATACCGCTCATACTCCAACTGACCACTGCGAAGTCGAAATCGGTACCATACATAGGTCAATGTAAGAGCCGAATTCCCATGACCTCTCACATCCCGGTCAGTGCGGGACAACAAGCATGACTGTGTTAACTTCTCAAAATAGCTTTCTAGGATATACTGGAACTTCGCTATAGAGTTACATCATCAACTGCACTCTCATCGACCATCGAGAGATTTTTTGTTTATCTTCATCGACCCGACATAAGTATTATGGGGAGATGTGTGCGACATCTATCCCAATCATCGGGAGATTAATGATACATCCATCCCGACACATGAAGGATTGAGAGGTTTGATGTTTACCTTCCCTCAATCTCTTCACTGGACGTAAGGATATTTTTCATCCATTTACCCCCACATATTCACAATATGCGTTCTGGGTTTTGCTGCGGAGCACCCATTTCACCATCACCTATTCTTGATGATGATGGATCTATGGTCAGGGCTTCTACATGAAAAGATTTCACTTGATTAATTAAGTACATTCTCATATTCTTTTAGCATCATCCAAGTTCTCAAACAAGACTTATTACAACAATGTGAACCATAAGGTATGACCTTATGGTTTATGACCATTACTTCCTATATAACTTCCATGTGAACCATAAGGTATGACCTTGATGGTAGCACCCATTGGGATGAAATCCATAACTGCAAATGAGTCTTAAGCGTTAATACACATGGATAACATTTGATAAGGATGATGCTTGTTAATTGAAACTTAATGACTAAGAGATTTGGCATACGGATACTGAAACCGAATTCCTATAAGGAATAAGACAAGGATGTGTACGTGATACAACCTATAAGGTTTATGAATCCATTAATGCAAATAAAGTCTATAAGTTACAATGGACTAATCAATGTGATTGATTAAGTACAAGCAACTACAAACTGTGATCTTTACTTTGATGATATAGTCAAAGGGTTTGACTGATATGACAAAGATAAAGAAGGGATCTGTGATTTAGTGGGAGCATATTTGCATTCCACATGTATATGCGAAATGGAAATGTTCTAGAATGGAAATCCAAAGTGGAAATTATCTTTAGGGAAGATAGAGACATTTCCTATGTGATAGGAATAGAGATATATAGAGATAGTTCTTGAAAACCTCTTGACCTAAAAAGAGAGAGCATACATTGGCAATCTACACTAAAGGGTTGAGTATGTATAGATTCAGTGGGAGAAAACTTGTCCATGACAAATGGAGTTAGTATCCCAAGGCCAAGTGTCCAATTCTTATGAAGAGTGGGAACACTAAGAATAGATATGGATCTATCATGTATGTGATCACCCTTATCTTGCATGTATAGGACATAGAAAGAATAAAATGCATTTATCATCTTGTATGTAGGACATGACAATATGATGTGCTCATCCTGATAACTCGTATGTGGGACATGACAAGTGGATGTTTGTCTAGTTCCAGTAAGGGTTACTGGAATACCACAAGAACTTGATAAGTACTTGAGAAGTACCAGTTCTATGGAAATAAGGAAGGGTTCACTATAAAAGTTACACTGATGTGAACTTCCGAATAGGACAGAAAATTAATTGCAAAATATATATGAGATATATAAAAGTGAATGTTTGTTGATAAATGGAGAGCAGCTCGAGTCAAGTGACTAATGAAGCAGATACTTGACTGGGTGGTTGGAAGCTGGTAAATAGAAAGCTTTGGACCTTTCTTCCCTTGAGGCATGGCATCATGAGTGATTGATCGTTCATCTGGGCATTAAAGTATATTTTTGGCTGGATCTGCATGAAAAATTTATAAACTGCATTAAAGTCTAGAAAAGATAGGATAATTCTATTTAAGTAAATATAAAGCTAAAACTAAGAAATAGAAACACAACAACCCCTAAAAATCAAGTAAAACAACATACAAAGATGGGTATAAATATACTCATAAAGCTACCACAAACTTAAACCTTTACTTGTCTTGAGTAAAAAAAATAAAAAGGAGGAAAAATAATTGATATTAGGATCCATGATTTTCTCTCTCAACTGAGCATACTTTTTTGGTCCCCTTCCACCAAATATGATCAAGGGACCCTAGTCCTTCGGGGTCACATAGCAACACTTGGATATCCCCTAATTGGGGCTTGTTCCTCCATTTGCTAAATTCTAGAACATGCAAATAACTACTTTCATTTCAATAATAATCTTGATATGTCCACGCAAAGTGGAAGAGAGCACAAGTTAGGGATGATTGGCTATTTTGATAAATTTTTTTGATAAGTCCCAGGGCATGAAAATCTAGACAAAAGATGGGGGAGAGGACATGGCACAAACCTATTTCCCTGGGCTCTCCTCTATTTGAATCGAGACCTTATTTGGGATTCCGTTATTTTATTTGTATCTCCTCAATTTGAATCGAGACTTTTATTTGGTTGCAGTTACATTAACCACATGTTTTCTTTTGAGCTCATTTCCCTCTTTTATTAGTTCCATATCTGTAGATGAATATTGAGAAGAAGGGGTCTATTTTGAGGGTTTCCACCCCGAACTTGAGGTTTGGCATACAGTGGATATATAATTTTTTTCCTTTTCTTTTTATTTTTGTGGTTGGCGAAGAGATATGAAGTGATAGAAGAAAGGTGGAAACAAGAGGTTGACTTGTGCTTCTTCATTTTATTGCTGCATTGAAACCAGATCATCATTTTATAACACTTAATTCAGTTAATCTAGGGTAAAGAAGTGTTTAAATTTTTTATTGCAAGTCATATCGGGGGTATGTGAAACTTGACCTTTCTCACTCTTTCTGCTTATCATCATTTCTAAGGGGAAAGAATGCTCAATTATTTTATTGAGTCTTATATCTATTCATGACATGCTTGTTCCTTAAAATTTCCATTTTAAAGGGTTAACCAAGAAAAAGGGAATAGTTCATTTATATATTTCCAATTTTTTCATACATCTAAGTGTCCATCTAGGAAGGGCCACAACTCACATGAAACATAACCAATTAAAAAAATAACAAAAAATAAGACAGATGTAAATAAAAGAGAAAATATTTGTTTGAGGATGAAAAAGGGAAATGTTAGAGTCGTGAGTAGTGGAGAGAACAAAACACCCACCCTCCACCCCAACTTCAAAATTCTTCCCATCCTTGGGCAGACAGAAGTTAGAGATGGAGGGGATTTGATAGGGAGGCGGTGGGGATGGCAGTGGAGTGAATGGACTGCTCTCTTTGTCCAAGAGCACATAATAGAAACCCTAAGAATGGGTTCTTCTCCCATTAGTGAGTCCCACCTCTGTGCACCACTATGGCCACCAGTTTCCATGATCCTCATTTGGCATTGATGAGGGTGTTCACGAATGCGCACCCCATTCTCCGCAACCTACATCCAACCAACACCTTATGTTTATGGTGATGGCTTGCTGATCAAACCACCAATTGATGAGTGGATCTGGGTCTGTCATAAGTAGGCCATGCTGGTGTGCCGGGTGCGTGAAGCGATATCCCCAAGGGACATAAGTTTCCTGGGAGTAAAGGATTTGTAGTTCCCAGTCTGATGGTCATGATATCTCCTAAGTCGCTGAAGGAGTAGGTTGCGAATGCTGAAGTTCAACATTGAGGTTGTTTGTCACTGATGCCATCAGTGCTGTCACATGGGGATGGGTGAGGATATGTGGCCTTGTTTATGATCTTCGCAAGAAAGGTGGTTGTGATTTCTGATCCTTGTGCCTCATTCCTTATATAGATGCAAAATGAAGATTTTAGGGATACCTAAAAGTCAGCGGTTACGAACCATGCATGCTTTAGATATCCGCCACCTAGTCTAGAAAGATTGCATGTTGTATCCTGGAAAGTCTCCATCACATCAAGAGATTATGGAAGTGAATATTAGTAATAAGATTGAGATAATAGATGCTACTATTTCCAAGAAATTAAACTTCTTGTAAAAGATAAAAACATATTTAGCAAAGAGAAGTAAATGGGATTTATTGTGGAAAAAGGAACTCATCCGATAAGTGAAACATAACTTCACTGGGCCAGTATCCCACTCCTTGCATTCTTATCAGTGCATAAGATTGCGAGATCGCATGCTATCAATTAAGCGTCTAAGTGGAGTATTTGATGGACATATGGAGATTTTCTCCATGAACTTGCTGCACCACGTCAACTATCCATCAATCAAATTGGGTTGTCAGAATTATGACCTTTATTTTTAAGCAATTCTGTGAAAAGAGAAAAAGAACAAAGAAAAAGAAAAAAATTGTGAAAATTAAAAGAAAGGAAACAAAAAAGTTGTGTTGCCTCCCAACAAGCATCCTATTTAATGTTGGTGACCTGACCAATGATATTTCTTTTCTCACATAGATTGCATGAGTAGGGTTTCCAAACCCTTGACCTGTGAATCTACAAGTCCTAGATCATGGTGGTATGAAGTACATACCTTGTTGTGGGGGTAGTCCTTGTTACCTCTGGGGATATTTTGGAAGTTTGATTGTTGTGGTTCCAACTCATCTTCTACCTTGAATACTTTGATCAAGTTATGCAATTTCTTTAAATCTTTGAGGACCCAATATTTAATAGTCTTCTTTCCTGGTCTCAGGATGACTTTTCCAGCTTCAGTGTCCACTAAGGCTCTCATAGTGGCTAAGAATGGTCTCCCTAAAATTAGTAGTAACCAATTGTCCTCCTTGATTTTTATCACCACAACATTGCATGGGACATAAGTATCATGTACTAGATTAACCGAGACGTCTTCAATTATTCCCAAGGGTTTTGTAACATATGCATTGGCCAGTTGAATGGTCATATTTGTGGGGAAGAGATCAGTGAATCCAAGGCGTAGACATAGAGTATATGGCATAATGGATATGCTTGCGCCTAAATCAGTAAGTCCCTTGTGACAAGTGTCGTCTCCTAAGAAACAATCTATCTCAAATGAGGTGGGATATATTTGCTTCTAAGGCATCTGATTCTAACTTATATCATAGGCCGTATCTGCTAGCTTCACAGTCTCTCATTCCTCGATCATATACTTCCTAGATAGGAGGATCTTGAGATATTTGCACCATGTTGGCATTTCGGCTAGTGCATTAAGGAACGAGATGTAAACATGGAGTTTCTTCATAGTATCCTTAAACTTCATGAATATGTGATCCAACTTGGTTTTCTTGAGGCGACCCACACATGGCTTGTGCACAGGTGATTCAGATGTTGTTGATGGTCTAGTGTTGACTACTGGTGCTAGAGTAGTTGAATACTCACTAGCACCTAACTGAGCTGGCTTTACATGGGGGTCTTGTGTCTGATCTTCTACTGGATTGACCCCTGAATGGTTATTTAGGAAAATTAAGACTCCAACTGGGGTGCCTTCATCTCTGATAGGAGGAATAGAGGTAGGAGTAGAGGCCGGGGTGTGGAGTACATGTTACCTGACCTTGTCATTATGGTGTTTAACTGTTCTGGATGCTTGGGATTTTTTTCTGGTTAACTTGCAATCATACCAGTTGGGGACTATTGACTAGGTACTAAGTAGGTGATTTGTGACTCCAATTCCTTTTGATTGGCTGTGGTGTTGGTGAATTGAGTCTGATATGTCACCATCATTTGATGAAGTGCCTTCATTGGATCTTGTGTTGGTGCATACTCTATCTGCAATAGTGCAGGTTGATTTGGATTTTGATACTGCAATCGCTGCTGGTAGTTTTTGTTTGGGAAATTGAATCTATAATTTCCCTAATTGCATGGGCCAATGTAGTTTTATGGCACTTTATCTTGAGTTGAATGTGGTGAAGTCTGGTGGTTTGGACTCTTGGCTCTAATTGGATTCCCTTATTGGAAACCTGGGTGGTTGCAAGCTTGATTCAGGTTATACTACTCTATCATGGGGTACTATAAATTGAATTCATGTCTTTGACTTGGGTAACAATGTACTATTGTTCCACTTCATGCTCATAAATGCGGCATACAACTGTTGGTAGTGAATTGTGTTACGACCTATTGCATGTCAAAATTCATAGGAAGGCAAAATGATTTGCACTTGAGGCATTTGGTTGTTCCTCTCGTATGCTCTGAATGATTTTTTTTATCTTGCTTGAGAGAGAGAGCTTTTAGTGATTCAAATATTTATTTGAGTTCTGAATGATCCTCCACCATATCTACTTTATGAACACCTTTTCCTGAGGGTCTGGTCTAATGAGTCTGATTCTCAGCTGCAAGGTTTACTATCTTCAATGCTCTATTGATGTTTTGCCTCATAAAGTTTCCATTAGAGGAAGAGTCAAGGAATGTCTTTGTCTCATCGTCAACACCCCTATAAAAAAACCAATGATTTGATTTTTGGGGATGTGATTATGTGGGAACTTATGTAGGAGTTCATTGAATTGTTCCCATGATTCATATGGATATTCTTCGAACACTTGATTGAATTTTGTGGTATGTCCTTTGATTGAGTATGCCATCAAGGGTGGATGGAATTTCTCTAGAAACTTGTTTTCTAAAGCTTTCCATGTTGAGTTTGGTTCCCCTTGAAGGGTGGTGTACCATACTCTAACTTTTTTGGTTAAGGAATATTTAAACTGTTGGATTCACATGGCATCATGAGTAACACCAGATGGCTTCATCATTGAGCAAAGGTCAATGAATTTTAGGAAATTTCTCGACAGTCATCTCCAATCCTTCCAATGAAGGCACATTTTTGTAAAAGACTGACCCACTAGGTCGTGATCTTGATCAGTTTTCCTAGAGGTTGGACAAGATGAGTCAAGTCGATACCTTTAGGGATAGAAAAATCTAGTAATTCCTTAGCATGCTTTGTGGCTTGGGTGGCTTCTGGGTTGGTCTTAAATTCATCCTCCACCCGGGTCCTAGCTTCTATGGGAGAGTAATTCACATTGGGCCTCTATAGACACTTCAATTCACACTTGAATAGCTACTTCCACAACTACTGCATCTGCCATGGTCTTTTCCTTGTGAAGTCTTTTAAGAGTTCTCTTGATTTCAAGATCGAACACCAATACTGAATCAAAACTTTTGGATCTTCACAAATTCTAGGAGTACCTGAAAAGAGGCAGGACAATCATGAGTTGGCAAGTTGAGTTCTAGAGGATTTTCAATAGTATGAAGCATAAAAAAAGAAAAACCCTAATTATACTTATATTTCTGAAAATATAAATACTGTTGTCCCTGACAAAGGTGCCAATTTTTTATGGGGCTTCAAATTTCACACCATTAAAAACCCTAAGGGATTAACCCTTAGGTTTAACTGAAAGTAAAGCACTAATTCCCCACTCCACATGAATGGAAGCCTTATTGCGATATAATTTAGGATTGAAATCAAAGGAAAACCTTTTTAAGAAGTTATATATTCAAAAGTGTTAAGAGTAATATTAAATACCTAGAAGTTTAATGACTGATTAAACTAAATTGTTTCCATGAGAAAAAATGATTAAAGAGAAAATTAAATGATAATAAAAAGGACCAGGGCATGAGGATTCACTTTATAAAGCATGCGTAATTATCCTATTGAGGCCCAATTCCTTAATACCAGTTTACTAAATAGAGGTTTAGCTACCATACCCTCACAGGATACATATCGTTCCTTGGATTAAACTCCCCTGGAATCAACCAAACTCGGTACCCAAGTTCCTAGTTTATTCCGACTAGACTCCCTCACTACGACCGACCATTCTTGGCACATTAGCAGACCGTAACCCAATCACCTCACTATCCCTTCCTGACACTTTAGGGGGATAATAAGATCATTCTATAGTTCTAATCATGAGTACAACAACCTACACATCCATGATTATAACAAAAATGCAAAACAAGTTGTTAATTTGCAAAGCAAGGAGATAAGCAAAATGATACTTTATTTAGCAATAGTATTGTTGAGTTCTAATATAAGATAGAAAAAATATGGGCTGTTGGGTCTAGTCCCCATCCCCCAACACTAATGTCTACTTGCTCATGGCTAGAGACAACATTAGAAAGACAGAAAAAACAAAGGACGAGGCCATGACACCTGGTGCATGAAGACCAGTCTCTTCACTATGGCTTCCGTCTCCTCACTCTTTGCTCCTCGCTAGGGTTTGCGCTTCAAAATGTGGATTCTAATCACTGATTAGAGACCCTTTAAAATGGACGAGATGAGGAAACATATTGTGTAAAAGTAAAGAATACAACAAGTCATATAATGATGTGCGTACAAGAATCTAAAAAGGAGTTGTGTATAGGCTCAAAATTTTGAGAAAAATCACATTCCATGCGAATGCATGGAATAGTGAGGAATTTATGGAACAAAAGGTATTCATATTATTGATTCATGGTTGAGAGTGACTGAAGAAAAACTTGGATTAAGAGATAATGTGTGAATGCACCGCCTCTACTCTTGGAATGGAATGAACTTTGTATTCAGACTGAAATCAAATATTAGTTTGATATTGTTATGAGTGTGAGAGATTGGATAGCCATATGTCAACAAAACTTAATTATATATTCAAGGGTTGTAGGTTTAGTTCACCCTTATGTGGAAATAATAAAATAATAGATGAGGAGGTGGTCACCAAGTGAAATTGAAATAAAAAGATGAAAAATCCAAATTGAATTGGAATTATAAGGTAATCACTAAGTGATATAATATTGTAATAAATGAGACTGTGGCTATACCATGAATATTGAATTTGAATGCAAACTCAATAAGGTGAGAACTCTACAGATCAATGAAAGTTTTTAAAGATATATGAGTAGGGTTACTAACCGTAATGTTTGAAACTAAGTTGAGTTATCATTCACCTCAAACTTCATGAGTGTGAATTTTTGGGACAAAAATCCTTTTAAGATAGGGTGACTGTTATATTCTCAATTTTTGTAAAAATGGAATGGTCTAACCATAAAGCATGATTTGATATATAATTTCCTTCAATGGTATAATTTATGGAATATTAAAACAAGCTTATGGCATGGGTGTAACCCATGGTCTAGGAAGATATTCATGAGACTATTTGCCTTGCAAATAGGTACTTATGGCACAAGTTAAAGAAATAGAAGGAATTCATGAATATATAAAAGACAATGACTTTAATTGAAATATGAGATAATTGTCTCATATGCATCTTTTAGGATGACTAAATTGAATTTTGAGGACTAAATTGAATTTTGAGGACAAAATTGTTATAAGAGGGAAAGGTATTCATAATCTAGATTTTTACATTATTTATACATACATTTGAATAGTAAATTGTTATGGACATATTAGAAAGATTGGGGTGCTTTGTTTTAAAAGCATGGATTTAAAATGCAATTTATCCTTGCAATGCATTTCATGGTTTATTGGTTTCAATAATTCATTGATAATATTGGACAAAGGAGGAAAGTCTAGTAATAAAGGAATTTTTAAAATAAATAATAATGAACACTTTAGATATGAAATTATGTGGAGTTTTTTAGAAAGAATAAGTTGAAGGCAACTACTAATAATAATTTCAATCCTAAAAAAGTATGTGCCAAAATAATAATGTTTGCCAAGTTGGAATGGGAAAAAGAGTTATTATGTGATTTAAATGGATTAAAGAAAGAGATTTCATAAGGGGAAAGAAAAGGATATCTAATCTTTGTATTTTAACACCAGATCATGCCCAAACCAAGATGTAGTTATTGAAAAGATTCCTTTAATGGCGCCAATTGGAGTAAAGATGAGAGAGAAATATGATTTATTTAAATTCCCATAAATAAAAGTTCACATATAAGTCCTTGTGAAACAAAATAGGAAAAAGGAAATCCCATGCCCAAGATAAACATCCTACATACTTTTTGACAAAAGTTAATCCAAATATATGTTCGTGAGAGAAAAACCAAAACTTTCTAAGATATCTTGTGTACTAAGTAATTTATTTATTAATTTCCTATAATTATCTTGGAAACCAATTTTATGATGGATCAAGGAGCAAAACGAGTTTTCCTTTTCCAAGAAGGAGATAACAAAAAGAATAGGATTTGCCAAAAATATGGTCTAAAATAGAGTTACCATGGGAAAGATATAATTACTTTTCCATTTTGGGTTTTATGTAAAGAGAAAATAGCTTTTAGATGAGAGTAATCCCCTTTGTCAAAGTTAGTGCAGTGGGAAACCCTGATCTTCCCTGGTTTGCAATGGTCTTAGGACCCTGCATCCTTACACATATAAAAGGTTGTGTGGGAGTTTCCACTCAGCACGCCTACACCTGCGACTAGCCTAGGCCCCTGCTCAAATGACCAAGAACTCTGATCCTTGCCTTGGATGCAGTGAACAATGACAACAAACCTTGGTCTAAGTAAGATGCATGGATGACACAAAAGGTTTCTCAAGAGATCGACAACAAGCTTGCATCCTTGTCTCGACATCAAGCACACATTTGATCTCTTAAAACTTGGTCTTCTAGCCTAGGAGCATTGCTAGGAAGACCACCTTCCTCCCTTCCTTCCCCTCATGCATCTTTGGTCTAGGTAAAGGGCCACTCGAAGTTTGGCAGGGCTGTGCAGTGGTACCTACATCTCCCCTTAGTCCATCTGTGGTCCAAAGAAGGAAGGAGAGTCCTCGGTCGACTCTCCATGTTTGCGATCAGGCTTCTTCACATGTTAGAAGAAGGCCTACTACCTATTGACCAAAATACCGCTCCTCGCATGTTCAAGACCAAAGGGCATGAAGGTCTTTCCCCATACTTAAGCTGACCCAGAAATAGAATTAATGAAAAGTGGATTTGCTGATGTGTCAAGCTCTCATTGGTCCAAGTAAGTTTTCTTTGCAAACATCATAGTTATTATTAGGATGATGAAATTGGGAAATGTTATATATAAAAGTTGATCTGAAAAACAAGAGGAATCTAAACAAATTATTTTTCAAACTCTAATTATGCTTGCTATTTCAAAAATGCTTAAAGTTGCTAACTTATAATACGTTAAATGTATAATAACCTTAATTTCAAACTTTTAATGATCATAACTTGTCTAAATGATAATGTTCAAATACTAATCTTTTTGGATAAAAAAGGGTATCTTGGATTTAATTTAAGACTAATGATTTATAAGTTCATGAATTAGGGTTTTTTGGATAAACAACTATTTCATTATGGAGTCATGCAAATTGCATGTCATAAGACACTACACCAAATGTATTAAAATGGAGATGCTATATGCCCAACCCCACAGGTGGAGTTTCATACACAAAGATAGTAGATAAACTATTTCTATGATACTTAGCCAATAGATTAGCAAAATAATTATGTTGTCTTGATTTTATGAACATTATCCGTAGTCTCTACTCAACAAAAACTTAATAGAGTTCATCAATGGGTTGATCCTCGGAAAGGTTGTATCTTGATTTGTAATAATGAGAATATCCATTTGACTATGTGACTAGATCACAATCTTTGGTTAATGTAAATAAACTATCTATTGAAGTGAAAACTGTATAGAGGCAACTTTAGCTTTAAGAACAGAAGAAATGATGATCGTCTTTGACCTAGCATAGATCCAATGTCCATGTGTATGACAAGCAACAACCACAATAGAAGTTTGTGTATCAATACTAAATGGATCCGCATTAACTATAATCTGATCATGAGGAATGTGTTCCTCAAAATTGGACCGTGCTTTAGTAGAGTTCATGAAAAAAGGAGCAATCAAACTGAATGCCAAGGATATTGTAGATGCCATATAGCATGAAGAGTTCATTATTCTATGGACACTATGTACCTCATTATTAAAGACAAAATCATTCCTAGAAAAACAAATCTTATAACATGTTGATACTAGAAGATGTAACCTATCAATAGAAGACGAGATAATGGATGCAATTCATTGCATACAATCTTGTTGGGAGTAGAAAATAGGTAAAAAGGTAGTAACATTCAGTGTATTCCAAATTATCACTACATGCAAGAAATCTTGAGGAACATGTGATATATCCTAATATGGTGAATGGCACAATGGACAAGAGGCATCCATAACAAAATGACATGGAATCTCTAAGCATTTGTCATAAGTGCATTATGCATAATCAACCATAGGAACATTTTTAGCTTTGTCATAATTTTTAACAACTAGAGTTTGTTCCAAGAACCAAGAATTGTAACCACCTTGCCTTCAAGTAGTAAAGTATATGTAGAAGACACTGAGAAGACACCAATAGGTGTAAGAGACGAAAACAACATATCATCAGAGAAGCTTTGTCAAGGAGTAGGAATGGGCTGGATACAATCAATACAGTCTGATGGAAAATATTGACCCAAGAATTTCATATCCCAATTTCTATCAAGATCAACCATGGACTGAACCTTCAAAGCATCATGTTCAACTAGTATTTGTTGTAGAATACGAGATGACTATTTGGCAATATTTGGTATCCACTTATCATAACAAACTGATATATGTTGTCCATTACATATAACTTTATTGATATGCTGCAACACTACATTCTTTAGAGAGCAGACAACCCTCCAAAAGGAGGTTACACAATGATAAGAGTTCATCTAAAGAGATTTATATTTGCATTCAAAACATACAACCCAACTGGAATTGCAACCAGACATGAATTTCCAAGCATATTTCATCAGCAATGCAAGGTTCCATTCATTCATAAGCCTTTTTGCACTACTTGGTATTGAAATAGACACCACAGATCCTATTCTTCATGTTGTCATCATTGAGGGTGCTGTCTATAGAGTTGAATATGAGTCCCTTCTGTTGATTTGTATGTCTTGTGGTTACCTCAGATATCATCAAGTTGAATGTCCTCTGCATAATTCTGAAGCAGAAACACAACCGTCTTCACAACCTGATGGATGTTTTTGCTAGGTTTAGGAGGAGGATCAACACTAAGTTCATTATAACAAAAATATTCATTCAAAATGGTCAGTACATAATGCTGCTGGCCAACATTTAGGGAAAAATAAGAGATTAGTGATCCAAATTAACATGCTACACCTACAATTACTTGATTTCATTTGTTGCAAGATATATATTCTATATATGGTGATTCTACGCTGACACCTCAAAATCCTCTTTTTCTCATGATAAATAGTTGACTCTTCCAAAAGTATGTAATCCAAAAAGAAAATAAATGACTTTTTCTCACATATCTAATGAAGTAGAAAACATGTGAGAAACCTACATTGCCTAAACCTATACAAAAGGAGATAACAATCTCTAAAATAAATCCACAAATGTATGTATAGTTGATAGTCCAGAAATTGGTGAAGTTATTCAACATAATACACACAACATGCAAGTTGAGGATAATAGTTCTTCTTTACCATTCATTATATAATATTCTTTCAACAATCCCAACTTACTCTATGATCCCTTACATCATGCTTCTAGTACTAAGGTAGGAAGGGAGACCAAAAGTTTGAGTGGAAAAATCAAATCTTTGTCTTATAAGGCTTTATAGTCAGATGAAGAAAAGGTTGGATTCTGAATTATTTTCTCGTCTAGAAGGTAGTAACGATATCTGTTAATTCATGATTGACATCCTTTGCTGGAACGTCCAAGATTTTTTGGTAATCGAACTTACCCAGGATCATCTAGAGAGTCTATACGACTACGTAAACCTCATCTTGTTGCAGTTATAGAGCCTAGGATATCTAAGACTATTCCAAATACATTCATTCAAAAGTTTGTATACTCTTGCTCTCATCGAGTTGATGTTGAGGCTTTTTTGGTGGTATATGGCTTCTTTGGAACCCCAAATTACTCAACTAATACCGATTGAGACACATAGACAATACCTACATTGTTCTATAAATAACATCAGATTTTGTGACTATTGTCTATGCCCACCATTTACAAACAATTAGGATCTTTTAATGTAATAACTTGATTTGTATTGGGAATTCTATGAATCATCCCTGGATTTTAATCAGAGATTCCAATGTAATGCTATCTCCATCAGAGACAGTTGGTGAAGAAGCATTTCACTTCTTTAAATCCTCCAAATTTCAAGATTGTATTTTACCATTAGATTTATTAGATTTTGGGTATGCTAGATACCTATTCACTTATAAGGCATACGATATCCATGAATGAATTGATAGGGTTCTGGTCAATTCTCAGTTTCTTGTATATGTACCATGCTACTCAGTTCATCATCTGTTGTGTATTTAGTCTGATCATAATCCACTTCTATTTGTCAACTTTAAAAAGACTCATTTCAGCAACATTTTCAAAATGAAGACAAGTTGGAATGGTGAAGACACATTCAAACATATTTTGTGGGACAAATGAGACTCAAACTCTAACTTCACTGATGAATTTGGGTTTTTCTTGAGTTAAAATACATATGATGATAAAATTAGGGTTTCTTGAAATAAAAGGTATTAAAACTTGGTGATTAAGTTTTGGGAAGACAAAACACTAATGTAACCCTAACTTGGATCCCAAGTCAGTCATAATATGAGTTTATGAACAAATAGTGATACTGGGGTATTATGTAATATTTTTAGGGTTGTTGCTTGATTTGTTGCTTTTGTTGCATTTTGCTTGGATGATATATGCTTAAAGTATTCTGCATGGTTCTTCATGAAACCAAAGGTATGTGGTTATGACTATGACTACCCGACTTAACTGACTCTTGTGGTTTTCTCGAGGCTTTATCGAATGGATTGCAAAATTAACTGCTTACTTGTTCGTTTATTTCTAGCAATCTATAAAGCCCATATGCGTATTACAATATATAGAAATAACTTGCTCAAGCCCACAAAATATCTCTGATTTAAATGCATGCATGGTAAGTTATGGAAAGCACCCCCAAAGAGTGGTTTGGCTAATAAATACTCCCAGAGAGTGAGTATGAGATCATAGATACCCCGAGTGAGTGGGTATATATGGAAATCATCCCTAGTGAGTGGTAGATCAAATTAATACTCCTAGAGAGTGAGTATGGTAAGATTGGGTGCCCTCACTGAGTGGGTATGCCACAGGAGATTTAGGGTTGAGAAGTTAAAGATATCAAAAGGTGTTTTGATTATTTTTTTAATTGCAAATATGGATGACTATGTTGTTACTCATACATGCACATATTTTGTTTCCCCCACATACCAATATAACTTGTTATACTTACTTTGCTTTTGTTTCATGACATTTTAGGTTAATCTGCCAACAACATGCCAATAATGATGAAAGATGGAATCTAGAAAGAAGGCACCAAAAGAAAAATATTACATGTAATTCTAGAGGATATAGATAGATATAATTTCTTTATGTTCCAACATTAGATGCACATTCCATGTAACTCCCTTGAGGAGAGGTCATTTTTTTATTAAACTCTTTTCCATATAATGACATTTACTGATTATTATTGGTTACTTGCTAATCATGATCCTAGAATTATGATTATGGATCTTTCCCTCTTGGCCCTCCTTTTTAGGGGATAACATGGGAGAGGGTCGTAACAACTTTGCATATTTGAAGGATTTGTGATGAAGACAAGAAAGAAGAGAATCAACCGTACAATATTGTATGCCTTGACATTATCTTTATGACAACTTTAGTTTTAAGGAAACAACTATCTTGATCTTTCTACTAGATAAATTCAAACACATAGGCTCCAATTCTACACATAACTATACCTGTATCGAAATTGTATCATAATTTTTCTTCCTTCAAGTAATTCCGCCTTTTATATAATTGAAATGTTCACTCAGGGTTGAACTCTCTATTCGAATATTGATGTGACGAATATTCTAATCAAAACTAGATTGAAATAAATTTCCAAACCAAGGCTAGGTGACCAAGAATGAGGGGACATGAATAAAATGAGATACTAGGGAAATGCAATGACAATTCAACATGCATTAAAGGGGTGGCCAATTTGTAATTGTAGTCTCAAAAGAAATAGTTCACTAATAGAAATGTTGAAGGATCTAAAGGGAGAGAGTGGGAATTGAGAAATAACTCAACATGATCTTGAAGAAGTTTATCATAGAGGTAGTGATTGAATGTGATGAAATTCATGCTACACATTGTGAGTGATGTAGAAAGAATTTTTCCCTCCCATATAATGGGACATTGCCCTAGGCCTCTTGATAGCTGATACTAAGAGATGCAAATCCAATCCCATGTGAGTTAGTCTCTGTTACGAACTTGATATATATCTTTCTAGTTTACTTAGATATCAAGGAACTTAAAATCAAAATGATGATGACGATCTAAATATCTATGTCAAAGAAATAATCAACACATAGATAGTGTTTGCTTATATTCCATTTTTTTACACTAGTCCTACTACTTGGATAGCATTAATGTGTACCTAGACACTCCTAATCTCTTACAGATTGTAAAATTGATGGGTAAATCTACCTCCAAAGTAATATGGTGCCTACATGGGCACACATGTGGAGATAGCATGAATAAAGACTGAATTGGACGTTATTGTAATTGTCAAAATAAGGCCATGAACCTAAAGGTAAGATTTAAGGAAATGGATTTAAAATGTGGATCAAGATTCAAGAAATCAATTTATAGAGGGATTGCTTACACAATGAGGAATATGATTTAATGCCATGAGTGGCATTCCACTAGTCCTAGTAAATGACAAATTCCTTCATTATGTAAGTAACTCCTGAATCCTAGTTATAATGGGTTAAGAAAGCCTAACCTCTTTATTCCACTCTACATATGATATGAGACTAGGTCATTATGGCATACAATCTCATTTTCTCATTAATACCTCCAAATTTCTAGAAACCTTAAGAGAAACTAAAAAAGAAAGATATATGAGGAGACTAGAAACTTCATACCTCCATCAGGTGCTCGCTTGGATATCATGGGGACAAGCTTCCATTATGAACTCATTTTGAATAGAGACTCAAAGTTTGAGAAGATTGTCTATAGTGCAAAATGTAGTGTTTCATTATTGTAGTTAGCTAAGGAACAAAGCAATCCATGAACGATACACAGGGGTGAGTAGAATTTGGCTAATAACCGATTAACCAAATGGCTAATTCTAAATGATTAATTATTTTTAGAGAATTTGGTTAATTTGGCTAATTTATTTCTGTTAATTGGCTAAACAACTGATATTTCATTGAATAATAATTCAATTTTGGTTAACGGAATTAACTAAATAGGCTCAATTTACTCAGAAAATAAATATCCTAAACATATGTATACCTATATAGTTGTACTTTTATCTAAAAAAATGTCCACATGCTTATACTAATCAAGTTTTCATAAACTATATAGCACCATGCTTATATGTAATACTACAATTATATAACAATTATTCAAAAATTAATTAGTACCTTTATACAATATTATTACAAGAGTATTATTCGATTAACCAAATTAACCAAATGAATTAACCATTAACTGATTAAACATAATTGAATTAACCGACACTAATTCGGTTGGGTTAATGGTTAAAAACTTGAAACACAAATTTACCATTTAACCAAACCAAATTAACCGTAACCATAGAATTAACTGAGTGCTCACCCCTAGTGGTACGTGGTATAACAATTGAGATTAACATCAACAAACATCACACATATGTTGACAGAACCACAACCATATACCACAGAACATGGTGTTCTGATGCCAGGAGGTCCCAGTGGAACAAGGTGTTTTGCTGCTGTAAGGTTGTGATAGACTCCCTGATGAAAGATCGAAGTGTCACATTTGCAACTTAAGTTTGATATGGTGAAATGAGATCCACCATGGAATCAGAATTTCAAAATATACTCCAACATTTTAAGTCATATATAGAAACTTCATCGAAATTATGGTATAAAGTCTTGGAACCCCAATCCTATGTTGGCGCATTTGATAAATCCTTCCTAGTTTTTTGTGGGAAATATTTTATCTACTCTACATTTTCCACTAATAAAAACTCAAAAATGGTATTAGAGATATACATAATTTGCATTTTAAAATTTCAAATCATGTTTTTGTGTGGGATGATGACATGGAACTTTTCCATAAGATCAAAATGGATTAATGTATATATCCATTTAGTGGGTCTTGGTTGATTTCATCACAATAATATCTGATATGGCAATATAAATACACACATAGATATGTGTATATATATATATATAAAATCTAAAGAGACACCTCAAAAGTGTTCTCTGTTGGTGTGTGATGCATGATTATGGTCAATTACCAGATGTTATTGATTCATATTGCTTGTGGTTGATTGTTTGTAGTTCATATACTACATGCACGTCGAGCCTTCTCTATGCTTCCATAAGTTTGGATTATTATCTTATTCCCTCAAATCTAACTTGGGGTCTCTTTTGTATATGATGTAATAGTTTAGGATATGTTGTGATACGTGAAATCTAAAATGAGGAAAAGAATGAGAATGATTGCAAAACAATCATCAACAATAATAAATGGTCCATGGTGGTGTTGGTGATATACCTTGAGAGTCAATCATATGATGATTGTAACGACACATCTTGTAATTGATTTTATTATTAATAAAGGAAATTTTAATTATTATGCTATACAAGATATGAATAAATAGAATAATGTCCTTAGAATGTATGACTCACTGACAAGTGAGTTCAAGTTAAGTACCTGAATATGGAATCATGTGTATCCTTAGAGTATTCATTCCTGTCTTAGTCCCTAGTCGGATATTATTGTAAGTATTAGTACAACAATAATACATCAAGAATAGTGTGGGTGCATGACTACATATTTTTAGTCATAATATTGGACATAAAATCAAACACATAAGCACTTGTTGTGAACAAGTGTACTTGATAGACCCACCTTGAGTGTGATACGTGGAAGTCAATAATGGTGGTCAAAATCATATTTAGCGTGACGATGGTGATTTTGGTCCTTAGACCTAAAGTCACAACAATCATTGCATGTTCTGGAATGTTCTTTAACACTACTCAGGGTGACCTTGAAAAGGGTTTCTGTACAGGTAGTGCTTAGGTGCATTTTGACACATATGAATGATTGTGAGTGATGTAGAAGGAATTTGTCATTCCCATTGGAGTGTTATCATAGACACGTGATGAGTGAGACTATGAAATACATGTACATCCTCATATGAGTCAATATATGATATTGAGGTCATGTGCATCTCAATAGTCTACTCTAGATCAAGGAACAAAGATTGAACATTTAGAGGATAAAGTTTCCATGCCTCAAATTGAATCCAAATATTAGAGACAAAATGACTATATAATCATTGTAATAATGGTCACAATATTAGGTTAATTTGTTCTCCAACTTCTCTAATTACTTGGGTAGAAATGAAGTCTTTCTAGATACCAATTATTTCTTGTGAAATCTTAATTTAATTATGAATGTCACTGCCAATGTATTTTCGAACCTACAGGGTCACACACATAAGATGTATTGGAATAGGATTATAATTGTACACATGATTGGAAATGTTTTGAGTCATATTTACTACTAAAACATTTAGGTAATTTACTAGAATAATGTTGGAATATAATCTAAGTTAATTGGTTAAAATATTTTAGCCAATTAATTGGATTTAAAATGTTAAATCAACTGACTAATCTCGAGCAATTGACTAGAATCAGATGATGGAAAATTAGTTAATCAATTAGGACTAATTGGTTACTTAATTGATTCCAAAATATTCAAATTATATTTTTAATAGTCCATAAACAACCCATTTTAAATGTAGCCACAACCTTCTATTTCCCAAGGTTTTTAGAAAACTATGCTTCCTTTCCTCTCTTAAATATAGGAGCATGACAATTGAATTTTAGAGACACACACTTGTACGTGAACCCTAGTCATCATCATCCCTGAGAGAGAGATAGAGATAGTGAGAGAGAAGGAGAGTGATTGCAATGCTAGCACGTCTCGACCAAAAGTCTTCTCCTTCCTTCTGGCTCAGGCACGTGATGAGGATTCTAGTCCATTTGTGTGGAATATGTAGAGACACACACAGTGAGAGACTGAGTTTAGAGGATGTAAATTGAGGACTATCTATGGACACGAGGAGTGACACACACCACTGTGCTTAGGGGACGTTGTTGGACTTGCTTGGTGACAAGATATACCTCGCACACCCTCCTTACCAATACATGTCGATGAGATCTACAAATAGGATACATGAAAAAAAATTGTTGTTTCCACTACACTTGCCCCCTCCATGAAACCTAGTAGGTGGAGACTCAAAGTTGAGTAATCCAAGACTTAGGATTTATCATCTTAGGCTTGAGCACGTGAAGCAAGAAAGCTTGATTGATGTCAATCTTCCAATTGTTTGGAACAATTTTCTAGGAGGCCATAATCATTGTGTTCATCTCTACCATATTGGGTGCTTTGTTACATATAAGTAATTTAGATTATATATTTATGTAGTGATTTGATATGTATAAGTGATGTACCAAATATCTCACTAAATGTTAGTCTTAATATGTACTCCAACATGTTATACACATCAAGGTCTTGATCACTTAATTTTCAATCGTAAAAGTGAGGTGCATTTTCCATCTTGATGATGTGTGGGGTGAATGTGTGGGTCTTCCAAAGTAGGGTACATGGATTATAGGTGTTGATGGTTAGGTTTGGATTGTCTAGGCTACCTTAATCATATTAATCACCTAAAGTCATGTGAATTATAGTTCCATATGATGAAATTCAATAATGGTTGTTATCCATACATCCAAGGTTGCACATGATGCAATTGTTCAAAGTTATACACCTAAATAATTAATTTATAAGCAATAAACCAAAGTTGGCTCACAATATGATGAAATGAGGATATCCTCCCACTCAAGGTTGGTCATAGTAACTTTCTAGACTAATACTGAGTGTTATTACCCTAGACAAAATAGTGAGAGTGTCATTTAATTGATGTCTTCATGAAATGCAATAGTTTCTCAAATTAAAAATTTATTTTCTATTTGGTTTTCTTTGTAGATCGCATCACAAACACTTAACTTCCATTGCTATTAGTCATTGAGAAGGACAAGCTCAATGGTACACACTTCTTGGACTAGTACAAAACTTGAGAATCCTTTCAAGAATGAGTGTTGGATATATGTGCATTAACATAATTTTCCCAACGAGACCACTTCTACTACTCCAATGGAATATAGATGTATACATACCAAATGTATTCTAGAAACTAAAATGATGTGGCATGCCTCATTCTAGCATGCATGGTGCCTGGCATGAAAAGAAAAATGAGAGGATGGAGGTCTTCAAGAAGATTGAGCATCTCAAGAATCTTTTTGAAGGCAAAATAGGCATGAGAGGTCCGACATATTAAAATCATTGTTTCAGATCAAAATTATAGAGGGAGTTCCAATTGGTCCTAACACATTCCAGTTGAATAGATAACTAGAGAACATAGAGAGACTGGGTCTCCTCATGGGCCAAGCGTTTACACAATTTGATGTCACAATCTTTGTTTGAGTGTTATAAGTAGTTTTTCATGAAATAAAATTTGAATGAAATGGCTAAGATTTAGTCAAAGCTACTCAGTGTGGTATGAACATAAAATAGTCAAGTCTGGCACTATATTCATGGTCAATGATGGGAAAATAAGACCAAAGGAATAAGAAGTCTATGAAAGGTTTTGAGCTTAGGTCCCATACTTGTATTTCGAGGGAGGAGGTAGGTGTGCTAAAAATGGCAATTGACTCTTTTTTTCATGAGCCTAGATATTGAAAGAGAAATTACCCACTTTGTCTAGAGGAACTTAAGAAGTCAAAGGGGATGCACATCTCCACCTCAGGTTTATACATTATTTTGAGAAAGTTATTTAATTTTTCATCATGGGTAATTATATTAGATGTGCATCATTGTGAAGTGTTAGATTTGAAAAAAAGTATACCTTAATGAAGGATCTTATGGAGTTTTAGTCATTACCATGACATAAGTTGGTGCTTGAATTATAGAAACATAAAGTGTATCTATGAACTGGGGCTTGTAATAGAATGAGATGATCTATATTAAGGATTATACATAAGTAGAAGTTTAATTTTTTTCTCATCTAGAAAATGATGTTTTTTCATTTATTTTAAATAACTGATTTTTCACTATACTTTTGAATGACATACTTTATGGCAGTGTCATGATGTCTTTATTTGTTGGATCCCAAGACACATGTTTACAATGTTAACACCAAATAAATTAAACTATATGACTCAAACATGATGTATACTTGGCATTATTTCTATGGACTGAATCAAGCGTCCAATATTTGGATTCATTTTTTCAATGAGTCATTCAAAGAGTATATCTTCATCAAGAATGTAGTTGAACCTTTTGTTTACAAGAATTGAGGGAGAACTTTGCATGATTACTCATTGGTATGTGGATGATCTAAAAGTGATGAGAAATGATGTTCCAACCATCAAAAGGAAAATACATGTTTGCAAAATAGTTTTTAGATTACATACTTAGGTTAAGGTGCAAATAATATAAATATTAAGATATAAAAATATAATCTAGAATGCTTTTTGGAAGAGTTGAAGTAGATGCAATGAAAGGGTGTTGAAGCAATTCAACATAAAAGAAAGGGAACTTATTCATATAAACATCCAAGAAAGGGAAGTTACCCATGTCTCATGGGACAAGTTCATAGAAGGCCAATTGCCCCAAATTTTTGGAACATAAGGAATTCATGAGTAAGATCATCATGCCTTCAAGATTAGCTATATGATGTATAATAATTTATATACACATTCAAAGGCCTCATGTTTCTTGAGGATTACTAAATATCATGCATATCCAAGTGAAGGTAACTAGATCACAATCAAGAACATGCATAAGTACTTAAAAATTGGATGATGGATATAAGGATATCATGCATTTTGATTGATTAAATAAACACATTTATGTTTATGGATGCACATCAATTAAATAAATATCAATGTACATAATAAAAGTCCTTAAAATGATTGGTTCAATTCAACATGATTTAAAGTATGTGACTTGGTCATGAGATTCTAATAGATGCTAATGTTCCTATTCAAGTAGTATGTGAATTGAACAATAACAATACACGTGCTACTAGTATTTATGGTGTCTGATGGGCTTGTAGTGGGTCATATGTATTGGATACCAAGTAATACACAGATGTACTAGCTATAGAAAGATTGTACTAGATATACTTATGTTGAAAGTGATCCATGTATAGTTATTTGATAGTCATAATTATATTTCAATACAACAATGGTGTTCAAAATCCATAATATTATTAAAATAATAAATCTAAAGTTATAAAAGTATAATATAGTTAAAATCCGAATTTTAACTATATTAAGGCTAATTATTGGATCCTAAAACAAAGAAAATCAAATATATAACCTTTTGCATGTTATAAAAGTATAATAGAAGTGGTTTCTTTCTCTATCCTATTTCAATAACTAATCCCATACTAAACAATATAAGTGAATAATTTAAGAACTCATAGTTGTTAGTGTTAACAATAATTAAAATAGAAAATTCCCTCTCTCATCTTCCCTTAATGCTTTAAAAGTGAAAACCTTCAAAAAGTAAACAATTTCCGAATCCATGACTATAATTTCTTTTAGAAACCTAACAATGAAATCAATCTCACCAAGCTCTCACTTAATCATATAGGGGAAGTCATCTCACAAAAGTTCTCATAATAACTATATAATAATAAAGTAGTATATACTTGTTTGCATAACCTTAGGATAATTGAATGTCAAAAGTGAAGAAAAGTACACATTCATAATTCATATACCCTAATTAGGTTCTGGTAAAAGCAGAGGTAATTTATACCTTATTTGACCTCTAAATTAACTTTTTAAAAAAAGATTTTTTTTTTTAATTCTAATATACAAAACATTTAATTTTCTTAAATGATTATTCTATAGTCAATCATTTTAATATAGTGTGCATGTGCCCATATTTCTTTCCTATTTGGATCAATGATATGATGTCCAAGACTTCTTTTCTACTTTCCTTGCCACACTCAATCCATCCGTCGATCCCCCTTTATCTCCTTTACTTGACCGCCTCCCTCATTCAATTCCATAATAATAAAATCTTCCCCCATCTTGATATCTCTCTCCAAATAAAAAAACAAAATGATTTGTTCACCATTTTCTTTGATTATTCATCCAAGTCAAATGATCCATCACTTTCCTAATGTACGCCACCTATTCACCCCATAAGAACCCAATCTCTCATCTTTCCCCATTTCCACCCATTGACAAACACATGATATACCCAGACCTTTCCCATTATACCTATGTAACCCAAACCTTTTAGACACCTCAATTAAACCTTCCCAACACCCTCAACAACCTTAGTTGTCTTTAAGACTAGTTAGCTAGCCTTGACTACTTACACTGGCAACCTTGACTTTGCCTTAGAATTTGGGACCATCTCACTCTGTGGCATGACAAGAAACCTCATTCTAAACCTTGGAAAAACTCATAGATCCCTCAATGTGTAACTAAGGTCATAATATTTGTGATGAAGTGCATTTTAACACAGTTTTGACCTAATTACTCTTTCTCACCAATTACCTTGATTTTCTCACTCATAATAATATTTTCTATGATTAATAACCCCCTTAGGACCACTAAAGCTAAAATTCATGCTTTAAATCAATTATATGCACCCTTTTCCTTAAAACTCAAGTTTGATATAGAACCTTGAATCAATTGGCTTTTTCTAATTTACTATTTTGTCTTTGAAATGTTTCGAACATGTTCTACTCTCCAAGATGAACCTATATAATGTTAATCAGAGTTTCTACTAAAAGTTATTTTTTTCCAAAGGTTTTACCCTAAAGTACTTATTTTATTTTTTCCCTCCCTTTTTCATATTCACCTACCCAACTATGGTCTCCCATGAACTAGGTCATACCCCCTAAACTACCATGCTAAACTTTGAAACAGACATAAGGCCTTGACCCGATGCCTGACGCATGGACTGCAGGATCACAATCCATCAGAGCTAGGATCATATCCTATCTAGGGTAGGAAATGGGTGAGCGAAATAGTAGTCCTCCAATTCCTAGACTTGACTCGATCTCTCTCACCCTATTCCTCTTCACTTCTCTTCCTCCTAAAATTCTGACAATTTCCTTTGTTTCTTGCCTTGATCATGACTCTTACCTAGTTTGACTAATGACTCCACCATTGGTTATTATAACTCTGAGACCCTAATTTTGACTTTGACTATACTTTTATGACTCTAATTCATGATGAGATGACTTTATCTTGAGGACAAAATCTAATCATGATGTGTAATTAATTTTTTTATTTCAAGTTTATGATCATGTTCATGAAATTAATATGGATTTCAATTGTGGTGTATAACCCTAACCTTGTGGGTATTAACCCTAATTATCTTCAAAAGTATGATTTTCCCTATCAAAATCTTGAATACTATAGTCTTATGAACATATTAATATCAAATCTCATAAAATGATAAAGTTAAATCCTTTATGATTAAGGGTTATCCCTGATATGACCTTGGTATGGAACCATCTTTTCATATTGATGAATGATCTAAATAAATTTTTTGTCTTGAAATACTTGAAATTGGATAAAGTTGGAGATGGCATCTTACCACAGCTAGAATTAATATAGGAATCCAAAACCCTAATTGTGGTCTTTAAATAGCCTTATTGACAATGCCTCATATATTAATACATATGTACATAATTATGTGCCAAGTCCTTGACCTCGATCCAACTTGATTTTTGAGATCTAAACTCTATCTTCAGTGGCATACTTTTATCCTCTTATTGACATACACATGGTATATGAATAGTCTTCTATCTTGGAATATAGTAAAATGTTTGAACTATTTGATAGTTTATGTTATGTTGTTTTGTCTTTCCATATATATCATGTTATGAAAGGACCTTGAACATGAAAATATGAATCCATCAAACCAAAACCAGATTCTCATCTTTAGGTGTTTCTAGAATTTAATGCATCGTAGGAAACCAGCCCTCGCCTATGGGTGCTTAAAGGGCCTAATGTGAACTAAACATAAAAAGATCCACAACTATGGGTGCAATAATGGACCCATTGTACATGTTATAAGACCCTCACTAATGGATGTAGACAAGGTTCAATACCTTAAATATCCTTGAACCTATGGGCTATATCAAATAATGGCCATAAAATTTTATAACGAAAATATGTGATAAAACCCATTGTGACATCATAAATATTAAAGTTGTTTAAAGTATTGTTTTATGCCAAGATTTTATATTATTATTCAATTTCACATGTTACACTGACAATTTATCTTTGCATTTGCACTAACAATGTCTTATTTTTCCCATATTAGGAAAAAAGGATTACTCTTAAAGGTTTGACTAGATCATATTCCATACTCGAATGATAGAGTAATAAACAAGCTTCTCCACATCATGAGGCATATTTATAATGTAAAGGGGTTTGCATAGATTGTAAGGGTAACTTGTTCTTTCATCTTTTCCAAGTTTGTGCTCAATATGTTATAAATGTTGTCAATTTCATTCAATAAATAGAGAGAAGCTTTATATAATTATCGTATATATTGTGTGTGATTTTAAGACCACTTAGAGAGGGACACTTTTGTCTCTTTAACAATGTATTAGTGGACAATGGGATTGGAATTGGGGTAAGAACGGGTCCATGAAAATGTCATTCCCTACTTTTCACTTCTCTCCTATACGCATATGCAATACCATCACCTCCAAACACCATTTGATGTTTATCTTTAGCAATTAGTTTCTTAGTGTCTCGAAGAAGTGTTTTAAACCATCATCTTATAACACATTTAGGTTTTTCTTAACCTTCCATCTTGTTCGACCTCCTCATTCATCGCTTGAACTCATGGCCAACCCAAAACCACTATGAGAGATCTTAAAGATTGATGAAGGTAATGAGGAAGCCATTTAATATGGTTTTGAAATTTTTTATCATGTTATTGAGTTTTTTACCACATATCAATTTAACTTGGTATTTGTCAATCATTCATAGATCATAACCATGGCATCGATATTTTTCCTATTTTTACCATGCATATGCAAGTATCATATCACACACAATGGGCACCTTGGTCACTTCTCTCATCCTCATTATGTTCTATCAGTGTGAGTTTGAGTTGGCTAAATCTTCTCCCCCCCACAAATTAAATAAAGTATTCACAATTTCCTTGGTTTCTTGGCATTACATATAGTATTTAGACCGCCTTCATGATTTTTTCTAAAATGATGCATGCATTTTACCTATTTTTTATGCTCTATAACCTATAAAATCTACAAATTTTATTTGTCACTTAAATAAAGATATGAATGCTCTTTAGATATATATCATTATGGAACTCATTTAACCTAAAACTAGTACTTATTTTCCATCACTATTTCTTTTCTTTTCTAATAAACCCCACACATATGTTCTAAACCCTTATACTGCATAAATCTTATTAAGTAGACCTAAGATGATGATGATTGGATCAGATTAACCTAATATGCTCACCCTAGAAATCAAACCTATTAGATAATCACTTTGTACTTACATACCTAAAGTAAAATGTATATAATGTAATGTAACCTTAACCCTTAATCATGAAAGTACACCATACAAGATGATACAGTGAATCCAAAACACATAAAAACTAAACAATCCATAGCCATAATAGGTGTATAACCCTAATGACATTGAGACAAATTCTAATCCTAACTCTTATCCAATCAGACCTAACATTGGTAAGACCTAAGATTAGTGTTTGCATTATTGATTGTGATGGATATTGATGAATTTTTGTGATTTTTTAGGTAACATATAATCTAATCAAGACCAAGATGACTAATTAGGATTATATTTTATTTAGGTAAGCAATTCATGAAGTGGATGCAAGGTTTTTATTTATTTTGTTATATGCATATGCATGAGATTTGTTTTTCTGTTCAAGTTTAATTCCATGGAAGTTTGTATTACTGCAAAGTATAGTGTTTCTTTCTAGTTGATATTCTATTGCAATATGTTGTCAAATTGTTCTCATTATAATATTTGTATAACTCATGGTTATGTAAAAGCTCATGAATCATGTTTCATATTTTTGTTAAGTTAAGATCAACATTTACATTCCATGGGGAAAAATCTATCAAGTTTAAGAGATAAAGTCTAATCAAGTTATTTTTAATGAAAATGATATAAATACTTGTGATATGTGTTGGGTTTTGTGGCCTCAAAGTAGGCACTAGATACAAAAAATTTACTGGACATTAATCTATAATAGGAGATCACATCAATGACTATGTAATGGGAAGGATAGTTTTAGCGAGATATACCTAGTCCCAGGGCTTGCCCAATGACAATACGTCACAGCCATGTGCGGTCTTCGACGCCATGTCTTAGACTGTGTCTGTGCAACTCCTGGTCTTCACCATGGACTCTGGCCTCCACCACGGACTGCAGCTGACGTGTCCTCCTGAGCGACAAAAATCTCCCGCCTCTGTAGATAGTCCACATGGACCACCTGGAATTCCTACCATTCTAGAAGAACTGGAAGGAAGGAGACGACCCTCCTATTAGTGTACTAGTACCAACCTACTCTCCCAAAGTTAGACTACTTTTCTATAGTTGTCTTTCCCTCACTGTGCCTCCCTAGTCAGGTAGCACTTGCTCGGGCTCTCTCAATTACTAAAACTAGAGAGGGCAAGAACTTAGCAAAGCAACTAATGTTCTGAGTTGTGTGTTCTGAGAACCCCCAATACCCCTCTATTTATAGTAGAGGGTAGGGTCATGGTTTCTAGTCTGTTTGGGAGTAGAAGGATCCAGAAATTCTATGAATAACTTACACTACGACATGTGAACCAATCATTTCACAACTGAAATGGTCATTTACCAAGGTGAGCCGATCGGTTCACTAGTGAACTGACCGATTGGGAGAGTGAACCAGTTGGTTCACTAAGTGAACCGATCGTTTCACTTCCTAGACTTTCCCACAATTGACTTTCCTTAATCATTTCCAATCAATTCAAAGATTAATCCTTATTCCAATCAAATTGAACAAGTGAAATGTGAAAATTTTCCTCCAATTGGGCAAATCCCAATTTCCTCAGTTGGCAGGACTGTGAGCCACCCGATTCACCAAGTGAACCGGTCGGTTGGATCACACCAGCCGATTGTTTCACTTGGGTGAACCGGTCGATTGGAACACACCAGGCAATCGGCTCACATGTGTGAACTGGTCGGTTGACAGTCCTGACATTGCCAATGTAGTCTCCAATCGACCTGACACTCTAACCAGCTAGTTCAACACTTGAACTTGATAGTTGTGAGTCCAGTCAGCCAATTGTATGTTTAATCGAGTACCTAAACACCTTTAGTCTCAATCTAAACATCATTCATGGATAATCTCCTCTTATAGGGGTATCCTATGTGTGTGACCCTATAGGTTCAAATTTATGTTGGTAGTGAATGTCCATAACTAACTTATGACATCACAAGCATTGAGTGGAATCTAGTAACTCATCATTGCTACCCAAGTAACTCAAAAAGTTGGAGAACAACTTCAACCTACAATCTGTGATTAGTGTTATAGTGATCGTATAGGTCCTTTATCTCTTACATCCAGATTGAACTCGAGGCATGGAATGCCATCCTCTTCAACATTCAATCCATGTTCCTTGACCTAGACCAGAATGTATGAGATGCATGTGAGTTTACATATCATATATTGAATCACATGAGTATGGTCATACAATTCTCAATCTCTCTTATCAAGGGGCCTTGGATATCATACTCTGTGTAGGAGGGACAAATCCCATCTCTATCACTCACAGTCAAGTCCCCATGTGTCAAAGTCACCCAACCATCACCTTTATAACATCTGTGTTTTAGGAATGCATTTGATGATGTCAAAGTGTACCCAATGACATATGACGAGTGTAGTGATTTCAGGTCTAAGAACCACTATCACTACTATCACCATGAGATATGATTGTGACTACCATTCCATGATATCCATGTATCACTCTCACAGTGGGTCTGTCTGATATATTATTCTCTAACATATATATGTGTGCTTGACTTGATATCACATATCATGACTAATGAGACTCTATCATAAGTCAACACACACTCTAGTCTTATGTATTACTGTTGTCTATTTTTCTTCCACATTAATATCCGACTAGGGATATAACAAGAATGTATGTACTCTTAACATACATATGGTCTCATTGTTCAGGTCCTCAACCTGAAGACATATGTCATCAAGTCTCATCATTCTTTAGAAATCTATCATGTATGTGTCATCATATCACGACTAAGACAAACATAATAGATATAATTACCTTTATCATTATCAAATCAAGTATCATATGCCTCGTTACAATCATCATATGATTGGGTCTCTAGGCATACCATACCAACAGACTCCCACTTGCACTTAGAGCCAATCACCCACGAATCATATTCCAAGTGATCTTAACATGTCCATCATGTTTCTACTACACAAGTGCTTTTATAGTAGGTAATCAACATTTGCTTCAAGTTGGTATATTGCATGTCTCACATCCCTTCACTGTACGACAACTCATATGAGATGGAAGTGTTGTAGTATGCTATCTGAGATTCCTTTTCCTAACCATTAGCTCCATTGTTGTTATAGTATTACTACTGAGTCATCAATGGTCAAAACCTCCCATAAGTTCATCCATATGAACTTCTAGATCCATACAGTATCCTTTACAATGTTCGTAACACTAAGGTATCTAACTTCTTCTTGTAGAATGAATCAATTGTTTTATGTTGGAACATTTCCAACTAACAATTCTTATTCCAAGGTCAAACACAATTTTGTCATTTTAGAAGCTTGCATCAGTGTATCTCTTTACACCCATATCTTCCTTATTATCATAACTAAAGAGCTAATCCTTTTTCTACTTCACAAGTACACAAAGATGTCCTTCATGGTATTCCAGTAACTCTTACTGGAGTTTGATATATATCCATTCGTCATGTCCAATACATATGAGAAAATTGGATATTTATATCATCTTGACATACATGATGATGACTTCATATCTTCTTGTCATGTCCAATACATACAAGATGATGAGTTTGTATATTCTTGTCATGTCCAATACATAAAGATAATTAGTTCATATTTTCTTGTCATGTACAATACATAGAAGATAATGAGATGAGTTCATACGTGATAGATCCAATTGTGAATGCATTTGGCATCTATCCATGTGTTCCTTATTCTTCATAAGAATTGGGACACTTGGCTCTTGAGAGATTAACTCCATGGAACATGGATAGGTTTTCTCTCACCATGATGAACCTTTTCAACATCTTGCCAATGTATGTTCTCTTTCTTAGGTCAAGGGGACCTCTTGATCTATCTCTATAGATCTTGATTCCTATCACATAGGATGCTTCTCTAAAACCTTTTAGAATGCACTTCGTTGCCAGATTTTGTAGTATAAGGATGATACTCCCCATCAATATGTGGAATATATATATATGCTCCCACTAAATTCTTGTAATCACACATTACATCTTTATTATGACTCAAGTCAAACTCTTTGACTATCTTGTCAGATAGAAAATCCCAGTTCTGAGGTGCTTGCTTCAATCCAAAGATTTATCTATGCAGCTTTATGGACTTTATTTGCATTATTGGATTTATAAAACCTTTAGACAGTGTTACATACACATCCTAAACAATATTCCATTTAAGGAATGTGGTTTTAACATCCATATACCAAATCTCATAGTCATATTAAGCTACAATGTCAAGCATTGTCTAGATGGATTTATCCACGGTAACGGATGAAAAGCTTTCACCATGTTCAACATCTTGAACTTGTTAGAAACTCTTTTCAACCAACTTACCCTCCATGTCAGTCTTCTTCTGGAAGACCTAAGGGTACCCTATGGGTTTTACCCCTTCAGGTGGATCAACCAAAGTCATACTTTGTTGATGTACATGGAGTCCATCTTGGATTTCATGTCTTCAAGCCATATCTTAGTTTCTGGTTCTCATTAGCTTCTAGGTAGACTATTGACTCATCATATGATCAAGTCATTGCCTTCTTGCCCATAAGATATCATATATCATTCAGGATCTAGGCGTGTTCTACCAGATGCATGAGTTCTGTGTGTTACTTAAGGAACATTGAGATTCCACAACATTTTGTAATTCTCTTTACTCCTAGTGTAAAGCATGTGCCCAAAAAGAAATTTGAAAATTTAGCTAGTAATCACACTCTAACTTATCAAGGTGTGATTCCTTCTTTTTGATACACTTCTCATGATACACTATAATGTGTTTCAGATGGAGTCCATCATGATACATTATCATGATCTTCCAGAATGTTCTCAAACTCTTGGTACACTATCATTGTGTTTCAGATGGAGTCCATCATGATACATTATCATGATCTTCCAGAAGGTTCTCAAACTCATGATACACTATCATTATATTTTAGATGGAGTTCATCATGATACTTTATCATGATCTTCCGGAAGGTTCTCAAACTCTTGGTTCAAAGTATTTCCATATCATATCAAAATTTAATAATTATACCAAGTTTGTTATGTACTTCATTTATGACCTCCTTGACAACTTCAAGAGATTCATGTTTGTATTTCACTAAATAAAAACTATCATATCTACTGAGGTCATCAGTAAATACATTGAATTACTAGTGATTACCTTTAGCATTTATTCTAAAAGGTCTATATACATCAATATGTATAATCCTTAATAGAATAATTGTCTTCCCACTACATCTAGTAAAGAACCTTTGTCATATTGCACAATGAATGAGATTAGCATGTCTCTATTGGTTCAGTAACTTAAATGAGTCTAGATAACCATTACATGGATTTCTAGAAATGCAATTCTCATTTATGCACTACAGATGACTATGCTATAGGCATTCAAGTTTTAAGTTATCATGTCATTCATTATATGTGTCACACACATTTGTCTCTGTAACTATCAAGTATAGTTAGTGAGACATAGGCATTACCATCAAAGATCATATCTTTAAAATGAAACATAAATCCATAACACTCTTGTCTATACAAAATTTATGATGTTTTTCATTGATGGAAGGTATATAATAGCAATCATCTAATTCTATTACATGCCCATGAATGTCATAATGTAATTGTAATGGTAGCAACTCTTGCTCCACATACTTTCTAGCTTACTTCCTCTTAGGTCCTGAAGTAAAGATCTATATCTCTTTCATATTCCCGAGATCCTCTATAAAGAGGTTATTTCCCTTTCCAACTTACCCCTCTCCATATCTTGAGTGATGAAGACTTGGACCTAAGCTTGGCTTCAGAACACTTCTTTACCTTGCTTTAGTCTATGGACTTCACTCTACTAATCATTATCATAGGTTTTGTCCTTCTTCATTCATGCTTTGGCATCAACATGCCAAGAAATTCAGACAATGGTTTGGCCAAGTTACTCAACATTTGATAAACTGGCTATATGATTCACACAACGCTTTGTAGAATCATAGGTTTGGTCAACTCTTGACCTATCAGAAATCACAGTTAATCTATATGCACAATCATATTGAGCATATGAGATTATACTTGATCTCCATCTGTTTGATTATAATCAGCCATCACTTTGAAGACATTACACCTTTCATGATTTACATGATTCTTAAGATGTCTAACCATCTCAAGAATGTCCATGCTTCAAGCTCATAATTCATATAGCTCAGCATAAGGTTCTTGATATCTTAGGCATCATTGGCATACTTCAAGTAAGCATCCGATTTTAGCCTTAGGCGCATTTGGAGTGGTTCAACTAGCTCTGGTCCTTCATTTCAAATTTCATAATTTATTAAGCATTTTTTAAGTGACCTCAAACCCCTTCTTCGGGGCGTTTTGTGATAATAAACTCGGCCAAAAACAAATTATGCTCAAATTAAAATGCAACAAAGGACTTGAATGAAATTGTTATAAGAACATCAGTTAATCTATATTTCTAACCTAAGACTCTATTATCTCCATAATCTGTGATTCAATCCATAGATATGAAAATTGAGAGAGAGAGAGGAGATTAGCATTTTCAAGAAGAAAATTGTCAGAAATGCTGATTTTGGTTTTAGCTTCCAAAAGGTTGCGATTTCTTATAAGTTCATTGACCCTAGATAGATTTTCATAGAGATTCTCCTCTCTTGTATCTATATTCTGTCCTCCCTATGAGTTGACTAAAAATTATATCAAATCACCGCTTTTCTCTTTCTTTGTCTCCTATTCTCCTTTACTAGGATTCTTGAGTTGAAAAGAGTAAGAAATGAATTGAGTGCTCCAGAGTTGGTTGAATTTCTAAATTTTAAATAATGAGAAATGTTTTTGAGACTCTTGGTTGCTAAGGTTAGTGTTTATATCCCTCTTCATCTCTATAATAAAGTTGAAAGCTTCATTCTATCTGAGTAAGAATCAAAATCAATGATTGTATAATATGCATATAGGTAATCAATTTGAGAAAAATGTGAGGAAATGGATACTGCTCATTTAGATTTATTTCTAATGACTTATATGTGTTTATCTCCTGACCTGTACTTAATTTTTTTATAGATTAATGGTCAAAGAACTACCTTGCCATGTGCATATATTGCTAACATGACTTAAGTCTGTGTTTTAAGCACAAGTGTACACAAGGGACTCAACAAGGCCCACTTGTTAAACTCAGGGAATCGAGATAGTTAAAAACTACTATTAACTAAAATAATCATCTAAGACTAATAAATAAGTTGTTTGGATGATTAAAAATAAGAACAAGAGTTAAAAGTTTAGAGGGTAAAGTGAATAGAAGACCATATGGATGAATTTTTTGTGATACCCATTTCACCAATGTGTCAACTTATGCATGCAGTCTTATTAGATCCACACAACTTATTTTTCTTATTTAGATTAAGCATATGTATCTTGTACTATCCACTTTCACAACATTGCACTATTTAGCCTAGTTACTAATCCACTTTTGCAGTAGCAATATAAGATACTAAATCATAAGAAATATCTCTTAACAATTACTTCACATAGTGGTAAGGCCACTTTTGTAACAAGTCATTGAGTATGGCGATAACATATTTTCAAACTGTTAACCCCACTTCAGCAACAGTTAGCAATACAAAACAAACCCATCATGATCAAGCATAAATCAGGTGAAGCTTTTCGACTGCCAAAATCCAAATCAAAAGATTATATTGTATTGAATCAAAATATGAACATGCATATAGTTGACACGAGGCTACTCACAAATCCTAAATCATGGAGGTTTAGCTGCTCACACTCAAAAAGAATCATAAGAAGGGGGGAAGGTGAATAAAGACATGGAAAACTCCTGAAAGGTTCCTATGGAATCTATATCTCATCCTTCTTAGTATTTATTTCCTCCAAGGATGGCCAATGGGATAACCTCCAGATGATATGTCTCCATTGTGATTTCTCCCAAATGAGATGCCTCTAGGTGGCTTCCTCCTTTGGTCTATATAGGAAGAATTAGGGCACCAATTGGCCATAGATCGTCATATGTAATTTTTTTAATATTGACTATCAGACAAATGTCAGTGTCACTGACCTGGGTTGGTCATACTAACTCTTAACTTTTATTGCAAATTAGGGTTTCATATCTCAGTGCCACTGACTTGTGTTGGTTGTACCGAGAAGATTTTCAATGTTTCCCATTCTCTTCTTCTCGATCCTTCTTTTAATATTATCGATCCTTATCCTTCTCATGTGGGTGACACTGTCACAAGTCGATGGTACTGAGTTTCTTCTAATTTTTCTTGATTAGGTCTGCAATAAAGCAAGAATATATTGAATAATTGATAAAACAAAACAATTTCAACCTAAATACCTGTAAATTGAATAACATTGATGCACAAGTTCTATTTTATAAAGTTTAGGAAAATGTATGTAAAACACTTGAATATAAGAGAAATCATCCTAAAAACATTCCTAAATATTCCCCGATTTAATAGAGAAACCATATGCATCAATTGCCTAAAATCAACATGATGAATGATATGCTTGAAAATTGAGTTGAAATGTGTAAAATCAAGCAAATGTATCTTCAAAGCGTTACTGGAATTACATATGGAATGTACATGAGGATCACTATGTGGCTTTGAAATGGAGGTATTCCATGTCTAGGGTTCGTGTTAACAGATTGACTCAAATGAACCAATGAATCAATGCATACATATAATTGATGCATGAATTTTATGTAAATAGAAACTAGGGTTTCTATGTGTGCAAATAGTTTTAATGAACCCTTTAACACCATAATGATATTATTTGATAATATGTTTCTTATGATGATTATTTAAGATGTATTGGACTAAGAAGACTTCTTGAAAGTCCAAAACTTGAGTATTGGGATGAGTATGGGAGATAAAGCTTAGACATATATATAACTTTATAATGAATGAATGCTCAATAGTAGGTATTATTACTATTGGTTATGTATGCCCTGAGAGCTAATCATATGATGATTTTAATGGCATATCATGTAAAATGATTTGATTATTAATAAAAGGCAGGATTCCAGTTCATCCTATTTGTTCAGTTATGAGATAATGAAATAACATAATAAATGCCGAGAGAGTAATATTACTCAATGATGCATGTATTCAAGTTGAGGACCTGAGAAATGAGATCATACATATGTTAAGAGTACATATATATAATCTCATTTTGTCCCTGATCGGTTGTTATTGTGGAAGGTTGATAGACAACAATGACACATAAGATCAGAGTGTGAGTTGGTTGATGAATGAGTTTCATTGGTCATGATATGGCAATATCAAACCAATCACACAGATACATGTTAGAGAGTAGTGTATCAGACAGACCCACCATGAGACTGACACATGGAATCCATCATCATGGAAGTCATAGTCATCTCTCATAGTGATGGTGGTGGTTGTGATTCGTAGACCTAAAATCACTACACTCAACACATGTTGTTGGGTACACTTTGACATCATCAAACGCAGTCCTGAAACATGGGTTGTTATAACGGTGATGATTGGGTGGCTTTGACACATGGGGATTGACTGTGAGTGATGGATATGGGATTTGTCCCTCCTACTGGAGTGTGATGTCCTAGGCCTCTTGATTAGCAAGACTAAGAAAAGTATGGCCATGCGCATGTGAGTCACTATGTGATATTGAGCTTACATATATCTCAGACAGTCTGCTTTTAGTTCAAGAAGCAAGATTGAATAGTATTGAGGGTGACTGCTCCATGTCTCTAGTACAATCTGGACATCAGTGATAAAGGAACTATACAAACACTGCAACACCATACACTGATTGTAGGTTGAATTTGTTCCCCAACTTTTCCATTTACTTGGGTAGAAATGATGTGTGAATAGGAACCACTCTTTGCTTGTGATTTCATAAGTTGTTATGGACATTTGCTTCCAACATAATATGGGACCTATGGGGTTACACACATAGGTCTTGACCTAGAAGTGGAGTTCAAATCTGGAATGACAGTTGAATTAAGTGCTAAAGTGTTTAGGAATTTTATTCAGGCAACAAACATGCTCACAACACTGGAAAACACCTATCTCAAGTGTTGAGACGACCGTCTGGAAGTGCTAAATGGCCATCTCAAGAGTTGTGATTGGTGTCTGGGTGTCAGGCCTAGTTGTGAATTGAAATTGGCAATGAAATGAACCGAACCGACCAAACGCGCTTGACTCGGGTCACCAGACGACCTTCTGGGTGAACCGAGATGGTTGTCTCATAGGGAGAGATGGTCCATCTCGGTCGGGGAAGGTTCTAGTTGTTTCCCAATCCATTTTGCTTGAGCAATACTTGTTGTACTAGGAAATCAATGTCTAACATTGATGAGAATTGATTTGCCAAATTTGTACACAATAGGAAACCGTGAAACGACCATTTCATAGTGTGAGATGACTGTCTCGCGTGTGATATGACCATCTGGCTCAGCCAAATGGCTGTTTTAGCTGTCGCAGGTTGTGCAATTTCCAGAATTGTTGCAAAATTTGAAGTTCTACCGGTCATTTTCCACTCCCGCACTTTAGTCCTGCATTGGTGGGGGATTGAGAACCCTGACCCGAACCCCTCCTATATATAGAGGGGTACTGGGGGCTTCCCAAAGTACAACTACAACACAAACAAATGAGAATTCGTTCCTCTGAAAATTGTTGTCCTCTTTGGTTGTGCTAACCACGAGCGCCCAGAAAGTCCTACCTGAAAAGGGAGGGACAACCACGTGAGAGAACACCTGAGAGTTTTCATTGTGGGAGAGCAAGCCGGTGACTAGTACACTGATGGAGAGGGACAACTCCTTCTTTTCTGGTCCAACAGGACGACATGAGTTCTAGGCAGTCTGGGTGGACTACCATAGATGTGGGAAGTTGTTGTTTGCTGCTTGGATGATAACATCAACCAACAGTCTGTGACAAGAGGAGCTACTAAAGAAGATGACGTTCATAACTGTAGTCTATGGTGCAGACTAGAAGGAACATCAGTCAGACATGTCCTAATACAACTAGGATTCAGAGTTGCACATCTACAATGATGAGGATTATCACTGGACTTGCTCCTGGACCAGGTATATCCCATAAACCATCCTTCCTACATTATAGTTATTGACACAATCTATTGTTTATGGGGAATATGGTAATAAAATTTTAAATTCCACTGCCTGCTCTGTACCATATTTACCAAAAGTTGTATCAGAGCCAACATCAATTTACTATATTATGGGATAATCGATATGATTACATTTTGGTTTTGTCATTCTATTATAGCATGTGATGAAAATAATATCTTATCAAATCCAAACACTACGATAATTCCAAACTTATATATATATACACATGCAATTTACTTGGTTTTGATGGTGGATGTGTAGCATGGTTGTGGCCAATAACTCCTATATGTGCATGGTTGTATGTGGTTAGTTTATCTATTTATCTCAATCTATGTATCGAGCCTCCATCTCATCTTCCCAATGTAAAATTAATTTTCTTCTACCTTTGATCCCCTCAATTGTAACTAGAGGTTTTCTTATAATCATGTAAAAGTAGGATAATTTACTTTCCTGTTATGACGAAGATGAAGGACCTTGGAGGACATGGTGGACAAGCCAGACTGATCACCTGGTGGACCCAACTGATCTGCTGGAGGAGTCAGCCGATGGTGGACTGAAGGACCAAGTGACCTTTGAGATGATCTAACCAACTAGCCATGAGGTGAGCTCATCAGTTTAAGGGTTGAATCGATCAACCCAGATTGGAAAGCATAGATCTTCATCAACAATAGGTTTCTACATGTGATGTAGACCTAGATGACTATAATTCCTTGTGGCTCCAAGTGATTACATTAGGACTGGCCGTAACCATCGCTTTTGTTTATTACATGTTTTTGTTGTGGGATATAGCATGTATATGATACGTACTATATATGTGGTGATTGGATAAAGTATATGTATATACTTATAAAACAAACTCCATCAATTAAATATTAAGTCTTAGATGCTTTCCATAAAGCAACACACATAAAAAGCTTGATCGACTAAGTGTGGCACGCCCTAGCATGGTGTGATGTCTATCTCGTGGAAGTGTGATGGTAGATATGTGGGTCTGCCCTATCTGGGTGCATAGTCTATCGTGTTGGCTTATGTGCCAGGCTTAACTAGGTGATCAGAATTCAATTAAGCACCCATAAGCATACAAATGATTATGGCAAAGATTTGCACATATCATCTATCAAGAGTTGCATATGATGCAATTGGAAAAAGTTGCCTACCTGGTAGAATCAAGTTGTGGGTGATAGCCCTAGCTAGCTCATGATTTGGATGAAATCAGGATCTTGTCCCACTAGAATATTGTACCCTGCAATATTCAAAATTGATATTGAGGGCTATCAATTTGAATAAAATAGTGGGAGCAATAATAACTAAAGACCTAATTATATTGTCAAAATTTTCAAATCAAATCAAAGGGTTTTTGACAAATGCAAATTTTATCTCTTGTAGAATCAAATGACAAACAAACCCACATTGTGATTGGACAAATTAAATGAGATTTATTTCCATAACTGGTTCAGGACCTTGAGAAGTGTTCTGCATGATCCTGAAATACCAGTGCCAATATCCACTCCAAATTTGCCTAAGACTAACATGGATTCTTATTTGAAGCATGACAATGATGTTGTGAACATCAAGAACCTTATGCTGGGCTGTATAAACTGTGAGTTTCATAAACATCGTGATAAGCATGAAAGGTAAAATGTCTCTAAGGATCTATTTGAGTGAAAACTGACACAAGGTTATCTAGTAGAGCCTCATGTGCTCAATATGATTGGACATATGAAGCATCTTGAAAGACTGGGATTTCCTTTAGGTCAAGAGTAGGCCACGAATATGATTTTGCAATCTTTGCCTAAATCATATAGCCAGTTTATCGAGTGTTACCACTTGAGTAACATGGCTAGACCACTGTTAGAGTTGCTTGACATCTTGATTAGTGTCGAAGCACAAATGAAGAACGACAAATCCATGATGATGATCAACAGAGTTGAGTTCAAGGACAAAGGCAAGGACAAGAAGTGTTATGTGGCTAAGCTAAGGTCCAAGTCTTCAACACTTAAAATTAGGAGATGGTAAGGGAACCTAGGAAGAAAGGGACTGAGATCTCTACTTCTGGTGTATACATTATTGAGGTTAACTTCACTACTTCCTCATCATGGGTACTAGATACCGGATGTGGATCACACATTTGCTCAAATATGAAGGATCTGAAAAGAAGTAGACCTTTAGAAAAAGGTGAGGTTGAACTGTGTGTTGCAAATGGTGCAAGACTTGCAGCCAACACAATTGGAACCTATGCATTATCACTGCCTAGTGGGATTGTAATAGAGTTAGAGAACTGCTATTACGTAGTTGCCATTAATAGGAACATCATATCTGTATCTTGTTTAGACAAGAACAAATTCAAATTTCTTATAAAGAATGGAAGATGTTCTATTAGTAAATATGAGATCTTTTATGACAGTGCCCCTGTGTCTTATGGTCTATATTTGATAGATCTAGAGACAAGTGTATATAATGTAAATACCAAAAGACAAAACTCAATGAATCAAACCAAACATACCTTTGGTATTGTCGTCTAGGGAACATAAATGAGAAACACATATCCAGACTCCATAAGGATGGTTATCTAGACTCTTTTGATCTTGAATCAATAGAGACATGTGAAATGTGTTTGTTGGGCAAGATGACCAAGACTCCCTTTACTTGAAAGAGTGAAAGGGCTAGTGATCTATTAGGACTCATACTTACTAATGTATGAGGCCCTCTTAGAACAGATACTAGAGGTGGGTACAAGTACTTCATTACCTTTACTGATGACATCAGTAGGTATGACTATGTCTACCTGATGAGACACAAGTCAGAAACTCTTGAAAAGTTCAGAGAGTTTATGAATGAAGTACATAACCAACATGGAAAAAGTATGATGGCACTTCATTCCGATTGAGGTGGAGAATACTTAAGCTAAGAGTTTGAGGACCTTCTAAGAGCCCATGGGATTGTATCCCTGTGGACTCCTCTTGGAACACCACAACATAATGGTGTATCAGAAAGAAGGAATCAAACATGATTAGATATGGTGCGATCTATGATGAGTTTTGCTGATCTTACGACTTCCTTCTGGGGTTATTCTCTCGAGACCGCCACATTTACACTTAACCACATACTGTCTAAAACGGTTCTAAAGACAGCATATGAGACATGGTATGAGAAATGTCCCAATGTGTCGATTTGGGGATGTGAAGCTTATGTTAGGAAAATGTTTGGTGAAAAACTTGGCCCTAAGTCTGATAAATATTATTTTGTTTGATATACTAAGGAGACTAGAGAATACTACTTATTCCACCCAACTAACAACAAGATAGTTGTTGCCAAAAATGCTATATTTCTTGAAAATGAATTCATTTCCAAAGGAATCAGTGGGAGGAAAGTGGAGCTCAAAGAAGTTTGAGACCAAAAAGAGAACATAGAACCGATAGATGAACCAGAGGACCTCAAAGAATCACAAAGTGTTGTGGAGACTCAAATTCTTGAGGTGACATAGGAACCTCATAGATCTAATAGGACACACCTTGAACTTGAGAGATTTGGATATCTTGTGACTCAGGAAGGTAGTGAATTAGTCATAGATGATGAGCTAATATCCTATAAAGATTCTATCAAGGGACCAGAGTTTGAGAAATGGATTGAGGCCATGAGATCTGAGATGGAATCCATTTATACCAACAAAGTATGGACTTTGATGGATCTACCTGAAGGGGTAAAACTCATAGGGTCCAAGTGGGTCTTCAAGAAGAAGACTGACATGGATGGAAAGGTCCAAACCTATTGCAAAGGGTTTCAGACAAGTTCAAGGTGTTGACTATGATGAAACCTTTTCTCCAGTGGCCATGGTTAAATCCATCAGGATCATGCTTGCTATTGCAACTTATCATGACTATGAGATTTGGCAAATGGATATTAAAATCACATTCCTTAATAAGAATCTTGTGGAGGATCTGTAAATGACACAACCTGAGGGGTTTATAGATCCAAAGTTTACCAATAAAGTCTATAAGCTACAAAGGTCAATCTATGGATTGAAGCAAGCATCTTAGAGTTGGAATCCTTGTTTTGATGAGATAGTCAAAGGGTTTGTCTTTGCTCAAAATGAAGATGAACCTTGTGTGTACAAGAAGGTTAGTGGGAGCATAGTGAAATTCCTCATATTGTATGTAGATGACATACTATTGATGAGGAATGACATCCATACTTTATAAAAGGTAAAGAGATGATTAGGAAATACATTCTATATAAAAGACTTGGGAGAAGCATCCTACATCTTGGGGATAAAGATCTATAGAGATAGATCCAGAAGACTTCTCAGAATAAGTTGAGGACATACATTGACAAAGTGCTGAAGCGGTTCAACATGGATAACTTAAAGAGAGGAAACCTACCTACGCGTCATGATTTTCCCATCTCTAAAGCTCAATGTCCCAGTTCTTGTGAAGAAAGGGAATGCATGAGTGTGATTCCATATACCTCGACAGTTGGATCAATCACGTATGCAATGTTATGTACCAGTCGAAATGTCTCATATGCCTTGAGCATGACGAGCATATATCAGTAAGATCTAGGTGATGCTCACTAGATAGCTGTGAAGAACATCCTCAAGTACTTGAGAAGGACTAAGGATCAATTCTTCGTCTACGACAGAGCAAAAGAGTTGGAGGTAAAAGGTTACTCTGATGCAAGCTTCTAGACTGATCAAGATGATTACAAATCACAATTCAAATTCATGTTTGCCTCAACAATATAGTTATGTGCTGGAAGAGTTCCAAGAAAGAAAAAGTTTCTGATTCTATAATAGAGGCCGAGCATATTGTTGCACCGAGTGCAACAAAGGAGGTTGTATGGATCAAGAAGTTCATCACAGAACTTGGGGTCATTCCTAGTATCGACGAGAAAATCAAGCTATATTGTGACAACAATGAAGCTATTGCGCAAGCTAAGGAACCCAGATTACATCAAAACTCAAAGCATATACAAAGGAAGTATCATCTCATATGAGAAATTGTACATAGAGAAGATGTTAAGATTTGCAAAGTACCAACTGAGAACAACATTGGTGATCCCTTTACTAAAGCACTTTCACTATAGAAGCATGATGGTCATGTAAGGTCACTTGGAATAAGACTAGTTGGTGATTGCCTCTAAGTGCAAGTGGGAGTCTATTGGTTATGTATGCCCAGAGAGCCAATCATATGATGTTTATAATGACATATCATGTAAAAAATGATTTGATTATTAATTAAAGGCATGCTTCCAATTTTTTTTTTTGTTCAGTTATGAGATAATGAAATAACATAATAAATGTGTAGAGAGTAATATTACTCAATGACGTATGTCTTCAGGTTGAGGACCTGAGAAATGAGATCATACAGATGCTAAGAGTACATATATATATATATTCTCATTTTGTCCCTGAACGGTTGTTATTGTGGAAGGTTGATAGAAAACAATGACACATAAAATCAGAGTGTGAGTTGGTTGACGACTAAGTCTCATTGGTCATTATATGGCGATATCAAACCAATCACACATATACATGTTAGAGAATAGTGTATTGGACATACCCACTATGAGACTGATACATGGAAGCCATCATCGTGGAAGTCATTGTCATCTCTCACAGTGATGGTGGTGGTTGTGGTTCTTATACCTGAAATCACTACACTCAACACATGTTGTTGGGTACACTTTGACATATCAAACGCAGTCCTAAAACATGGACTGTTATAACGGTGATGATTGGGTGGCTTTGACACATGGGGATTGAATGTGAGTGATAGATATGGGATTTTCCCTCCTAATGGAGTGTGATGTCCTAGGCCTCTTGATTAGTGAGACTGAGAAAAGCATGGACATGTGCATGTGTCAATATGTGATATTGAGCTTACATATATCTTAGACAGTCTGTTCTTAGTTCAAGAAACAAGAGTGAATAATAAGAGGGTGACTGCTCCATGCCTCTAGTTCAATCTGGACATCAGTGACAAAGGAACTATACAAACACTGCAACACCATACACAGATTGTAGGTTGAAGTTTTTCCCCAACTTTTCCATTTACTTGGGTAGTAATGATGTGTGACTAGGCACCACTCTTTGCTTGTTATGTCATAAGTTATTATGGACATTCATTTCTAATGCAATATGGGACCTATAGGGTCACACACATAGGTCTTGACCTAGAAGAGGAGTTTATATCTTGAATGCTAGTTGAATTAAGTGCTAAAGTGCTTAGGCTTTTGATTCAGGCAACAAATAGGATGACAACACTGCCAAACACCCATTTCAAGTGTTGAGTCGGCCGTCTCAAGAGTTGAGATGGGTGTCTGGGTGTCAGGTCTGGTTGTGAATTGAAATTGGCAATGGAGCAAACTAACCCGGCCAAACGGGCTCGACTCGGATCACCAGATGACTGCTTGGGTGAACCGACAAAGTCATTTCACATGGGCAAGATGGTCCATCTTGATCGGGGAAGGTTCTAGTTGTTTCCCAATCTATTTTGCTTGAGCAATACTTGTTGCTCAAGGAAATTAATGTCTAACATTGATGGGAATTGATTTGCCAAATTCGTACACAACTGGAAACTATGAAACGACTGCCTTGCAGTGCGAGATGACCGTCTCACATGTGAGACGACTGTATGGCTCAGCCAAACGACCATTTCGGCTATTACAGGTTGTGCAATTTTTAGAATTGTTGTGAAAGTTTGAGTTTTACCAGTCCTTTCCACTTCCGCACTTTAGTCCGGCATTGGTGGGGGACTGAGAACCCTGACCCTAACCCGTCCTATATATAGAGGGGTACTAGGGGCTTCCCAAAGTACAACTACAACATAGACAACTGAGAATCAGTTCCTTTGACAATTGTTGCCCTCTCTGGTTGTGGTAAGCACGAGAGCCTAGGAAAGTCCTACCCGACAAGGGAGGGACAGCCATGGGAGAGAACAATTGAGAGTTGTCATTGTGGGAGAGCAAGTCAGTGACTAGTACACTGACAGAGAGGGACAACTCCTTCCTATCCGGTCCAATAGGACGCCATGAGTTCTAGGCAGTCCGTGTGGACTACCGTAGAGGCGGGAAGCTATTGTTTGCCACTTGGAGAATAACGTCAACCAATAGTCCATGACAAGAGGAGCTGCTGAAGAAAACAAAATTCATAACTGTAGTCTTTGGTGTAGACTAGAAGCCACAACATTCAGACGTGTCTCAGTGCAACTAGGATTCAGAGTTGCTCATCTACAATGATGATGATTGTTGCTGAACTTGCTCTAGGACCAAGTATATCTCATAAACCATCCTTCTTGCATTATAGTTATTGATGCGATCTACTATTTACGGGGAATATAGTAATAAAATTTTAAATTTTACTTCCTGCTCAGTACCATATTTCCCAACAATTTCTACTACACGGGGAATATAGTAATCTACTCTAGTATGATTATGGAATAATGAGTTCACCTCACGTGAATGCAAATCTTCCATGAAAGTCACATAAGAATGAATTCATAAGATAAATAGAGATTAACGGGTAAGAAGAAGTAAGCCTAACATATTCTATTTTCTAAAATGAGTAGTCTTGTAAGGAATGGAAATATTTTTTTACAAATCATTAGAAGTCTAGTGGCATGACAAACTCACCTAGATGCAAGAGAGGAAATGAACTAGAGTGAACTGAATTATGATAATAAGTTATGGATGAAATAAATGAAATAAATATGTGATGATTTCTATAATTTATTTATTTTAATTACACTTGGGTTGACCAAAGTTGAAAGAAATACACTAAGAACATGATGGATGTCAACAAAAGACAAGCATTTTATATTAGGTGAATCAAGAGTGATTGATTCCAATAATGTAATGAACATGAAATGAATAAGTTAAGATTAATGAATCCACAAAGAAATGAAAACCAAGTAGCTATTATGGTGGATTTAAGAACTTAAGTTTAACCCAATAGGATGAGATATTTGATAGTTATAAGTATTTCTCTAGAATTAAGGAATGTAAATAAGTATATTTTAATTCAATTACAAGATGAAGTTCAAAGATATGTAATTATTCATAAGAATGCTTTCTTGGATTGTAAATCTCTACTAGAATACTTGTATTATGAGAATTTTAAATTTAATGGATTCAAATAAGATTAAATATGTGTTTAATAGTAACACTATCAAAGAATGGTAAATAATAAAAGAAAATATATAAGTGTTGAGATCTATTTATATATATTAAAATTAGTTGGTCTGTGATGCACATGAAGAGTAATAGAAAATATTTATATGTTGATATTGATGTGGGCCTCATTCCTCTCTAAATATTTATTAAAATGTACGAGATGAAGTGAAATGATAAGAAGTATGATTGGGATTGAAATAATTGCATTGATTTGCAATTGAGAAACCCTAATCAGGGTAACTACTTGAGAATGATATTATGTCTCGGGATGATAGTGTATTGATGATAACTTACATGTAATGATATGGAAATGAAAAGAAATATTTAAGTTGAAATTTATAGATAGTTTTACTGATTATATTAATCATTGTCTTTCTTATTGAGCATAATCTGATTCATGCCATTCTAGTTGTGAGAGAATATGTACACTTGATAAATGATGATTTGAATTCTCATTAAGATGATTAAGAGGATTTGGCAACAAGTGAAATGATGAACACCTCTACTGAGGTACCCTAAACATTGTGAGTTCCCCCCAGCCCATATTGGTGGAATGAAACATATTTCATTGTAGTAATTAGAGAAATATGAGAATTATTTATATAGATTGATCAAGATCTTAAATGTTAGATCACTAGGATTTACGAGTGAGTCATCTGATGTAGTTTTGGATCTAAATTCTTTGTTGTGAAAGTCTATGTCTATCAGGAATAAACTCTGATGTAATGTCAGAAATTTTGATATGTGAAATTCTATTCTGTTTGATCCTATATCAAGCAATTGAGATGAGGAATTTATCCTCTTTAGAGAATCCTACAATGGACTAGGGTGTGTTGTTGATATCTTAGGGTGACTGGATAAAGCCTAAGATACTGAAGGTGAATCCTTGACACGAGAATTAGGCGTGGTAACTTCTACTTTGTGAGGTATGGGCCAATAGTTTCAAGGAAAATGAATAAAAGATGACAAGCCATATAGTGAGTAGAACATTTATTGCATTACTTTTATTACAAGTTGATAAATTTACTATTGGATATGTTTCTTACCATTAAAACTAATCATTCTCTTATAAAAATATTTTTTTGCCATATTCTTGCCTATCTATATGCAGTCTAATCTTCAACGTGATAATTGGTTTATGCTGGGATTTAACATCTTTATGATTTAGATTTACTTATCATTATAATAGTCATGTTTGGTATACATGTATTATGTGGACTTCATCTTCATGACTGTGAGATATAATCTTGTTCCGGGTTAGGGCATTCATAAAGATGATGTTATTGTTATATCTTGATTCTAAATATTTATATTTTGACTTTTTTTATCTCTTCAATAGGATTGTAACACTAAAATATTTTGTATTTGCTAATTGGTTCATAGATATGCTAAGAGTCTTGGTTAAAAGGTTTGGATTTGAATAAAGGAATGCCTTTATAATTAATTAGATTATTGTACTAAACAAGATTTGGCTAGATGCTAGAATTATCTATTAGACTTTTCAATATCTATAAATTTCATTTGAGTTTAGTATACTTAATATGATGCTTATGCATGTACTTAGTATGAGTGAGTCGTATCCACTCACATGGGCTCTATATGAGTCTCATGAGGTTTTTCAAATGTTTTTAGGAACAATGCGGCCCAGCAGAGAGTTCATGACAAAGAAGATGTAAATGGAATAATCTAGATCAGAATGTCCCTCTATTCTCTCGTCCCTAGGATGAGTTTTAGTTCATTTTTTTTCTTTCCTACATATGTGGTATGTTGTGCATCAAAGTATATATGGGTAAGAATGTCTGATTTGGGTTTAATGGCGGTGGACAAGAATTTTGATATGGTGTGTGTAGATGTTTCATTGTAGATTTTGTTTCTTTATTTTTATGAAGAACAGTAAAAAATTTGCATGTGATTCCCGTATACTGCGTTCATCATGTTTTTAATCATGTTTTTTTTAGACCAGGTAAAATGTTACTATATACCAAAAAAGGTTAAGTATAGGGTTTCCCCAAATACTATACAAGTGGGTGTAACTCAACAAAACCCCACTATCTCATCACCGTACTATCTATCCCCATACCAATCTTAGGCTTGGCTTTAACCACCTTGCCCAGATTATTTACAAAATAGTCAAAAGTGCTCAAATTATCACGCTTCCCCATACCATGAACTCTTCAGTTTCTTTCCTCCCAAATAAAGAAGCACAACCCAGCTAGACTAAGACCAGAAAATGTCTCGCCTTTGTTCTTTTCTCCATGATCCAAAGTATAACCTCCTCCAGGGAGGTGGGGGGTGCCACCCCTGCCAATCTTCAGGCTCCATCTGCAGCAGAGGTACTTGGTGTAAGGACACTCGAAGAAGAGGTGTTGATGGCTTTCTTCATGTATATTGCAAAGGCTGCACTCGATCCTTGCATAAAGGCCCCAAGATCTGATTCTATCAAATGTGGGAAGCTTCTTAAGGTTGCACTGGTACAAGCAACAACTCCATTTCAGTATGTTGTACTTATTCCACATTAGTTCGAACCAAGGAACCTGTAGTGTATGGAAAGATTAATACTGCCACGACTTTCTCCCCTTGTCCCTCAACGTCCATCTCCCCAACTCATGGACATACTGACTTGCTATGGTAATCCATCCTCTAGCCATGGCCCTCCACACTTTGGACTTGTTATTCATTGTGTTCATGTCCATATTTTCCCCGTATCGCTGTTTCATCTAGCTCACCCACAAGGAGGTATCACTGGTCAGGAAATGATCAATTCTTCTGTTCGTAGCAAGTTCTACAATGGATAGCAGATCAGAGATATTAAGGCCTCCTTCCTTGTAGCTTCTCGCCATGGTTCTCCAAGCAACGTCATGGTGTTTACCCCCCCAAATAAAGGAGGATGCAATAGATCACATTTTATCTAGAATGAACCTTGGTATCTCGGCTTGATTGCACCAAAATATGACTTTGGGAATAATCACCGATCTAACAAGGACCAGCCTCCCCACGAGAGAAAGTGTAATGCACATCCACTTTGCCACAGTGTCCCACAGATTATCAACACACATCACAAAGTCTCTGCCCATGGAAACGCCACTACTAATTGGGATCCCCAAATATTTAGTCGAAAGCGTGCCAATCAGAAGTCTAACTGCATCCTTTAGTCTGCCTCTTCTCGCATCACAAGATCTAGACAAGAAGACTTTAGATTTCAGCTCGCTTATGAAAAGACCGGTAAGCTTCCCATACGAATAGAGCACCTTTCTCAAATGCTTCAAAGACTTCACCGTACCAAAAAGAAAGAAAAGCATGTCATCCGCAAACATGAGGTGCGGTAAAACTCTAATTCCACCTTGTGTAAACGTCATCATTTTCTTGTTATCGATTGCTTCATCCACTAATACTGAGAGTGCCTCCATAACAAGGGTAAACAAAAGCGGGGACAAGGGGTCACCTTGTCTTAGACCATTCATCACTTTGGACATCCCAAAAGGAACACCATTAACCAGCACATAACAGGAAGTAGATGAGACACATTCCATAATCAGTCTGACCCATCTGATAGAAAACCCCATCTCTAGGAAAATACAATTTAGACCATCCCATCTAACATGGTCGTACGCCTTAGCAATGTCAAGTTTCACACTGGATTTTTGCAAACCATTTTTGTTACCAAAGCCCAACAAGAATTTGGAAGCAAGGAGTGTACTATCAGATAGGTTTCTCCCTTTGACAAACGCTGACTGAGAAGGGGATATGATATTAGGCAAAATCTTATTCAGTCTCTAGCTGAGAAGTTTGGCAATTACTTTGTAAGTTGCATTGCAACAAGCAATCAACCTTAGATCCGCGACTGATTCAATCACACTCATTTTTGGGATGAGCCTAATAAAGGCATTATTGATGCTTCTCACCATCTATCCTCCCACCATAAAAAATCTCACTGCCCTACAAATATCCTCTTTAATCATCTCCCACATCTTTTTAAAGGAATAGGCATTGAAGCCGTCTGGACCCGACACCTTGGACGAACCAATAGAGAAAAGTGACTCTTTAACTTCAGCTTCAGAAATCGGACCACAAAGGTCTCTATTCATTTTCTCCCTAACTTGACGAGGGGGCAACTTGCATTGATGTTCCACGAGACTACCTATAGCATTATACAGCTCAAAGAAGAGCCCAACCGCTTCTTCAACGACATCACTTGGGGAGCGGGCAATAGAGCCATCCGCTCTATGAAGGGTGTGTATGCAATCTTTCATATCATTCTTTTTGATCACCGAGTGATAAATGCGGGTATTTCTATCCCCGTCCTTTATCCATTTAAATGTACTTCTTTGCCAATAGAAGATTTCCTGTTCTTTCTCTAGTTGGTTCAAACTTTTTGCAGTGGTCTCTTCATTCTCCATAAGCAAGCTATTCAGAGGATCATATCTAAGCTTCGTCGCCACTTCTTCATGTTCCTTTTTAGCATTGGCAGCAAGATTCTTGATATTGGACAACCCCTTTGCCCACTTTTTCAGTGCAAATTTGGTCCTCTTAGTCTTCTCTGCCATCACATACAAAGGGTTTCCACTCACCCCCTCCTTCCACACATCATCTATGATGTTTTTGTAGCTCAGCCAGTCCAGCCAAGCATTGAAGAATCTAAACAACTTCTTTTTGCAGCTATCATCCTACAAAAGGTTTAGTAACAACCACACATGATCACTATTAGTATGTCCCCCAAGCTTCACACATGCATGACAAAAGATGTCCAACGAAGCTTCATTGAAAAGAGCTCGGTCCAAGTGGCTGGCTATCCTTTTATGCACCGCTTGTTTGTTGTGCCAAGTGACTATACCCCCATTCATATTGAGTTCTATCAGACCTGCTGCATCCACCACATCATTAAAATGAGCCAAACAAGAATTGGGAACCAGTAGGCCACCTTTCTTCTCTCCCACTTTCCTGATATGGTTGAAATCACCCACAAACAATTGCAAAATCTCCTTTTAATTCACTATTGCCATCGTTTCCCACAACCTGCATCTACACGTCTCAGAATTGTGGCCATACACTCCCGAGACAACATTGTGGGGACCCCCATTGTTAATAAAGATAGTCGTCATCAATTGATCCATCTGGAAAATGATTTGAACATCCCACACACTGGGATTCCAATCTAACACAATTCTACCATTCTCAACTTTGTCGAGATTAGAAGCAGACTTCCATCCTTGAGGGAATAAACCCATCACTCTATCAAAAACATATCTTCTTATTCTCGTCTCCAGCCTAATCACCAACATATCTTTCATCTCCCCAATGATCTCCCTGAGTTTCCACTATTTTCTGGGTCGGGAGGAACCCTGCAAATTCCAAGAGAGGATGCACATTTAAACCTTTCTACTCTGACCACCCCTACCTGGAGTGGTCCCTCCTCTTCTAGTCTTCCTGGGCGAAGTGTTCCTGCTCACAGTCACTAGCTCAGCTCCTTCTATCAACCCCTCCTCATCAAGTTCGTTTAGTAGATCAAACTGATTAGAGGATGTCCCTATATCAACTTGTTTTCCTTTGTTATGGGTTATGGTGTCTCTCCTCAACCCATTTCTAACATCTTAGAACTGTCCCACAATTGTATTCTCACTGTCAGGTATCATATCTCTATCACGCAAATCCCCCACCACCAGTGGTTTGCTCTCCTCCTTCACTCAGAGCCTCAAGAACAGACTCAGCAGCCCAGGTAAAAGGGTTCACATAGGTTTGTTCCACTTCTCTTTGGCCTGCCTCAGGTGTATCTGCAGCAACCCTGTTCTCCCTATCTCGTTAGATTGGTCTTCTGGAGGTGTTCCTCTTCGACCTCTGATAGCTATTCCTGTCAGGTCTCCCTCTAATTTCTGGAAGTTCAACATGGAAGGTCCTAGTCCCCGAGCAGTGTCCATCTGTGTTCCCAAACACTTTGCACTTATCACACCTATATGGAAAAGCATCATAGAGCACTTTGATCTCCAGCGCTTTCCCATCATGCATCTCCACCATAACCACTAGAGGAGGTTTCCTTGCCGCTTCCACTTCAATGCACAGGTGTGCAGCTCCAGCTAGCTCTCCCCTAGTGAGGAAATCAATGAACTATGGTGTACCAATCCCGTAGCCGATAATGGATATCGCGCGCCCTATCCAGTGTCTCCCCACATCTGGTAAAGTGACCCAAATGGGGGTGGAGGTGAGCGTAGCTCTATGGACATCAGCATCAAGTGTCTATTTCCTCATCAACACAAGCTGCTGATCGAAGAACCATGGTCCTCTATTGAGCGCCATGTCCAGGTCATCATCGGCAGAGAACCTGACAAGGAAGAGACCTCCAACTAAAGAAGAAAGTTGGATTTCACCTTTCACCTTCCAAGTTTTGAGAATCCTCCCATACATTTGCTCCACCACCTTCACTTTGCCCAACACTTGAACGATGATTGATCTGCGGTGGAAATCCTCCATAGCCTCCACTACATGCTCTGAGAAGGTCTCCCATGGCCTCTCATTACCTTACTTGAACTTCGGATCCTTAGGGTCCTCTGGACCAACCACCGGCAAGAGGCTCCTATGCACCTCCATCGGCTTGGAAATGGTCTCCGCCCAGCTCCTGCCCAAGGTGACATCCACACCAGGTTCAGACCACGTTGGCAAAGGGGAAGGGGTGGTTTGGTCGGAGGTAGGTTGGGGAGGGGGGGCAGTGGTGGGAAAGGGGGCGGAAGGGGGAGGGGTGGACGAAGTGAGGGGGTTGACTGAGGAGGTGGAGGTTAGGGTAGTGGAGTCTACCCCATCCCGATCAACCCCCGCCATGGGAGTAATCCGATCGCCCCAAAGAGGAGAGCGACGTGAGCGAGTCAAAGGATATCAAGAATAAGGTGTCATGTTTCTTAATTTAGGCTCTGGTTTAGTATTTCTATCTAATAATTGACATTTATGCTAATAAAAAGGGAGGTCCTGATGTGATGATTTTGAGTCGCATTTATAGACTTGTTTTACTCGCATTTTATGAGTTTATTGGTCACTTTGGTGTTAATATTGCATAATTCACTTATTTTAGTCTATGATCCTTCTCAGTGTCAAATCTCTCTTATTTTATCGTTTTGAGCATAAATGATTATAATTATAGGTTTTGTCTTGACTGATGTGGTTTTGTTTTGTAATTTCAGGAAAAACACATATCTGCAGCTGTCGATACCATCGACATAAGTCGATACTATCGACACAGCCACAGGCAGGCAGCCACAAGGAGCAGCGCAGAGTCGATACCATCGACTGGGAATTCGATGGTAGCGACTTACCATCAGGTTGCCAACGATCAGTCAGTCGATACTATCAACCCTAAAGTTGATACTATCGACACGTGTAGCTTCAGTGACAGAAAAGGGATAAAAACGATGCTAATGGAAGTCGATACCATTGACCCACGTCAATGGTATCGAACCAGCATCAGGCGCAATGACAGAAAAGAAAGAAGGCTTTCCGATATCGTGAGGTGTCGATACCATCGACCCACGTCGATGGTATCGACACCGTCAGATTAAAGTTTGTTTCAGATCAACTCTAATCCAACTGTTGTGATATTTTTGCAACCTAACTCGATGATTATACCTAATGAAGGCGGCCAAGAGTAGGGTATCACGTCATTAGCCGCTGCACATGTCCCGAGAAGGTGTGGAGAGAAGAACGTAGCCCAGAAGCACACCCCGACCATTCCGGAAGCCGATGAAGACGTTCTCCACCGCCGAAAGGCTGTAGATCGTGCACTCTACGCCGAGGAACGATTGGATCTTCTCCGTTCAGGGGTTTCATTATTTTATCCAGATTTTTCTCCATGTTTCCCCTTTCTTCAACCATGTCTTGCTCTGAGATGAACATGCGGGGCTAATCCCCTTTGTCTTTCGGACCGAGAGTAGCCTGGGGAAGCATTGTATGACGTTTTTATCATAGTAATTCATCATTTGTCTCTTAAATACATGGTATGATTTTGTTTTCTCAATTATATTATTATGCTTGATCACCATAATGACAATTTAATGCCTTTAATTACTTTGAAAGAAGAATTAACAGTTGAAAAGAGACAAAATTCACATTAATTAACAAATCCCTTGAACAAGGTGATGTACGATTAATGGTGGAAACCCAGAGGTTGATTCTAATGCACCTAGTTTAGGGTATAGGTTACTACGACGGTGGAACCGACCTAGATTTAGGTAGTGAATTGTACCACGACAATGGACAATTCTGACTACAGGCCACTACCCGGATTGAGAGATGAACCTGAGTAACTATATGGAAATTCATACAATGAAAACCCGCGGGGAAACCACAATCCTAAAGATCTCCACTTGAATTGATTAAACTAAACACTTAATCGATTGCTTTGTTTTATTTTATTCTCTTTTATTTCACAACAACTCTCATAACCTTTTTATTGGTCTAGATGATTGCGAGTAGTTAGTAGTAGTCTACCGATAATTTAGTGTCCCTGAGTTTGACTCGGGCCTCACAAGGGCCTATACTACATTGATGCGTGCACTTGCGTTATACGCACGGTAAAATCGTGTCAAGTTTTTGGCGCCGTTGTCGGGGATCTGACAATTGTCGGCACTATGAGTGCTACAAGCGGCCACTCTAGGCCACTTTTTTTTAATATCATTTTTAAAATTCATAGTTCATCTTTCATGTTTAGAAATCGTTTAACACGGTACTAACCCTAAATTATTATTTTGCAGGTACTAGTGCTTGGTGAGGACGCGTAGCACAGATACACATAGCTATCACCAGAGGTTCCACTGCCGGGACCAGACGACGAGGAGAAAAACATTCAAAACTGACCTGAAGATTTAGATTCAGACTCTGAACCAGAAGCTATGGCTGAGGAATAGACAATCTGGGAGAAGATAAAGGCGTCTTCTACATCCGCTTCAAAGGGGCCAATAAAAAAGAAGGCAGTCAACATTCCGACTTATAAGATTGATCCTGTATTAATAAATTTGGTCAAATCAAATGCATTTCACGGGCTCAAAAATGAAGACCCGGTGACTCACATTAGCCAGTTCGTGGAGAACTGCGACATGATCAAGATAGACAGATTTCCACAGGAGACGTTGTACTTGAAGCTGTTCCCCAGCTCTCTGGCGGGAAATGCAAGAGAATGGCTACATAATCTTGATGATGAATATGTGGAATCGTGGGATCACATGGTTGAGGTATTTTTTGAGAGGTTCTTTCCGCCTGATAAGACCAACAATGTTATACGAAAGATCCACAACTTCAGCCAGAAAGCCGGCGAGACATATTCTGAGACGTGGGAACATTTCCAAATAATGCTGCGGAGGTGCCCACATCATGGGCTCGACAAGGAGAAACAAGTCAAGATTTTCTATTTTGCTCATTCTGAGCACGATAGAAGTAACCTAGATTCTGCAGGTTCAGGGTTCTTCCTAAACAACACAGGCACAAGGTGTTGGGAAATTCTGAAAAATATGGCAAAGAAGTAGTCTTGGGGCTATAGGGATGCACCAGAGCAAGTTAAAGTTGTAGGCGAGTCCAAGGCCATCAAGGAGCTGAATGACAAATTAGATCTCATAGCTAAGAAGCTTTTGGAGAAAGAGGAAGAATCTGGGTAGGAAGCCCATGTCAAATTTATGCAACAATAGGGCTATAGAAACAATGATTATGCTTGGAGGAAGGATAGGAAATTCTCATGGAAAGATCCGAACAACTTCCTACAAGATCCAGATGCAAAGCCACAATCAACGGTAGAGGATAAAAGCACTGCGTTGCTTAGTCAAGTGGTGCAACAAAATCAAGAGATGATGAGTATGTTCAGTAAGCAGTTGCAGTCCCAAGGTGAAATTTTGACTAAATTTGGGCAAACATTGCAAAGTCATGGAGCGCAGATGAGGACACTAGAGGCGACGGTAACTCAAATTGCCAATGAAGTGGCGGCCATGAAGCAGACAAATCAACACAGACTAGCTAATAATGCAGAGCTGGCCCAAGCACATCATCAAGTGAAATATATATCTGTAATTAAGGAGGCAGAGCCCCCGACGGTGGAGGTCTGGGAAAAAGGAAAACTGGTCTTTGACACAGAGGCTACATCGTGAATACCATATCCTCGTAGTCATTATGGACTACATGGAAGATATCTCCCATTTAGAAAAACCTGCCAAGAACACATAGCGACCGCGCCCACACCTAGGCAAGAAGAGCAGGTGAAGGCCATGCGTCATGGGGAGGCTACAGTCACTGAGAGAGTGGAGCCACCACAAATTACACCTGTTGTAAATGATGTACCAAAGTCTATGCCATAGGGTGACTTTGAAGCAAGCTTAGGGGAGGAGACCCCGAAAAGCCCATATGTGCCACCTCATAAGCATTTAGATGAGGCAGTGGTGTCTTTTCTGGATAATCAGAGGTCGAAGAAGGAGCATCGACACTACCGGAAGTTCTTGGAGATGTTTAGGAAACTCCATATCAATATTCCATTGGTGGAAATGATAGAGCAGATTCCCGCATATGGGAGGTTTATCAAGGATATCATCACCAAGAAGAAGCGGATAAAAGACACAGATGTTTGTCGGGTGAATGAGATGGTGAGCTCAATTATCCATGGGAGTTTACAAAAAAAGAGGAAAGATCCAGGAGGCTTTTACATTCCATGTTCCATAGGCGGCCAGCATTTCCCTCAAGCACAATGTGATTCAGGCGCTAGCATAAATCTTATGATGTTATCCACGTTTTAAAAGCTAGGGTTGAAGAAACTAAAGAAATCTGCTATGACTATTGAGTTGGCGGATGGGTCGACTGTGAAGCCATACAGAGTGTGTGAGGATGTGCTTGTCAAAGTCGACATGTTTATCTTTCCATTCGATTTCATTGTTATGGACATGTCACAGCTAAAGGGTTGCGAGATGCTATTAGGTAGGTCGTTTCAAGCGACGACTCATGTTATCACAGCTATCGGGAGAGGTACATTGACTTTAGGGATTGGTCAGGATCGAGTTGAGTTCAAACTACCGAGTGATCCCCTAGGAACACTCTCCGAAGCTCCAAGTTGATGAGATTGATTTTGTCTAGGCTAAGACATTAAATAAGGGCGCTTGTTGGGAGGCAACCCAGTCATTGGTAGTTTCATTTAGTTTCTTTCACATTTGTAAGTTAGTTTGATTTGATTTTGTTTTTAGTGTAAAAATGATATTACTTGGTGTATGTTATTTGCTGATGATATTGTTTTGATTGATGAAATAAAAGATGGATTGAATGATAATGTTGAATGTTGGAGAAAGGCATTGGAATCAAATGGATTGATGATTAGCAGGAGCAAAACTGAGTATATGCATTGCAATTTCAACCAATCTCACAGTGTGAATGATGGAGCCAAGTTGGACGGAGTAGATATACCAAAATGTGACAAATTTCGATACTTAGGTTCTATTATTCAAATAGACGGGGATGTCCAAAATGATGTTTGTCACCGAATCACTGCAGGATGGTTGAAATGGAGGAGTGCAACTGGAGTTTTATGCGATCAGAAGACCCCTCTCAGGTTAAAAAGTAAGTTTTATAGAACAGCTATACGACCATCCATGCTCTATGGGAGTGAATGTTGGGCGGTGAAGAAACAAGGTCTCAACAAGATGAACGTGGCTGAAATGTGTATGCTGAGATGGATGTGTGGGAAGACTAGAAAAGATCGTTTGAGAAATGACTATATCAGGAATAAAGTGGGGGTGGTGAGCATTAAGGACAAGTTGCGTTAGGGCCAACTCAGATGGTACAGACATGTGCAACACAGACCTCCTAGTGCGCCTATACGAAGAAATGCTATTGAGCCAAACACTATAAATAGAAGAAGAGGAATGCCTAAATTAACATGGGATGAGCTTATAAAGAGAGATTTTGAATCTCTACATCTCAATCAGAATATGGACCATGATAGAGTTGAATGGAAAAGAAGGATCCATGTAGCCGACCCCAACATAGTTGGGATTGAGGCTTAGATGATGATGATAATGATGATGTAAAAATGATACCATGATCATTTGTTCAGTGTGCAGGTCTGAGGCAGGGTCGATGGTATCGACATGGGCACGGTTAGGCGGCTGCAAAAATTTCTTTGAGTCGATACCATCGACGGCCTCGTCGATGGTATCGACCTACCATCAGTAGCGCTGAAGAAATCTCCAGAACGGGGTCGATAGTATCGACATGGTTGTCGATACTCACGAGATCCCTGAAGATATTCAGACGAAATTTGTCTCAGTGAAGTCGATACCATCGATGGGCCTGTCGATGGTATCGACCCAGTTCAGGCAGAAAGCAGCGATCGGGCCTCGCGAGGGTGTTTGCCCTAAGAAGATTCGATACTATCAACGTGCGTCGATGGTATCGACGCGACATGTCATTGATCCGTGAGAGGGAATCAACGACGATCACTACATCAAGAGAGTCGATCCGTGGGATGGGTCGATACCATTGATGCCTGTCGATGGTATCGACACGTCATCGATCTGGGCCCCCACATCAGGCTATCGACAGCCGTCGATGCTAGCGGAAGATCAGATTGTGCTACAGGTGTCAATACCATCGTCCCACGTCGATGGTATCGACGGGTGCACAACAGCGACGACCACAGTTATAAAAGGAAAGGATGGTTGTCATATGACGTCACACCTTCAGAGTCTTTCCTCCCTACTTGTGCTTTGCACTGTGTTGTGCGACCGGAGGCCTGCCACGAGCATCCAAGGAGTGCGATCTTCACCGAGTCTTCACCGAGCGGAGATTTTCTTTTCCGAGATCGTCTTCACCAAGCTCCGTCTTCGATTCCTTCTTTCTCGACGACAATGGTGCATACCGTAGGAGAATATTCTTCACGGGCGGTACCCAATGAGATTCCCGAGTTCATTCCTCTGCGACCTGCATCGATTCCTCGTCCGAGGATAGTCCACCCTTCCCCGGAGATTTAGAAGGTCTACGAGGAGCTTTTGAAGAGAAAGATTGATCCTACGCGCTATGTCGACCGGGACATGGTTTGTTACCTCAAGTTTGAGCCGAATCTCACCTACGTCTTGAAGGGGTAGGCGAGACACACAACCAGGAGGCCCGACGAGCTGGATTTCCACGGCGACGGCCAACCATTCTTCGGCGAGTGGCCGACTTACAAGGAACTCGTGGCAGAGTTCATGGCATCATTGTACATCAATGTGTTGCCCAATGACTTGATCGCCACTGATAGAGAATGGAAGAAAGGGTGGGTGTCGTTTAGACTCTTCAAAAACAACTACACCATTACCCTCACCCAGTTCAATTCGGTGTACAACTGGTATCATGACACTTACCAGCACCGGAGGCCAGACAACAAGACGAACTATGATGATATCTTCACCCAGCTCGTGACTGCGCCTCTGGGCAAATCCGTCAGCTACCACAAGGCTGCATTTGCTGAATTCGAGCATCCGTTTGAGCGGATTCTGCACCGCATGCTCTGCACCACACTATTTGCTCGTGGAGACTTGTTTCTTAGCAAATTCTAAGAGACGGATTTGTTCTTCCTGCACAAACTGCTGAAGCGCGAGGAGTGCAATTGGGGCGCGTTCTTCTTGACGCGCGTGGTGGCTGTGAAAAGGAGTATGAGGAAAGCTCCTATCCATTTTGGAGGGCTAATCACACCATTGGTCGTCTATCTTGGGTTGGATGTCTCCCAGCTTACTCCCCTTTCCAGCAGGAGCAAGGTCAGCCTGCAACATCTGCACCGCTCCAACCTCCTCCTTCTTCGTGATGGCTTGGCATACTCACATTGCCATGTTAATCACGCATATCAAGAGTGTTCGCTTCCCTACCCCATCTTCAACATTGAGGGCGCTCAGCATTTCCGATGGCCATCGAGGACTCTGATGAAGACGGCGGTGATGATGACAACAATGATGAAGGCGACGAGCATGAAGAGGAAGTGGAGGCTTTCACTCCTCTTCGCGTACGAGTGGCACCCCAGAAGCATCCCCGCATGCATCCGGGTGCATCTTCATCTTTACATCCTCCACCACCTCAGCCCTCTCATCAAGGAGAGGATAACTACTCCATGCAAGGGATGTACTCGATGCTGCAGGAGATTCATCAGACCCAACAACAACATACATCTTCATACGCCGATATTCATGATACAACGAACCGACTATTAGATAACCAGAGGGCCATTTTCGAGAATGAGCGCCTCCTGCTCGACAACCAACAAAACATCCATGATAGGTTGCACATGATGGAGATGCAGCAACATCCCTTCTACGACAATTACTGGAGCCAAAATTATTTTGGGGGATATCCACAACCTCCACCAATGCCCCAGTACGATCCGAGGTTCCAGGGGCAATACCCATCCTGGGACCCCACGACTCCTCAATACCCGTCTCCTCCTGCAGAATGATCGGTATCACTGTTCCACCTTTTAAGGTTGTTTTTGACTATGAGGCCATAATCGAATTCAAGCTTAGGGGGGGGGAGTTGGAACAATTTCTATCCTTTCATTTTTAGATTTTAGTTTTTATTGCTTTGTGTTTTGTCATTTATTTCTCTTAGTTATCTCATTGTTCGTAGGATCCACACTCTATCTGGTGTGATTGTGGATGTCTAATGTCATGTGTCATCTTGTTGCTTGTACATGGAAATTAGGGGTAAATTTGAAAAATTTTAGTGCTTTTGCAAGTTTGGGTTGTTTAACTTTGAGCACATAACTTAAGGAAATAATTGGGTTTGTCAACTCTAAAATAGGAAATCACAACTGTACAATCCCATGATTCATGAAAAGTGGACGGAACTGGTTGTTTGAGCCTAAATTGACCCAATGATAATGAGACCTTAATTTGAAATAAGAGAGAGAAACCTCTTAATTACTACATAGGTCAGTAAGGAGGGACACATAATAATTTCCAAAGGTTCAGTCAATTAGTCTTGTGATCTTTCCACCCTATTGTTCTCATACTCCACCATAAGAATTGGAAGCACATTACGTTTTTCATCTCTTTGATTGCATCCCATGTAGATAGGTCTTGGATTACAACTATTTTTACATATTTTTGCATGAAAAAAAAGATAGAATAGCTATACATGCACATTATCCTTAGGTGCACGTCATTTAGTTGCATAACTATCATTTTGTAGCTGCATTCACATCTTTTGTGCATATGTATCTTATGTGTTCTGAACATAAAAGGTGATGAACTTGTTCCATACCTTCTAAATGCTTCAAATGTATAAGTTATGTAGCAATAAGTGAGCCCGACATATGATTCATGGTCAGCTATGAAAATTTGTTTCTTAAAAAAAATGAAAATTGAAAAAAAGTTTTGAAACAAAAGAAAAAAATATATTGAGAAGTAAGTAAGAATGTGAGGGAGAAAGGAACATGTTCTCACTTGCATACTAAGAAGAATAAGCACATGGTGTAGGTTCTTAGATATTCCATCGCACCTTGAGACGGAATGATAGTGCATGCATCATTTCACCCAAATGTAGGCATTAGGGCATTTTCACTTGGATATGCATCATTTATGTCATTATTGTTTTTGTGCATTTTAAAACCGTGTAATGCTTCCATTTCTTCCACAAGACACCCATTCCATCCACCCGTTGCTCGAATTGGTAGGCTACTGTGATTTTCTCCTCACTAGTGAGCTGCTTCCATGTAGATGGTATTAACAAGTACTATGATTTTCTCCTGGTATTAACAAGTACTTGTTAATACCATGAGAGCTGCTTCCATGTAGATGGTAGTTAGGGCGAGCAATGTAGATAGGAGATCACAAGATGCACTGAGTCTGGATTGGAGGAGTTTATTATGTTAACTTTCTTATGTGAGAGTGTTCATCAATTTTGAGGTAGATATCTTTTATGGATGATTATTGTTGCCTTTAGGGTAATTATCATTCCGTGGTTAGTGAGGGTCAGAATGTGAATGTCTGGTGGGGATCATATGGTGCAATATGTTGTGATAATATTCTCTTTAGTTGATCCTCGCAATTCTATTCTAGAGTTTTGTTGCTCGAGGATGAGCAATGTTCTAGCTTAAGGGAGTTTGATGCGATGATTTTGAGTTGCATTTATAGACTTGTTTTACTCGCGTTTTATGTGTTTATTGGTCACTTTGGTGGTTAATATTGCATAATTCACTTATTTTAGTCTATGATCCTTCTCAGTGTCAAATCTCTCTTATTTTATCATTTTGAGCATAAATGATTATAATTATAGGTTTTATCTCGGCTGATGTGGTTTTGTTTTGTAATTTTAGGAAAAACACATATATGCAGCTGTCGATATCATCGACATAATTCGATACTATCGACACAGCCACAGGCAGGCAACCGCAAGAAGCAGCATAGAGTTGATACCATCGACTGGGAAGTTGATGGTAGCAACTTACGATCAGGTTGCCAGTGATCAGTCAGTCGATACAATCGACACGTGTAGCTTCAACGACAGAAAAGGGATAAAACTGACGCTAAAGGAAGTCGATACCATCAACCCGCGTCGATGGTATCGAGCCAACATCAGGCGCAATGACAGAAAAGAAAGAAGGCTTGCCGGTATCATGAGGTGTTGATACCATCGACCCGCGTCGATGGTATCAACGCCATCAGATTAAAGTTTGTTTTAGATCGACTCTAATCCAATGGTTGTGATATTTTTGCAACCTAACTCGGTGATTATACCTAATGACGGCGGCTAAGAGCAGGGTATCACGTCATTAGCTACTGCACACATCCCGAGAAGGTGTGGAGAGAAGAACGGAGCCCAGAAGCACGCCCCGACCATTCTAGAAGCCAAGAAGACGTTCTCCACCACCGAAAGGCTGTAGATCACGCACTATACGCCGAGGAACGATTGGATCTTCTCCGATCAGGGGTTTCATTATTTTATCCACGTTTTTCTCCATGTTTCCCCTTTCTTCAACCATGTCTTGCTCTAAGATGATCATGCGGGGCTAATCCCCTTTGTCTTTAGGACCGGGAGTAGCCCGGGGAAGCATTGTATGACATTTTTATCATAGTAATTCATCATTTGTCTCTTAAATCCGTGGTATGATTTCGTTTTCTCAATTATATTATTATGCTTGATCACCATAATGATAATCTAATGCCTTTAAATACTTTAAAAGAAGAATTAATGGTTGAAAAGAGATGAAATTCACAATAATTAACAAATCCCTTGAACAAGGTGATGTACGGTTAATGGTGGAAACCCAGAGGTCGATTCTAATGCACCTAGTTTAGGGTATAGGTTACTACGACGGTGGAACCGACCTAGATTTAGGTAGTGAATTGTACCACGATAGTGGACAATTCTGACTACATGCCACTACCCGGATTGAGAGATGAACCCGTGTAACTATATGGAAATTCATACAATGAAAACCCGTAGTGAAACCGCAATCCTAAAGATATCCACTTGAATTGATTAAACTAAACACTTAATCGATTGCTTTTTTTATTTTATTCTCTTTTATTTCACAACAACTCTCATAACCTTTTTATTGGTCTAGCTGATTGCGAGTAGTTAGTAGTAGTCTACCGATAATTTAGTGTCCCTGAGTTCGACTCGGGCCTCACAAGGGCCTATACTACATTGATGCGTGCACTTGCGTTATACGCACGGTAAAATCATGTCAGGTCTCGACAAAGTGGTATCAGAGCCATGTTAGACGAGTTTATAGGGACAATAGGATCTAAAAATTAAATGATGATATGGATGCTATACATAACCTAAATGATATGCATACTGACTAAACTCAGTGTTTAGATATTCTAGTCAAGTATCCACATGTTGGGATAAGTTAGTATGGAACTACCTACTATACTTCTTCTAGGTGCCCTAACTAAATATCCATATGAAGACATTTTGGGAGTATAATAACATGCATGATTGTTATAAAAATGATAAAATGAAGAAAAATAAAGTATTATATAACTAAATATGAAACCTAAGACATTTAGAAAATTTTGAATGACAAATGTAGATGAATCTAATGCATTATGAAGATAATTTCTAATCAATATGAATATGAGTATGAATATAAAATTTCAAGAAAAAGTAAGAACTAAGAATGATGTCTACTAAAATAATCTTCTTTATGAAGAGAGTTGATGTACATGGATGATAATAAAGAAGTAATTATAATCCATATCCAAAGAAACACAATCAAATTATTAAAAGAATATGAAAGGTAATGTGAATCATGTCATAATTGTGATGACCCAATTACAAATCAAGTCATCACCGCTAAAAACATGAAATTATCATAAACAAAAAAATTAACAAAAACCACTAAAATTTAAAACCATTTTTCACGTAGGTCCATTCCCAAAAAACTCTCACACAAAGAACCAAAGCATCATATATACATGGTTCACATTATACATTTATTGTTCTGTCTCTTCTCGAAGATAACAAGTACTTGTTGCTTTACTTTAATACACACAACAGCAACATAAAAACCTCGAGATAAGCAAAAAAAAATCTCAAGTCATTTGTGAAAACCACTAAGACTATTTCCCAAGGACCTGAGAGTACATAGATGACATATAGACTTCTATCAACAAAACCCTGACAGACAACATACTCAACCTGAAATACTATTGCTATCCTTGCTGAAACAATCCTTCTTTTGTAGTCTGGTTTGTAGTTCCTTATCTGTGTCCACCTAAATTTTTTGGATCCCACAGGGTGAGACTATTGTCCCAGTGAGAGATATAACTCTCTGCCAACAATATTATTATCAAAAAATATAATATAAACTGAACTATAGGTATTCCATTGATTAACAAATATATCTTTAAGCACAAGGCATATATATTGATAACAAATCTACAAATTGTCTTTTGCTTGAAAAGGAATATGAAGAACATGTATAACATCTATCTACTCAGATGTATAAAAGTCATAAGGCATCAACCAATGTTTCCATATTTGATCCTTAAACAAATATGCTACACGACTAATTACATGTTCACATTCACAATTATGCCCAGAGGAGATGAGATATACCGCTCATACTCCAACCAACCACTAGTAAGTCGAAATCAGTACCATACAAGGTCAATGGTAGAGCCGGCTGTCAAGACCTCTCCTTTCCCGGTTAGTACAAGAACACTTAGGTAACACTTAGGTTTTGCATGACATCTTGTATCTGCTATAAGTAGTTATGCCGGGGTATAGCGACATCTTCACTATAGAGTTACTACTGTAGCATGTACTCTCTTCGAGATAAGACCACTTAGCTTTCCCGGATTATCAGGATGACCACTGAGTGATCCTATTTTGATTTTATCAGGAAGTACATTGAGCATCCTGATGTATTTGGGGAGTCCATTGAGCACCCTTATTAAGTTCGGGAGTCCACTGAGCACCCTTATATTATCACATATTCAAAAATATGCATTCCGAGTAAAAACTCATTTCACCATTCAGCAAATGTTGACACTGAATGGATCTATGGTTTGGGAAACTACATGATAATATTCATCTTGCTTAATTGCATCAACCAAGTTATATTCAAGGTATATTACGGTATCTTTTAACATCAACCAAGTTACAAGCAAGAATTATATCAAATGCTACAAAGAAAATCATAATTGCATTTATCAGATACTTTCATATTTACTGAAACACATAGATCACATAGATTCTCAATCTCTTGTCATCTTCATACTTGAGTATTCAAACCCTTCATTCATCACTGAGTACTGTCATCACTTAGTAGATGATCATTACCTCTAGGTCATAAGACCCAGATATTTGTTCACATAGTCTACATAGCTCGTTGAATCTATATTACATAGACACATAGCTTATTGACTTTGTATCACATAGCCACACAACTCTTACTTAGACATGCTTATTACTTTAAAATACTTTCATGATTGTCATATCATGTTATCAACAATTTTGACATATGTATTTAACCATGAAGTACTAAGGAACACATCCTCCCAATGAATTAGGGTTATAATCAACCGATTAGGGTTTCAAGATTACATTAGCAAGGTTTATGCTCTAACTCATACTCCACTCATCTCAGGAGTATTAGTGTATGCTAATTACACACTTATCTTTCAAGTCCTAATTTCTCTCTCATCCTTACTAGGATGTAAATTACTTAGTTCACATCTTTAAGGTCTTCAACCTTATCATTATAAAATTAAGTTAAACTCATTGTGTCTTAATATTACATTAATCATATTCATCACTGAGACAATCTTAATAAGTTAGGTCATATCTACCATATCAAGTAACATAATTGATAATGTTATTCTATTATATCGTGTAACCATGTTGGTTAGGTATCACTTTACCTTTCTCATATTAAGTCCACTTCATATTATCTATGGATTAAACCACTACCCTTATATCATGTATAAGAGTGTATTGGGTTCTCATATCGTATGCTAGGGTACACCATATCGGGCATACCATTATGGTCATACCATATCTCATACAACAATTTTATTTTGGTTTTTCACCTTGGTTAGTCATATTCATTCTCAATTAAACTTCCACATTAGTCTCTCATCATATTGGGTAGCCTCTTGGATTTCCATATGGGGCTCTATCTTAGATTATCATATCGTGCATCCTCATTGGATGTTGTCCTATATTAAGTGGTATCATGATTGCCATATTGTGTTTCTATGCTATCCATCATATCAGTTTACCTACCTTAGATATCAAGCTGGGTTATATACATATTGGGAACCATATCAGTCATGTATATTGGGCATCATAACAGTCATGTATAGTGGGCATCATATCGGTCATGTATATTGGGCATCATATCGGTCATGTATATTGGGCATCATATCGGTCATGTATATTGGACATCATATCAGTTTGCCTCATGGATTCACCATATCGGGTACCCATGTAAAGTGGTATCTGATTACCATATAGTGTGGCCATTAATGATAAAAACCTTGAACTCAAACAAGACAAGATGGATACCAAGTTGTTCTTTAACTCGACACAAGGTAAAGAGAGAGTATCAAGTTTCAAAGGATAAAAGCATATCGGGTGCCTAGGGTTTTACTCATATCGGGCAAAGTTAATGCTTGATCCTAGTGTCGTATTCAAGGTAATACATAAGGGTCTTCCATATCGTTCATAGGGATTGTCTTACAAGGTATGACCTACTTTCATATTGGGTAGACCCCATATCGGGTTCCATATCAGTTTGCAAGATCTTCAACCCATATCGGGTTGCAAGAGTCCTCAACCCATATTGGGTTGTCCATGATAATGTCATTATCACCATACTCAAGATCATCAATTAATTCAAACCTATGGATAACTGCCCTAATTACATATTGGAACTCATGTTTATATCAATTGATCAAATGAAATCTAAATTTTGTATTTAATCAACAAATTGAACAACATTGAAGAAGGATAATAATATTGAAAGGTTTAAGTTATATAACCTGCCTCTCAAAGAGCTTCCAAGATTCAAGCTTCAACTCCACACATTCTAAGGTTGAAGATGAGCCTTCTCCAAGCTCCAAGACTTGATCTCCAAGCTTTGCACGATATCTCCAATCACCTTGGGCGATATCACCTCACCTGGTTGCTTCAACCTACTTTGGCCTATATCTCTCCTTCTTGGCCGATACCAAGCCTCACCTTTCCACTCTCTTCAATATGGGAGACACAAGGAAAGGTGTTGCACGATACAAGAGGAAAGGCACTTTCTAGAATTGAAAATCTTGCCAACAAATGAAGGTCAAGGTATTTATACTTGAGGTTTATAGAAAAGAGTGTCATAGGTGCCATTAACTTTAGGTACTTCATGCCACCTAGCCATGCAAGGTCGACACATACTCTTGCATGCATGCCACTACTATCTTACCATGTAAAAATAAAAGTCCATTGATAATGTAGTGAATAAGGGGTGGCTCTTTGTCTTCTAGAGCAAGTTTCCTTCCACTAAATTATTATTATATTCAACTCCATCATTTCCAAGACAAAAGCAAATCGATGCTTTATCATTTCCTGGAAGTGGCTTGCCCATCATGGCCAAAGCAAAGCTTCCACAAACTGATAGGATGCTCTCCCTATGGCTCTATGGCCGATAGGGACTTCCTTCTAAGTCCACAACTCGACATGGCTCTTGTACATAGCTTCAACTTATGTATTTTCTTGGTTTCTTCATTTATTAAGAGCACTAACACTTCAAGATGTTTCAAACATATTGTCTCCTCCTTTCTCTTTCCTCTAGATAATACTAGGTAAGAGTAAAAAAAATCTAGAGGTGGTAATTTGCACATTAACCCTACATTTTGCATATATCACAATTGATTCATCAAGCACTTAGTATTGTTTACACAAGTTCCTTCTTAACTTAGGCTTTGAACAAGCCACCAATTAGTATCATATTCTCCCTCATGACATTCAAAACACTTATAATACATTCATCATGTAACATTTTCAACATAACCCCTCATCTTTGGTAAATTGCACTTTTCACTTAGATTATCATTTCATGCACACATAGTTTGCATATAAGCTCAAATTTGAAAATAAACTTCACATAGGCCGTAATTAGTTTTTAAAAGATAAAAACAAGTTGTAACGACATACTTAAGCAAAAAATCTAGGGTTTGGTCATAACACAGGTTAGGAACGTTACAATAATAGTGATTTATTAACAAGATTTTTGAAATATGTATGTGTATACTCAAAGTGGAACATGGTGTATATATGGGATGAAACGTCATTCTAATGCCAGTAAATCTAAATTTTAATGTGAAAGATTCAAGAAGCAAGAAAATGATGTAGTGTGAAAGAATGATAATCTAGAATTAATTCTAACAAGATGTTAGGAGAGGTGCATAATCAGACTCTATGATCTCCTTCTAAATCTTTTCATGGATTTTGAGGTGAAATCCTAAAGGAAGGGAGAATTTGTAATGACCCCTTTCTAGCTTAGCTAGCTAATTAGGATTTACTTGGATGATTGCAAACTTAACTAGAGGGATCTTATTTAAGATTTATTAAATATGATAGACAAATTATGATGTTTTAAATCTATTTAGAAACTCAAAATATGCTTTTATTTTAAATAAGTAGGTTTGACAAGTGAAAATGAAGTTGGACATAATGAGGATTTTGATAGTATTTGAATACAATATTTGATAAGTATAGTAGTGGAGTAAATGCTTTTTAATATTTTATATGTAACTAATATTTCCTTTAAATTTGTATTTAGTTTCAATAACTTACATATAAGTTTGACTACAAAATTTTAGAAATCTAAAGTGTTATTTGGATCTTCTGATCACTCGAGTTTCACTCAAGACTAGCTTAGACAACCATGTATTCAGGCTGAATTATAGTAGTATGATATTTTTTTGTTATTTGTCGGTTTATCCTTTTTGATCTGAAATTTTAAGTGTATCTTATAAAATATATTTAAATAATTTTAACAATTGTAATAATTTTTGGATCATGCTTGAGTGACCACATACACCTTCATTGGCCAAGCTTTACGACAGGAATAACTTGGTTGATGATAAATTATTCTGAAATAAAAATGCATCAAAGGACTTGTTTGTAATTGTTACAAACACCTCAACTGATCTATGTATCTAAGATAACAATGTAGTATCTCCCACAGTATGTGATTCAATGTAGAGATACTAAATTTGAAAGAAAGAGGAGATGGATAATTGGAATTATAGAAATTTAGACTATGGGTAACATTTTTGATATGCTTGGTTCTTGAGATGAGCGATCAAATCCCTCTTAAGAATTGTAATCATGTTGAAAGCTTAATTTTCTATGACTAAGAATCAATGAAGACAATGGATTATATTGTATCTAGATGCGTAATTAATAGGGGAGAATATTGGGGAACTTAACACTATTTATTATTAATAACTGTTGTGTGTTTGTATACTGACACACACACACTCACACACACATATATATATACAAATATATATATGTATATATATATATATCTGTGTGTGTTTATATATATATATATATATATATATATATATATATATATATATATATATATATATATATATATATAAAGACACACACCCCCACCCACACACACACACATATATATATATATATATATAAATATATAAATAAATAAATATATATATATATATATATATATATATATATATATATATATATATATATATATAAGGCAACGATCCAGTGAGAAACATATCTGGGTGAGAGCATGAGAGGAATTTGAATAACTTTATACAATGATACATTTTTCATAATCTAATCTTATGGATTATAAATATACCCTATTAGTTACCTTTTGACAAAATTTCACCACTCTAGGATGTGTAATGCATGCACAACAAATTAATATTGTTCAATGCTCAATATTGAGTTTCAGGGTGACCGTTGGATGTAAAAAATAGTAGATTGTTATAATTTTTTGTGTGAAGGAAAATAAAATGATGTTGTTTCCATCCATAAGGTTGGATATTGAAAAAAAACTATCTCTATGTAGTTATTAAAATGCCTCTCATGCTCTCACCATAGCATGTTTCTCACTAGATCACTACCCTATACACACACACATACCTATATATATATATATATATATCTAGTTTGAGATGTTGATGGACAAAGAACTACCTCACAATGTGTCGATATTGCCTAAAATCAGCCTAATGAATGATATGCTTGAGAATTGAGTTGACATGTATAGAATCATGTTTGAACTTAATAAGAATGCGTTACTCAATTGTATTTTTGAATCTATACTAGAAGTACATATGGAATGCACATGAGAACCACTATGAGGGTTTGACGTAAAGATATTCCATGTGTAGGGTTAGTGTTGAGGGATCCCCTCAAATGAGTTAGTGAATCGATGCATACATATAATAGATGAATAATTTGTGTGGAAATGGAAACTAGGGTTTCCATGTGTGCTAATAGATTTAGTGAACCCTTGCACACCCTTTTCACATTAGTAAATAATAAGGTACTTTTAATTATGGACTAAGATGTATTGGACTATGAAAACTTCTTGAAATCCTAAAGTTGAATATTAGAATGAGTATGGGGATAGAGCTTGGACTTGTATATCACTTTATAAATATGAAGAAATACTAATTTTTAGGTACTATTACTTCAATTGAAGATAGTAACTCTGAATAGGAGGATGCAAGCCCGATGCATCTATTCTAATGTAATTTATTTAATAATGAGAAAACCTCACATGAATGCAAGTCTTCTACACAAGTCATATAATAATGAATTAGAATATGACCAGAGATTAAATGGTAAGAATAAGTAACCCTAAAATGTTCTATTTCCTAATGTGAGTAGTGTTATAAGGAATGAAAGGATTGTCTTTAGTTACCAAAATGCCATTGGAAGTCAAGTGACATGGTACACTGATATGATTACAAGAAAGGAATAGTGAAATGAATTGTGATGATAAGTTATAAATTGAAATTAATGAAATAAAAGTATGATGAAGTATTAAGTATAATTGTTTTAATTACATTTCGATTGACCTAAGCTGAAAGATATACACCAAAATTGGACTATCATGGATGAAAATTAAAGAGAAGCATTGTATATTAAGTGAATCAATAGTGATTGATTCTAATAATATAATGAACATGAAATGAACAAGATAAGAGTAATGAATATAAAAAGAAGAGGAAACCCAGTAGTTATCATGGTGTATCTAAGTAACTAATTTTACTCCAATATGATGAGATATGATAATAATGAAAAATGCACTGAAATGAGGGATTAGAGAATGTAGATAAGAATAGTTTAATCAATTATAAGATGAGGTTCAAGGATGTGAATTGGTTCAAGAATGTAATTGTCTACTAGATACTGGTATTATAAGAATTTTCTATTCTGATGGATTTAAAATGATATCAAATATGTGTTGAATAGTAACCATAACTAGATAACGATAAATAATAAAATAGGAGTAATAGGTGTGAGATGCAAATTTATGAATTTTATATCTATTGAAATCATATGGAATTAGTATATTTGTGTATCAAACCTTAAATGGGCATGCAAAGTAATAAAATTTGTTTATATGCCAATATTGATATGGGTCTTAATGCCTCTCTGAATATGTACTAAAATTTAATAGATGAAATAAATGATAAGAAGAGTGATGGGATTGAAAGAATTAAATTAATTTGTAATTGAGAAAATCTGATTAATAAAAATACTTGAGAATGAGATTCTGTATCAGAATGATAGCCCACCAATGATAAATTATGTAAAATGATGCAAAAATGAAAAGCATCATATATCTTGCAAATTTTAGATTTTTGTTCTTCTTATTTTAATCATTATCTTTGTTGTTAAGATTAATATGATTTATGTCATTCTAGTTGTGTGAGAATACATACACTTGATAAATGATGAGTTGAATTCTCTTTTTTATAAGTAATAGAATTAAGCATCAAGTGAAGTGATGAATGCATCTAGTTAGGTGCCCTAAACACCACAGGTTTTCCCTAGGGTCCATACTGGGATAGTTATAACTGAGTTTCCAATATGGTAATCCAACATGAGAAAGAGATAATTTCATGAACCTTATGGTACATAATACCATAAGAACATAGGTACTAATTTTGCAATGATTTGGAATAAAATATTTCATAAAGAAAAGATTTTGGTTTCCAGGAATGTTTATCGTGTTGCTCTTTTCAACATCTATATCAGGAACCTCCATTTTTATGAAGGTCCTAGTTTTCCACATCAAGTTTGTATTACCGACTATGTTCATGTTTATTGCTAGTCTGACATTTGTGGGGCTTCTTCGAATAATAAAAGAAGGGTGATTTGGTGCACCACATAATATCCACCACATCACATCACATCACAAGAAACTAAGACAATACCATTCAAAATATTAATTATAAACCATGAGAAGTAACATAATTATAGCTGGGCTTAAATTTGATTGAGTATGACTCAATTATTGTCTAGTCATTGGTTGGAATCATCATCATCTTAAACACATCAACACTCAAATGACTATATATTCAATAGTGATTTAACTTTAGAATTGTAGGGACAATATAACCTTGTCTACTCTTAGTGTTTATTCTAAATTTTCTCAATGTAAAATAGAATTTTTTACCAAGCTTCACATCCATGCTTCCACATAGAATAATGACCTTTGGGTTATTAGAGGGGACTTCAAATTGACTAGATATAAATCTAAAAGAAATAATCTTCCACCGTTTTTTTAACACCTCAACATAATACGAAACCCAACACATTTTTTGGTGACCACAACCTCACATATTGATGTGGATATCTTTGCATCGATAAATTCACTAGGGGTGAAATTCCTAGAGTTCACCTTTACCAACATACAATAGTCACCACCCGCAAGTGGACAAGTCTTATCAATTTATAGTTAAGGATCGAACCCAAATGTCAACATTTTTAAGAATTGGTTGATCGATTTAACCAAACTAGGAAGAGTGTTTAGCAGAAAAGGTGGATTTTAGCTGATTACAACTAATGTGCAAGAATAAAAGACTAACATAAAATCTGAGATTATTAGATGGATGGATACACTAGGGTGATTAGGTTTCACCACCACTACCTATGATTATTCTCTCACTACATCACAAACATGTATAAAGAATATCATGATGGCTGGTTAAATTTGACTTTAGACATTAGGATTAAACTTGGACATACATCACTCTATGCTCATTGTCGTGTTATCTAGTGATACCATATCTCTCTACCTAAAAAGCAACTATTCAAAGTTCTCATCGAAAGTTAAAGAGAAACTAATCGATATCCTATATCTGAGGTATGAAGTTCTCTATACCCATAATGATGAAAAACATGTAAACCTATTGGACAGACAACCATACCGGAAAAAAAAAGATTGATTCAACATGTAAAAAGGTTCATACATGCATGGATGTAGTAAAAGAACAAAAGTAAATAGTGGGGATACTCCCTAAGCCCTAGCATAAGGAACTACTCACAACTCATAGCTAGATCAGAGTAAACAACAAAGAAATGCAAGGTGGTCACCATTATCATAGCGGGTAGAAGAGATGTAGAAGTAGAGTCTTCCTAGGACTATCATCGGGTGACCGTCTTCTTCACCATCCTCCTTTCTTGGAGCATACTTGTAGATGAGAGGCTCGTAGGAGGAAGGATGGTGGTAGGGGCACTGTCGATCTTCTTCTTTCAAGGTCAGAAGGTCGATCCTTGGTAGAGAGGTCAGGTATCAACTGATGGAACCACTAGTGGGAATCGTCTTCTGATGGTTGGGTCTGTGAATCTAGTAGCCTGGCAACTAGAGAAGAAATGTTTCCCTGTAGAGGTTGGAGGTCTATATTTATAAGTGACTGGTAGAGTTTGAACCTCCCAACCATCTTGTAAGGAAGTCTTAGAGGATATGGATGTGAATGGGTATGTAGTGGCTAAAGGTAGATGAAAGGTATGCCCACATTCAAGACTCCCATCAGTAGATGAACAGGCAAAAGGGGCATCGGTAAGGACATCCATGAACACCTTTGGAAGGTTGAACATGAGGTCCATCAAAAATGAGGAGTCCATGTGACCATCAGATGGCAGGCACGTTGGAGATCCATAGGTAGGTGAGCAGAAAATATGAACATATGAAAAAGCTTGAAGGACCCCCATCTGAAGGTGAAACTAGAGTACCTTTGATTGTTGCCTACATGAGAACCATTAGAAGAGGGTGCCTGACCAACCATCGAAAGACAGGTCAGGATGACCATCAGAAGACAAGTTTGATTAGCCATCAGAAGGAAAACCTTAGAAAACCATCAGATGTCAAATGTGATTGGACAGATAATCCAAATCAATGATTGGGAAGGCTGATGTAAACCCACCCGGGGGGCTATTATCGTGAGTTAGATAGCTTGTGTCGATGGAGCATCAATAGAAGGAATAGAAATCGATCGTCGGGTAGATAAATGGAAATTGATGACTTGGCAGTTGGTCTACAAACTGATGGCTTCAACATCTAAAGGAATAGATACACCACCTCCTACCCACATGTCATGCAATGAATCTCAAGTCTATCATGAATGCTAAAGATCTGGATCAAAACCTTATAAATTATCCTAAATTAGCGAAACCTAAATGTAAGCTAGTTCTAGAGTAAAATGATGAAAGTAAAGAAAAAAGTGAACAAATTAGGCAATTAAAACTACTATGAATATGCACTCATCATATATCATCTCACTATAACATATGGAAATATCCATAAAATTTTATAGAATAAAATCTTTTACTATGAGAGAGAAACTAACATCATCCTATTGAAATTGATGGCAAACTATTAGAATTAGAATCTCTTTTCACTATCGGGATTGTCTGTGTAAGAAACAATTCAAAATTTCTTGGATCGAAGAGGGTGTTTGATAACACCAAATTTTGTGATGTTTTTGGCCCTTATTTCGCTATCAAATCTCCCCTTTTAAACTATTTTCCTCTCCTTTTTGTCTTCTTTTTGAATAAACATGCCATGCTACACTCTTAACTCAATTTTATCATCTTTTGCAGAGTTTTCCTCATTTTTTGACTCATTTATCAGTAAAAAGGCCCATCCCGACCCATGAACGTGTTCTACCTGCATCGACCCTCCTACCGGTCGTCCGACACACTCACTGCCCGACGTATGGCAGCATGATACACTACCGCGCGACACAGGGGTGTCGTACAAGGAGGATCTGACGGGCGATACGCCACTTACCCGACAGGGAGTTGTACTTGCCACGATTACTGAAGTGTGTCGTGCGATACAAGCCACCCACCGGAAGGCACCCACTCATCACGACACCCGACACACTTTCATCCCGACACCCTTATGTCGGGCAATACGCATATCGGGCATCGCTGAATCCGCAATGATAGAGCTGATGGAGGACACGTGGTGCTCAGAGAACCACAACTTCTCCCAACCGCTGCCTATAAATAGCAGCAACATGACTTCAATGGGATGGGTCGGAATTGCGTGAAAGCTAACTTGGGAAAGCACTTGGTGCTAGTGTGTCACGTCCCAGAGGTGCACCGGGCGATACTAGGTGAGCACTTCGCCGACCCGAGAGGGCGGGAATGGTTCTCTTAGAATCCGCACCGGTCACCGCAGTAGCCCGATATCGACCAACAAGGACACCCGATACGAGTAACCTGACACCCTAAGCAGTCTCTAGCCCGACACGATACCGAGACCGGTACGAATCACCCGTCACGGTGTGTCGCCCGAGAGTGTGGCACCCCGTCACGACCGTATCGGGCGAGAGCACTTTGGCTGGTATGTTAGCTCGTGGTAGCCTATCGCCCGACAGGGAGTGCCGCCCGACATAGGCGTATCAGGTAGATCTCCAAACAGGTATCAGGCAGGGGGAATCTTAGGGGTCTGCTGTTGTGTGTCACTCTTCTAAATCAAGGAGGCGATACTTATCTTTCTTTTTCAGTCATTTACTTTCTTTCTTTACGCAATGTAACCAAACCCTTTTATATAAATGATTATTCTAGTGGAATCAGAGGAGCTTTAAATATCTGTTGCTTTATATATGGTTCCTTTTTGTTGGATGATTGCTTTGTTTAGCATATGAACTCTAGCTTGTATGCTTGGATCATGTTTTGACTAGCTATCGAATCGTGTTTCCCATTGCAGTAACCTCGAGAGAGGTGTTGTGTCTCTAGTTTTTGGTCCGATACAGGAGTACAAGATTACCCAGGATCGGAGTTGCTTTAGTGATATTTCCACTCTAACCCAAGTCCAACAACCTTGAGAGAGGTGTTGGTGCTTAGTTAGAGGTACCCTCTTCGAGAGAAGGGGTACTGGATGTTCCTTCTGTCGCTTGTTTTACCGAAGTTTCCTCCTTCATTCCTTACTAAAGAAATAGTGTTATCCTCTCTGGTTCTGTTGTGCAAAAGCCCTAAAAAACCGATAAATGCTTAAAAACCTTAATTTTCCTTGTAGCTCCAGTTTGAGATAGTTTCCTTTTATTTTATCGATCTTCGCCTGGTGTTCCCTTTGGGAACTTTATCCTCATTTTTCTTTTACCGGATTGTAATGTGTTGATTCTGAGTTCTTAACACCACCACCCTTGTCCCTATGGTTCGACCCCGATCGCTACTTTGGACCCCGTCATTGTTGCGGGGGCCTAAGAGTCGGGTAATTTAAAAGTTCGACTACTTCAAATCCGCTCCTTTTAGATGCGTGATTTGGGCCGGTCAACTTTTTGGCGCCGTTTGCGGGGACAAGGAAAAATGGTATTGTTGACAAACCCGAGTCCACTAACTACACTCCCGTGCCTCAAGCTTAGCAATGAGCTTGAAAACACTACCTTTTGATCTTCTAACCTGAAATGAGTATAGAGTAGTTCATCTTATTAATACAAGTCTTCTAACTTGATTATACGTGCTATTCAGGCACTCAGGAAGGAAGCATTCTGCTCATTTGAGCACCGACATCACTAGACATGCCACCTCACGTTGAACCACCTCTTTCATAAGGTGAGCAACACGCGAGAGTTAGACCTCACTCGCCTCCGCATGAAGACAATGACCGTTATGACGGAAACCCTCAATATGAAGATCCTTAAATAGAATAATTCGAGAATGACCATCGCCATGAGAGACATCATCATCACTGAAGACACAGAAGAAATCAACATAACCAGGAGCAGAACCAGGGAGACAGTGATAGTGAAGATTCTAACGAAGAAGAAAAGACCCTCAGGGAGTTAGCTGCCACAAGGGCCAATAATTCAAGATGTCCTGTTGTCATCCCAAGGTTCAACACAACCAACTTTGAGCTAAAACCATTTGTCATCTATATGATCCATAATAAGAGCTTCAGAGGGAATTCAAATAATGGTAACCCTTACCATCATCTAGATGCTTTTAAAAATATCTGTGATACCATTAAAATGTGGGGAGTCCCAAAGGAGGTGATTTATTGCAAGGGTTTCATCTTTTCTTTAGAAGACAAGGCCCTATCCTGGTACCTCGGGCTACCGCATCAATCTCTGAATGGATGGAATGCGTTGGCGGATGCTTTTGTGAATAAGTTTTACCCTACGGAGAAAACCGTCAGGAATAGATAGAGGATCACATCTTTCATGCAAAAGCCGAATGAGAATCTACAAGAAGCATGGGAACAATATCAAGAATATCAGAGGGACTGCCCCCACCACAACTACAAGAAAGGTGTCTTGATAACCACCTTCTACAATGGTCTAACCCCTGAGGAAAGGGTTTTGCTAAATGCAGCTACAGGCAGTGACTTTCTGGGGAAGAAGCCTAGCAGATCCAAAAAGATCATTGAGAACATGGCCGAGTTACAAGCCGACACTTACTACGACAGATCTGATAGAGGATATGCTAAGAAGGTGGCTAGTGAAGGACCTTTGGTCGAATCCAAAACTCTTGAAGCTATCACTACTCAAATCCAGAACATAGCCACTGATGTCAGACAATTGAAAGAATCGGGTGGAAAAGGGAAGAAATAAGTTGAGAAAGTAATGAAATGTGTCACCTGCAGAGAAGGTGGACACAGGGTTGATAACCGTGTTTACACTCGACCTGACGAGTCAACTGAAAGTGAATTCGAGGCAGAGGAAGCTGAGAACGTCTCTTTTGTCAACTTCAAGAGACCAGATCACCCTGGTTTTAATTATGGAAACAAGGATGCGGCCGAAAATGTGCATCAGCTGAATAACCCCACCAAGCAACCGCAAGGTTTTGAGAAAAGAGGGGGACAAGGTCAGTTCACCAGAACTACCTCTTTCCAATCGAACAAGGCAAACTTCCAAGTGCAAGGAAAATACCAAAGTTGCCAAGCAGCTAACCCTAGTCCAGGCCAGGGTCAAGCTAAGGAGCAAAGTCAAGATAAGAGTTCGAACCAACTAGATTTGGTGGGTCAATTGTTTGATTTTGTCAAAAGACAAGATACTATCAACAACCAGCTGGTGCAAAGCGCGCTGTCAAATTCAGGAGTTCTGAACACGATGCAGGTTCAGATGGTGGACATGCAGACACACCGAAACCAAATCGATCAGCAGTTGGCCCAGATGGCTGAGTTAATAAAGAATCCCTCAGGTAAGATACCCTCCATCACAGAATCTGCTAAAATGGCAGTGTTGAGATTAGGGAAGACAGTAGAACGCCCTGAAGAAGCTAGACCCGAGGAACCTGGATTGAGGACTGCGACTGATAATCCCGCAGAAGAAGACAATCAACAAGCTCATGTCAGAGAACCTAAACCAAGATCCTTTAAGGAACTGTTTGGTAAGAGAAGTCCTTACTCTCCCAAGTTGCCTTTCCCTTACAAACTGATAAAGGCACATCTTAAAAAGCGTTACGAGAAGTTTATGGAATCTGTAAAGAAGCTTCACCTCGAAGTACCTTTTCTGGTCGCTTTAGAGGAAATGCCGACCTACGCTAAGTTTTTCAAAGATTTGATCACCAAGAAGAAAAGAGGAGGAAGAATCGAGACCGTGCATCTAGCTAGTATGTCTTCTGCTTTTGTCAAAGCTTATTTACCCAACAAGAAGAAAGATAGAGGGGCTTTCACCATTCCTTTCGCAATTAGAGATAATGTCGAACGAAAAGGTCTTGCTGATTTAGGGGCTAGCATCAGCGTTATGCCCCTAAGCCTCGCACAACGATTAGGTTTGACTGATATGGTCAATACCAACATGAGGATTGAATTGGCGGACCATTCTTTCAAAAGACCTATTGGAGTTGTTGAGGATGTACCAATCCGTGTGGGAAGTTTCTTCGTTCCTTGCGACGCTGTGATCATTGATACTGTGGAGGACCCTGGCTATCCTATCATCTTTGGACACCCTTTCTTGGCTACAGGAAGGGCGTTGATTGATGTTGTTGAGGGAATAATCACTCTAAGGGTCGGAAACAATCACTTAGACTTCAAAGTAAAGGATGCGATGAAAGGGCCATCCCTGTTAGAGTTTGCTTGCTTTGCAGAAAGATACAACCAGTTTTGTGAAGAGGTGGAAGAAGATATCCTAATGGTAGACCCTCTTGTAAGAGAAATAAGCAATCAAGAGTTTGATTCTAAAAATATAGAAGTTGTCAAGTTTCTCAACTATCTTAATCAGTCTGATGAAGATCTGAGCGAAGAGGAAGAGGTAATAGAAATAGTTAAGTTTGCCTCTCTAGAGGATGTGCCAGAAGAAAAGGCACCCAAGGCTAAACCTGAGTTGAAGCAGCTACCTGAAGGGTTAAGGTATGAATTTCTAGATCAAGAGGAGAGAAATCCTGTCATCGTTAATGCCCATCTTACGAAAGATCAATTGGACAAACTTCTTGAGGAGTTGAGACTCCACATGCAGGCTATAGGATACTCGGTAGAGGATATCAAAGGCCATAGCCCTGCATTATGTATGCATCACATTAATTTGGAAGAGTCTGCTAAACCTCTGGCTCAACCTCAGAGAAAATTGAACAAGATGCTAAAAGTTGTGAAGAAAGAAGTAATCAAACTGAGGGATGCTAGGATCATTTACCCGATCAGTGATAGTAATTGGGTGAGCCCGATCCACATAGTACCGAAGAAAGGAGGTATAACAGTAGTTAAAGGAGATAAAGGCGATGAAGTGGCGGTTCAGACCATCACAGGATGGAGGATGTGTATTGACTACCGAAAATTGAACCAAGCCATGAAAAAAGATCATTATCCACTTCCTTTCATTGATCAAGTTCTTGAAAGATTAGCACATCATGACTATTTCTATTTTCTAGATGGTTTTTCAGGGTTTTATCAAGTCCCCATCTTACTAGATGACTAGGAGAAAAATACTTTTACCTGTCTCTATGGGAATTACGCCTTCAGAAGAATGCCTTTCGGCCTGTGCAATGCTCCCGCAACGTTTCAGCGTTGCATGATATCGATGTTCTCAAATTTTCTGGAAGATATCGTGGAAGTTTTCATGGATGACTTTTCTGTCTATGGAAAGGACTTTGATGCCTGCCTAAAAAACCTCTCTCTGGTCTTGCAATGCTGTGAGGAAAAGAGTTTGGTCTTGAACTGGGAGAAGTGCCACTTTATGGTACGAGAAGGCATCGTGCTAGGGCATAAAGTCTCGAGTCATGACATCGAGGTAGACGTTAGCAAGGTTGAAGCCATATCCAAACTTCCTCCACCGAAGTCTGTAACGGGAGTGAGGAGTTTCCTCGGGCATGCCGACTACTACCGAAGATTTATAAAAGACTTCTCAAAGATCTCAAAATCGTTGTCCAACCTTCTGGTAAAGGATATTGAATTCAATTTCTCTGACGACTGTCTAATTGCTTTTCAGGCCTTAAAGGATGCCCTTGTCTCACCGCCTATCCCTCAAGCTCTAGACTGGGAGCTACCTTTTGAGCTTATGTGTGACGCCAGTGACTATGTTGTAGGAGCAGTCCTGGGACAGAAAAATGACAAAAGGCATCATGTAATTTGCTATGCCAGTCGTACTCTGGATGAAGCTCAGGTGAATTATACGACTACAGAAAAAGAGATGCTCACGATAGTCTTCGATTTCGACAAGTTCCGATCTTATCTTATCGGGGCAAAGGTTAAAGTCTACACAGACCATGGGGCAATAAGATATCTCATGCAAAAGAAGGATACCAAGCCCAGGTTGTTGAGGTGGGCTTTGTTACTACAAGAGTTCGACCACGAGATCGTTGATAAGAAGGGTGTGGAGAATGTGGTCACTGACCACTTATCAAGGATCATGGTGGAAAGGCAGAAGGAACCAGCTATTAATGACAGCTATGCTGACAAGCCTTGCTGATGGTTGAAACCAAAGATGAGAATTTACCTTGGTTTGCAGATATTTGTAATTATCTTGCCAGCCGTGAGTTGCCTCCTGATATAACCTATAATCAAAAGAAGAAGCTCTTTGCGGATGTAAAGAACTACTACTGGGATGATCCTCTCCTCTTTAGAAGATGCACAGAAAACCTGTACTGAAGATGTATCCCCGAAGAAGAGGTCCCAAACATTCTAAAAGAATGTCATGCCTCTCCATATGGAGGACACCTGGGGAGCGAAAGGACCGCCGCCAAAGTGCTACAATCAGGTTTTTACTGGCCCTCCTTGTTCAAGGATGCTGCAAATTATGTAAAGGTTTGTAAAGAATGCCAATCAACAGGAAACATTGGAAGAAGAAATGAGATGCCTATGGCCAATTGGGTCAAAGTCGAGATCTTTGATGTATGGGGAATTGACAACATGGGTCTGTTTCCCCCATCAAAAGGATATCAGTATATTCTAGTGGTAGTGGATTATGTGTCTAAATGGGTGGAAGTTGTTTCCACCCAAACATGCGATTCTAAATCAGTGATCAAGTTGTTCGAGAAGACTATCTTCCCTTGTTTTGGAGTACCTCGTACTGTAATAAGTGATGGTGGATCGCATTTTGGAGAAAAATAGTTTGAAGCGCTCCTGCGAAAGTATGGAGTTAAACACAAGGTCGCAACTCCCTACCACCCACAAACTTCTGGGCAGGTAGAGGTTTCGAATAGACAAATCAAGCAGATTTTAGAGAAGAATGTCAACCACATGAGGAAAGATTGGTCGACAAAGCTTGATGACGCACTTTGGGCCTATTGAACTGCATATAAAGCACCCATTGGAACTACCCCTTACAAATTGAATTATGGGAAATCCTGTCATCTACCCTTAGAGCTTGAACACAAGGCCCTTTGGGCGATTAAGTTTTTGAATATGGATCTGGAGAAGGTAGGAGAGAAGAGATATTTGTAGTTACAGGAACTCGAAGAGTTGAGAATGTATGCCTATGAGAATGCAAGGATCTATAAGAAGAGGACAAAGGTGTGGCATGATGCTCACCTGAGGAAGAAGGATGTAAGTGAAGGTGACAAAGTTTTATTATTTAAATCTTTCATTCATCTTTTTCTAGGTAAGATGCAAACAAGGTGGTCTGGACCCTTCACCGTAGCAAAGATATACCCGTCCGGAATGATGGAGCTGTATGATAAAGATGATCCATCCAAAGTTTTTCAAGTGAACGGGCACAGGGTAAAAAGGTTCTATGAAGACGAAGCATTCGTAAAAAGGACAAAGATCAATTTGCAAGATGTGGAAACAGCTGAAGGCGAAAAGTGAAGGATCTGGAGCTGTCGAGCTGACGACGCTAACTACAACGCTCCTCAGGAGGTAGCCCGAGTTTTACTTTTATTAGAATAGGACGTTATTTCCTTTCCTGCAAGAAAAACATTATGATTGTAATAAGGCTCGAGTCAATGCATGCGTCACATGCCCTGACTCTTCTATTTTATGGGCCACCGCTTTGTTTTATGAGCATTGATGAGTAATACTATCTGAGGCCGGGAACTTCTCTTTAGGCCGATGATGTTTTACCCATCAATCACTTTTCCCTTCGCTTTGATTTTAGGTTTTCATCAAGAATCTTATTCTGAAGCTTTGTATCGGGCAAGGATACCATGTTCCCCGACCGTATCAGGCAAAAAGACTCAGGCGACGCACAAGACACGCCCGTATCGGGCGATGTTGTATCGGCCATCACATTTTAGCCATGAGCTGTGTCAGACGATACGCCTGAGCGGCAAGCACCCGTGTCGGGCAACATGAGTAATTACCCTTGATTAGACGGATGGGACTGTTCGTCTCGGGAATGATTTATCTCAATGGCTGACACGCGCCCCTGTTTTACCCATTTTACCCCCGACTTGGATTGCTATATATAGTACGGAGGTTTAACTGTGTCGGGCTACTGCATTTACTTTTCACCTACTCATGTATCGTGCTGTAACTTCTCTCATCGCTCTCGTGTCGCGCAGCCTAGCATTTGCTCTCGTATCATGCAAGATAACTTAAGATAGAAAAGGTATAGCCCGACAACCATATCATTTTTCTTGCCCGACAAAACCCTCATGTCGCGCACCATCGTATCGGACTTACAACTTTAGTTGATTTCCTTGTATCGCCCGACACATGTGTCGCGCGACACATCTTTGACGTGCGTTTGCCCGATACCTTATACCAGGCAATACCCGTGTTGCCTAGCCCTACATCACTTTGTTTTTTTTTGTTGTTGGGCGACATGATTTCCGTCAGAACGACCCTATCGGGCACCTCTCATCACTTGGATGTGTTGCCCAACATGCCTTGAACGTGAAGCACATCGAGCACTGGCTATGTCGTTCGGATTTTTCCCGTGTCGCCCAGTCTTGTATCGCCCAGTGGCGGGCGACACCTTCTTAAGGACGATCGTATCATGCATGAGCCTACGCCAATTTTTGAGAGCTTTGTATCGCCCAACACAGGCGTATCGGGAAAGCATGATATCGCTCAGTTTTGAAGCCCGATACGGATGTGTCAGGTAGCTCTTGTATCGGGCTAAACTTTTCTTATCGTTCAATCAATTTTTTTTAAACACTAATATCGACTTTAAGTTTTTACCTACCTAATATAGGAACATTCATATGCTTAATGAACTTGTATTATCATAACAGAAATGGCTCGTACAAAGAAAACCGTCATTCAAGTTGACGAACACGGTCGAAGGATCGACACCGAGGCCACAGTCGAAGCAATGGCAATCGGGAAGAAATGCCCAAATCCCGAGGCAGCTGGGCCATCCACGACTGAGAAGAGAGCAAGGACAGAAGAAGTAACGGACCCAAAAACAGTTTCAACTACGGTGGGAGAACCCCTGGATCACACACCAGGCAGGTTCGTACCTAGATATAATGAGCATGGGTGCCGGTACTCAGAATTGGCAACAAAACTCTACAGGCTGAGCAGATTCTGCCACCATTCGTCCTTCCTTCAGCTAGGCATATTCGATAGACTTAAAAATGTCCTGGCTGCAGTAGGGCTGCAGAAGATCTACTTCAGCCACTCCGCCTCCTACACTGAACTCACCAGGGAGTTCATGTCATCTCTCCACTGAGTGCAGAATAGACTTGAAGAAATTGAAGAATACGGCGGAGCAGACAGACTGCAGGGGCGGCTATACAACTCCGAGCATGTCATCTCTGAAAAGATGCTCAATGAGATCTTCTCTTCCAGCGAGGAGGAGAAGGAACATCTTAACAATGGTGCAAGGATCACCGAAGGAGACGGGTTCAACCCCATGGAGCTCTGGAGGAAGTTGAACGGCGAGTCATCATTCAAGTTGGGAAGCAAGGTGGCGGCGGTGCACTCCTGCTTCTGGAGAATACTGCACAAGCTTGTGGAATGCCTGCTCTTCAGTAAGAACGAATCCAACAACCACTACACCGAAGAACTCCATCTCATGTGGCACGTGATGGAGGGTAGGGTGATCAACCTGGGGCGCTTCTTGCTGAATAGGCTGCACCCAGTAAAGGATTCCACCAAGGAGTACTGAATGGGTGGCATCATCAATCTGATCATGGTTGGGTTAGTACCCACGGGAGCCACGTAGTCTCTCAAGGACAAGGGGCAACGAGAAGATCGACCTAAAGTTCCTCATGAGAGCCAACATCATTAAAAAGGAGGGGTGAAGCTACTTCTACAAATTCGTAAGAAGAAGCACCCTACTTCTGCTTCCTAGCTGTGCCAACTACGACGTAGAAAAGCTGGTCTTCACCAGCGCAGAGATCGAAGCAGTGGAAGTCGAAGCCGCTTACGCCGCCACCAGCAGTATACAAGAGAGGGCAGCTGCAAGAGGAGAACCAATTTGTTACAACCCCAATTTTGGGTTCATTTGCTGAGAAATATAATTTCTCATATTAAAGATTTTTGAACAAATGGATTTCATTTACAATAGCCTTGTTGTTTGATTTCTGGGCTTTATTGGCTATTGGGCCTAATAACAAGGATATTCAATTCATTAATGAATAACTGAGAATTTGAGATAAGAAAGGTGTGGAAACCTCTAGAAGGAAAATACAAAGAGGATTTCATGCCTCTTAGATTCCTTGGGTTCCAAGGAGTCCAAAGTTGCAAAGAAAAGTCAATAAGAAAAGAAAATATCAATTAAGTATTTCCTTGTTAATAAAGAAATTGAAAACATTGATGAAATAGGGAAAATATGTGAAAAGAGGTATATTTGAGTTATCCTTAGTGGGATTTCGTATCTCAATGATGCCTAATAATAAAAGGAATACTAATGAGGAAAATAAGAGAGAAATAAAGAGAAATCCACAAAAGGAAATATTTTAATAAGAAATAAAACAAGATAATGAGAATAATGCATATTGATGCATTTAAGGATGATGAGTATTCCTTTAAAAGGAATTTCGAATTCTTAAAGTTTATTGGGTGCCAAGGAGCCCCAATAAAGGAGAAGAAAGAGAAAATACCATAATTATAAAATAAGAGCATAATGTGATATATTATTGATGAATTTTGTAATATTGAGAAAAGGAAGTATTCTCTATTAAAAGAAAACATGATTTCGTGATAAATAATTAAAAGGCAAGTAATAAGAAGATGAAGGAAAGGATTTTCAAAATCCTATTATCACAAGAAAAGGGAATATCAAAGGATAGGAGAGAGAGAGAGAAAATCTTGCTTATCATAGAAGGAATGGAATTCCTAATTGGAGGGGGCGTATTCCCTCTTAGACAGGCCTGTTAGGGCGAGGATTCCTCCCCTATAAAAAGGGATAGACCCTTTGGGACGAGTTCCAGAGAGAGTTCATATCTCCCACTACTATTCCTCATCTTCTTCATGTCTCCTTACGTTCAAAACCCTAGCGAGGGTGTAGGCCTGACCCTGGAGCAACGTGGGTGTGCTTGGTGGTCTTACTTGAGGCAGGAGACCTCCACGACCACCTAGGGCCATTTGGATACCGCCCATCGACCCCCCGACTTCACGCAACTGCAGCTACGAGGCTGCAACGAGGGTCGTTCTTGGAAGCACCTTGCTCGTACCCTAGCCGGTTAAACTGCGACCTGGGCAGTTCTCTAGGCGCGCCTAGGGCCAGGGGAGCTTGGGCGGCCATCGGCGGAGGTCCGTGGGCCCCGGAAGAGGAGGAGGCTGGCTTGAGAAACCCTGCCCACAGAGGCTAGGGCGGCAGCCGTTTGGCTGCTGGAGGAAGAAGAAAGGAAAGATGCTTTGGACCGAATTGCCCTCCGCGGGTTGAAGGAACAACCCTCTTACGCGGGGGAAAGCTAGTAATTTCGTTATATTTCTAAAAGCAAGCCGCATGCATGGGGACTTGGCGACGTGGCCTCTTTTGATTGGCACAAGTAAGTGTATTAATGCAAAAATCATAACTCCTAATTGGTAGCTCTGATGAGAACATGTTATACATGAAAATTGATCAGAAAATCGAGGGGATCTAAATAAAATATAATTGAAGCCTGTTTCCCTATGCAATTTGAAAAGTATATAGAGATACTATCTTTTATAGTTTAATCAATGAAAAACCCTAACGTTTGATGATTAATGAGTTAGAAAGGGTTAAATGAGTATATAAAGTTGATATTAGCCTGTTAATGATAAAAAGGATCATTAAGATTGAAAAAGGACGAATTTGCATGTGATTAGTTTAATTTCAAGTTTAATGTGCATGAATAATACTTTATGGGCCTTGAAACCCTAATGTTGGTAAATTCGACTTTTAATGGATTTAATTGACTAATTTCATGAATAAAGTGGAATATTCTGGGTCTAAGTTATTTCGAGCATTAAAATCCCTAATTTGTGGAAAGATAACCTTAATATAGAAATTAGGGTTTTCGATTGAATCAAGGTAGAATTAATAATAAAAGGGGTTCATCTGGGGATTAGACCATAATGAATTATGAGTTGTTAATATGAAAGAAACTAAAGGTGATAATTGAGTCTAATGACCTTGAAATAACTTAAAAGGATAAAGAAGGTGGTTTTGGTATAAAAGAGAAATAATCGACTTTAATTGGGCTTATGATGTTGAAATTAGGGATTATGAATTAAGAGAGAAGTTAATATAATAAAAGCGTTATGGAGGAAAAAACCCTAATAAAACCCTAATATGGTCTAGAAAGCCTAAGGTGGGATCTAAGTCTAGCTTTGGAATGTTCTGGATAAATTATAACACTTGGAACGTATGCATTAATTTCAGGATATTGTTGATTTCATGTTGATTGATTCTTTATCCTTATTCCTTGGACAATCAAGTTGCTCTGGATCAGGTATGTGGTTACGCCTATGAATATCCCAAATTAGATTCCCGAGGATTTTCAAGGTTTTATCGATGACTTAAATTAAACTGTTGGTTGCATTTAATTCATGCAAATTATAATGTGAATATGACTATCACGTAAGAGATGTGCCTACTAGCTCAGATCCTAGTCCCCTCTGTAGCTTTATAGATTGACCTAGTAAATGGCTACCAATGGGTAGGTCCATCAGGTCATTAAATGACTTAGTAAATGGCTACCAATGGGGTAGGTCCATCAAGTCATCATGAGTCAGGGATTGGTCTACCTTTGGGTAGGACCATGCGGCTCCATAACCCTAGGTATTGGCTACCTGTGTGGTAGGGCCATGGGGGTAAGGATCTACCATATGAGAGAGGTGGTATCCATGTCCACTGCAGGGACGTTACAGAGAAAGGGGATATGCAAGGATTGAGTAGTATTGCTTAAAATGTAATCTTGGTTGTTAAATGATATTTGGTTAATTACATTATTAACATAGTTGCATAATTATTGTTTCCCCCACATACCAGCTTCGGATGACCGACATTTTGTTTGTCAGCATTTTAGGTACAAATGAAAAGAACAAATAGTAAAGTGGCATATGTGGAATTAAATGAGAAGTAACGTGCACAAGAGGATTAGTTAGATTTGCATCTACATGGATAGAAGTCTAGAAATCCCAGTTTTCACAAGGTAATAAAAGTTTTATTTTATACCAGTTTTTAGTTTAGTTGGTAAAGTTTATTAATTGTTATTGATTATTTGTCAAACCTTTGATCCTGTTAATTGAATAACGGTTCTGACCTTAGGGTCTCCCTTAATTGGGGGTTACCGGGAGGCAGGGTCGTTACACAATTCCTCTTGACACTCGACATGACAAATCTTCCACAACTCCTGCCGAGCCGCCCACTGCTCCAGAGCCACCAACGACAACAATTGATAGAGCTGTCGTCGCTCCTACCATCCCAACCACGATCACAAAAATATCTGCCGTGGCTGAAGAAGAACCGGCAATCGTCGAGGTCGCCGAGACAACCGGGGCAGAAACAACCGTACAAGCCCTGAGAGAAGCTGCCATGGAAGAGACAGCCGCAGCTCCAGAATCTTTTGTGGTGCCCTTAGAGGCAGAAGAAGAAGCATAGCTGTGCGCCAGTAATGGGGTGTTCGCCGAGATCCTCGAGATGGAGCTCAGAGATGCACAACTTATGCCAAAACCGCCGCTGGTGTCCCCCGTAGCAGCTGCAGAGGAGGTCACTGACAACAGAGAAGTGGAGCAACATCCACCCACACCGCGGCCTTCTCCACCACAACAAGAGGGCGAGGCAGAGAGAGCCGCAAAAGTGCTGACGCCTCGCCCCGAAGAATCCACCTCACAAATAGTGCAGATCGACACTAACCCGAGTGAGGCAGCACACTCATCGGGTAGATCTTCACGCGGGAGGAGTGTCGCGAGGATGCGAGGGAGATCTGCAGGAGCCCCTCCGTCGCTCAGACAGATGCTGGGAAATGAACTCAATAACTTGCGGGAGGTAACAGAAAACCACTCTGCTACTTTTTCTTCGCTCACCCACAAGTTTTCCATTTTCTAGCAGAGGTTGAACAGCCAGGAGCAGCAACTGCTGACTCTAGTTGGTCTTCCCGACCAACTAGAGGCACTCAATGCCACACTTCAGCAGGCCCTCCAGTGCCTTGACATGATCGAGGAGAGGCTAAACAGGGGGGACGACCATCCGTGCCCAAGGCAGCCGAGAAGGTCTCTATTGCCTCCTGGCTCATGCTCTCAACCCTCCTCGTCAGTATCCTCATCAAGATCGTCATCCACTTCCTCCTCCAGCGGGCCATCCCCAATGCTCGAGGAAGGGACACCACAAATGTCAGCGAACAGAGCTCCAGCAGGACATGCGAGCTCCCGTGATCTGGAAGAAGCAGCTCCCTCAGTCCCCCTAGACGAAGCTGAGGATGACAATGAAGAAATCAGTGTCGGGGAGGACTCTTCTGACGAATCTGAGGGAGAGGGGGGGACATATGTGTCGCCAATGAAAGACACCCCCCAGAGGAAGACGCTCGACGGTAGATGAATTCTCTTCTCTGTCAGAGATACCTTCCTTCGAGATGGCCGACTTCGACAGAAGGGTCATCGACTACCTGTCGCTCAGGGACCAGAAGCTGCTGAACAAGGTCCTGAGGTAACAGGCTGATGAAGAAGACATCGTCTAAAGCGACGACTACTTCTCCGTATGACGGGGAGCACTTAGAAGCATATTCCGCTCACCATCTGTCATTGGAAAGAAGTTGTTCAGGGTCCTAGAAGGTGCAATAATAGAGAATATCAGCACCGAGACAGGTCGGAGAACAATATAGAATGCCATCCCGACCTTGGCAAGAAGATTGATGATGGGAGTACCAGACTCCATTGCGGTGGCCAACATGCTGCGACACATCAAAGAGCACAACATGAACATCGTGTTGGCCCCATACACGCACCACAACATGTGGTTCCTGTGTGTGGCAGACGTCCAGAACCACAACGTCCAGCTCCTCAGCTGCTGCAACAAGGAGGTGCCACACTCAAGTCTTACTTTCAGTCGCCCAGAGGACAAACATCTCAGGCTTCTACCTCTGCATCTTCTACGAGCCATCAAGCAAGGAGTCCAACGTCATAGCGGCGTTTGGAACTTCTTCTCTATCGGAGACTTCCCCATCCAAGTGGAAGAGGAAAGTGGAAAAATGCCTTTATCGTCTTGCACTCCATGGAGCTGCTCAACGTATTCGGATACATAAGGCATCCCCAGGGCTAAAACTTCTACCAGCTCAGAAGCATATATGCACGGCTACTGATCAAAGATAGGTGCTATTTCCAAGATGTAGGGGTACTAGAGAGGCTGCTGGACAGTGATCAAGCAGACGAATCTTCGCAACCCAGCAACACTCCAGAGAAAGAAACTGAGATAGAAGCAGACATCTACGGGGAAGGCAAGCAGTTAGAAATCCTGCGAGAAGTACACAGAATCAAAGACCCCGCTTTGCCTGAAACATCAGAAGAAATGATCAACAACTCGACCGTTTCTCGTATTGTACACTCACGCAGGAGCAGGTCAATGAAGTTCTTCTGAAGTTAGCTGACTCTACCCCGACAGATGTCATCTACGAGGCAGGCAGTGTCATAGTCCTAGTTGACGACTTGAGGGACATGGTAAAAGAAATAGGATGTTTGGCGATATCTGTGGTGGCCGCCTACATCCAGACACTACAAAAGAAGTTTGAACACGCATACATAGCTCATCCAATAATGTTCAACGACATCTGCCTTGACGATGAATCAGGAGCGAAGTAGTCCTTTCTGGAAGAGTTGCAACACATGGTTCCACTCACAATCTTCCTACCCATCCTGCACTAAAACCACTGGACGCTCCTGACGATGTACACTTGCCAACGAGTAGGAATCTTCTACAATAGCTCAGATAGAAACAAAGATCATCCAGTGCAGTGTACATCGACGGCGTTGACCTTTCTCGAGTGCTTAGTACAAAAATACTACGACGAGGTGGCAGCACTGATACAACTATTCCTGGAGACGGCAGCGAGCAAATGGCACGAGCTCCAGTTCTGCCACCGCAGTCCACAACAAATTCCTTTATCCAACGACTGCGGCATCTTCGTGCTGGAATGGATATCGAATGAAGAGACACATGACCAGCTCCACCACATTGACTAACACAGCAAACGAGGAGAATATGTGTGGGAGCTTCTATCTGGCAAAGGCGCGCTCACCAACTAACCCTCACTGAGTTAACATTACCCTACCTTATCTACTTCACAACTCTGGGACAGAGTGTGGAGCAAGTTTGGGGGGGGTACTATGTACCAGTGGGGGAGGTATTAAAAAAAATTCTTCAAACTTCACCCCTTTTTGTTCTTTTTCTATAACATGTGTACATATACATATACATGCTCATACAAAAAATTTTGCTAAAAATTTTGCTTATTCTCTACAAAAACACTGTATAGTAAAAACATGATACGACTTCTTGCCAGTTTGTTTTCAATGTGTCCAAAGAGGTATAGGTTTTGTTGTGTCTTTTTGAAAATGCAGCCTCAAACAAAAAAAGACTATGAATTTCCACGCCAAAGTTTTTTTTGAAAAACAATCTCGTAACAGCTAAGAGACATGTATGCAGCAGAAGGAAAAAGCTACCCAAACAACAAAAATTTTCTCTTGTTTTCCCTTACCCAAAAAAAATCCCAAAAAGAGAGAATAGCCTTATGAGAGTGAATAAAAGCATGAGAGTTGTGCCAAATGAAAAAAAAATACACACTTGTGCTCCAAAAGTACCCATCTTTAGGCATGGTAGATCTGGGGCAGTGGCACGTAGGATGTGAAATCACTGCTCTAAAGCCAACTAGCTTGGACTGTAGGGACCACTCGTCTGCTAACGGACCCGTACCTAGATGGACTGATAAGAAAAAAGAAAAACCCAAAAAGCCTTAAGCCTACCCAAACACACAACTTTCTGTTTACAAAAGTTGTTTGGTGTGAAAGCTAACTTCAAAATCATGCACCCAAGTCTCGCCGAAGCTGTAGAGAAATTTTTTGCTTAAATAAGGCAAGAAATGCAAAGTCTGTTGTTCGTGGTCGGGCAATATTCTCTTTAAATACATCTCAATACTTCCTCAAACCCATGGTCTGAAAACTATACCGGTTAAGAAGAAGCATCACAAACAAAGTTTTAAAGATTGATTGAGGACAATCAAAATGCTAAGTTTGGGGGAGTTGATAACACCAAATTTTGTGATGTTTTTGTCCCTTATTTTTCTATCAAATCTCCCCGTTTAAACTGTTTTCCTCTCCTTTTTGTCTTGTTTTTGAATAAACAGGCCACGCTATGCTCTTAACTCAATTTTATCATCTTTTGCAGAGTTTTCCTTGTTTTTCAACTCATTTATCAGCAAAAAGGCCTGACCCGGCCCAGGAACGTGTTCTACCTACATCGGCCCTCCTACCAGTCGGCCGACACACTCACTGCTCGACATATGGCAACACGATACACTACCGCGCGACACAGGGGTGTCGTGCAAGGAGGATCTAACGGGCGATACGCCACTTACCCGAAAGGGAGTTGTACTCGCCACGACTACTGAAGCATGTCACGTGATACAAGCCACCCACCGCCAGGAACCCACTCGTCACGACACCCGACACACTTACAGCCCGACACCCTTGTGCCGGGCGACACGCATATCGGGCATCCCTGAATTTGCAATGATAGAGCTGATGGAGGACACGTGGCGCCCGGAGAACCACAACTTCTCCCAACCGCTGCCTATAAATAGAAGCTACATGACTCTGATGGGACGGGTCGGAATTTGGTGAAAGCTAACTTGGGAAAGCACCTGGAGCTAGCATGTCGCATCCCAGAGGTGCATCAGGTGATACTAGGTGAGCACTTCTCTAACCCGAGAGGGCGGGAATGGTTCACTTAGAATCTGCCCCGGTCATCGCAACAGCCTGATATCGACCAACAAAGGAACCCGATACGAGTAACCCGACACCCTGAGCAGTCTCTAGCCCGAAATGATACCGAGCCCGATACGAATCACCTGTCACGATGTGTCGCCCGAGAGGGTGGCACCCCGTCATGATCGTATCGGGCGAGAGCGCTTTGGCCGGTATGTTTGCCCATCGTGGCCTATCGCCTGACAGGGAGTGCTGCCCGACACAGGCGTATCGGGCAGAGCTCCAAATCGATATCGGGCTGGGGGAATCTTAGGGGTCTGTTGTTGTGTGTCGCTCTTCTAAATCAAGGAGGCGATACTTATCTTTCTTTTTCAGTCATTTACTTTCTTTCTTTACACAATGTAACCAAACCCTTTTATATAAATGATTATGCTAGTGGAATCAGAGGAGCTTTAAATATCTGTTGCTTTATGTTTGGTTCCTTTTTGTTGGATGATTACTTTGTTTAACATCCGAACTCTAGCTTGTATGCTTGGATCATGTTTTGACTAGCTATCGAATCATGTTTCCCATTGTAACAACCTCGAGAGAGGTGTTGTGGCTCTAGTGTTTGGTCTGATACGGGAGTACGAGAGTACCCAGGATCGGAGTTGCTTTAGTGATCTTTCCACTCTAACCCAAGTCCAGCAACCTTGAGAGAGGTGTTGGTGCTTAGTTAGAGGTACCCTCTTTGAGAGAAGGGGTACTGGATATTCCTGCTGCCGCTTGTTTTACCGAAGTTTCCTCCTTCGTTCCTTACTAAAGCAATAGTGTTATCCTCTCTGGTTGTGTTGGGCAAAAACCCTAAAAAACTGATAAACACTTAAAAACCTTAATTTTCCTTGTAGCTCCAGTTGGAGATAGTTTCCTTTTATTTCATTGATCTTTGCCTGTTATTCCCTTTGGGAACTTTATCCTCATTTTGCTTTTATCAGAGTGTAATGTGTTGATTCTGAATTCTTAACACCACCACCCTTGTTCCTGTGGTTCGACCCCGATCGCTACTTCGGACCCAGTCATCGTTGTGGGGGCCTAAGAGTCGGGTAATTTAAAAGTCCGACTACTTCAAATCCTCTCCTTTTGGACGCACGATTTAGGTCGGTCAGTGTTGTAACACAAAATTCTTCCACAAAACTTGTAAAATTAGGAAACAAAAATCCTCCATGCATAGCCTTTGTATTGATAATGACTTGCATTCCAACAAACCTCATCATCAATCATTGCATTGATTATTTCAAAGTCCTCTTAACCATTTCATGATAGACTCCACATCATTTTAATGTGATTCTTATTATTTATGACCTAAAAATGTCACCTCCACAGATAGTCTCACTAATCTTTTCTCTGGAGATGAGACTCATAAAGTTGTCACTCAACTTGGTGATGATAAATCTCCTAGACCTGACGACATTAGCATGTCCATATATCATGTGCTTGGAATAAAATCAATGAGTCCTTCATAAAAAATATTCCATTATGTGCACTTCCATGATGACATCGTTCCACATGTTGACATTTTGAATAAAAAACACAATATCAAACACTTCTAACCTATTAGTCTGATTATTGCATCACAAAAGATCATTAATAAGGCTCCTAGCACCAAGATCAAGCCTCAAATATTTAATATTGTGACTCTTGAGAAATCTGATTTCACTTCTAGACAACATATTTAAGATGAATATATTCTTATCAATGATAATAGTTATTCTTTCCATTCACTAGGTACCCATTTCTTACCCTCAAGCTCAATTTTTAGAAGGTATTTAAGGACCTAAAGTGGAAATTTCATACTACATGTAGGATTGGATATGTAGTTTCTACGTGATGTATTTAGTAGATCAAGAGTTGCATCAGTTTAACACACTTCTCCACCTTGATTATTGGCTCAACATTTGAGTTAATCTGTAGCTCCAATGGATTTTGACAAGGAAACCCTATTTCATTTAGCCTCTTCATTTCATTCAACTATATCCGACTGCAAATGTTTCAACTTGGTACATCTAGTGGTATTCCTGACAAAATCCATAGGAACATGTTTGAATAATATCACACAATGTACATACGAAACAATCACTTCTTTAAAACCAAATGACAAAAATTTAGATCTGTATTATATGTATTTCACACATTTTCTCACACATGTCTGGTTTAGCTATCAACTTTCACAAGTTCTTTATAAATGAAACTCATGTGTCTATTTAAATATGAATATTTTAATATACATATTTGGTTTTTAGGAAAATACTTTTCATATTGTATACCTTAGTCTTCCTCTCCCCCTTCAAACTTATCTTAGTCTAGAACCCAATAATTACCAAGACTATTCGACCTTTGCTACTTGGAAAATTGAATTTCTAATTTGAGAACGACGACTCATTCTACTAAATGCAAAATTTAACCAATAATTAGACATTTTTTTATTTGTATACCTTTACCTTTCTCGATGGAGAAGCAAATTAATATCGACAATCGTCACTTTCTTCGGGGAGACACAACCTAGTCAAATGGAAGACAATCTATAAAACCTCCCAAATATGGAGGACCTGGATCATGAATGTTAAACTTCATTGTCGTTGTATTTAAAAAAAATAGTTGATATCTTTTCGAACAAAAAGACTCTATTTTGTCCAAGTAGGTGTTGACCAAATATTACAAGACACAAGACCCTCGTCACAAAATCTGTGCAACTAAAGTATTTCAATTTTGCATATATCTTCTACAAGATCCCTAGATTTTAACAGAACTATTCATGTATCTCCGTGAATATTACACTATCTCAAATTGTAATCATGCTTTTGGATGAAAACTTGCACTATATTAAACATGAAATTAGGCTTATCAATTAATATATCTTTCAAATACTTATGTGTCAACAAAGCGACCAACCTTCTTCAATCGAATAAAAACAACATTTGAAGTTCATTCTTCTTGCACACATCTATTTATCTATTGGATTGGATGTTGCACTACAACTTACACACAACTTTACCCAACAAAATATGTCATGGCTATAGGGTGCCACTTTTATGGTTTCTAAATCTTATAAACAATTCATTTTTTGGGGGAATCCATGCTCTCAATGGGAAGAAATTCTAAAAAATAAAATGCCTTATGAGGGTAATAATTGACATCTTGATGATGGCAAATAATAAACCAGCCTTTAGTATGCATTGGTACTCTAGAGGAATGACAACGCTACAATGTTGTTAATTATGCTTTCAATACACTAATGACAATATTCATATGTTCTTCTCTTGTACTTTTACAAAATGATTTTGGAATCATTTCTTGGTTTATGATCTTGTTTAGTACTATCCATACTAATGGATTAAATGTATATCATCTCATGATATTTGTTGTAACATCCGATGGCAAGAGAATCAATCTATTTTTTTTTGGGTGAAGTCAGGTGGCGATTTTATTCATCTTTCCCACCTTGTGCAAGCAAACTCAAACTTGTATTACAAATTCTAGTAAATTGCATGAAACTAAATATGGTCATACTACGACCATTACACGAGACACCTTCTAAGTTATAAGGTGTTTCATCCAGAAATCTGTGGTAAACACAATTTCCTATTTTGTTTTTAAGGTGAAACTTCGCTAAAGAATCAGCGAGGCTATTGCCTTCTCTCTTGCCGAAACATAAATTAATGGATTGGCAACTGTTCTTCTGCATCGCCCATACTTGCCTAGCGTACTTGGGATTCCCCCTATAATCCTCATTGATCATAGTAACAGCCTGTTTGCAATCTGTCTCAATGACAGTATTCTCCAGATTACATACAGTGTAGATTTTGTAGGCCAACTCCAGAGCTTGCATCTCCGCTTCTAGAGGGGAACCTGCCTTGATCGATTTTCCTATACCTCCCATCCACTTACCTTTGTCATTTCTAATCACAGCAACAATTGCACTTCTTCACCCTTTGAACGAAGCATCAGTGTTAATCTTCAGGGACCTTGAGCTAGGCACTTCCAGTCCGTCTGATTGATGACAGTATCTTCTTTACTTGCAGTCTTCCAAGCTTGTCCAGTGAGTTTGATTTCAGAGGTGATCGAGTAGGCTTGATTCTGCAATGTGTTCTCTTTCTTCTCGAAAACCCATAGATTCCTTTGTTTCCAAATGTGCCAGCACGTTACCATGAACATGACTTTATGTTCTTCAGAATACTTCAGGTTTAGTCTAACCCATTTATTAAGGTTGCCCTCATCCCAGAAGTTTGGAGGGATATTCGAATTCAGTACTCCCATCCAAATGGGGTAGACTTTACTGCAGTCTCTTAAAGCATGCAATGTATCTTCTTCACTCGAGGAGCATCTACTGCAAGTAGCATCAGAGGTCATCTGCCTTCTGTACCTACTTTTATTAGTAAGTATGGCGTTGTTTTCAACTAACCAAAGGAACATTTTTATTCTTGTTGCAACTTTAGACTTCCAAATGATACTCCACTGACCATCACGTTTGATCTCCTTGCAATCTCTTAAGGCTCTGTAAGCAGAGGACACCGTGAATCTACCTCTTGGATTCGGACACCATACTCTAGTATTTGCACCTCCCTGGACAGTAGGCGTAGGTATGTTTGTGATTTCATGCATGATTTCCTGAGGAAACTAGCAATCCAGAAACCCCAGGTCCCACTTTCCTTCAAGATTAACCAAGTTGCTAAGCTGCAAGTCCTCTAAATCATCTGGTATTTGTTGTTGTGCATACTCCTTCAGAGATTTCCCGCTTGGCAACCATATGTCTCTCCAGATGTTTGTAGAATTACCATTGATCGCACATATATAAGAATTGGAGGACACAAAATCCTTATTAAGAGTCACCGATCTAGCTACACCAGAAAGATGTGCGGTGGTAGTATTTGGCTTACCTGCCAATCTAATCGCCATAGCTTTACTCCATATAGATAGTTTGCTGCTCATAATATGCCAAGTGTGTTTCATAATTAAGGTGTTGTTCCAGTCCCTCATTGTCTTTATACCCAATCCTCCATTTGTTTTATGTCTCACCAATCTGGACCAAGATATTAGGTGTACTCCCTTCTTACTTCGGCCTCCACTCCAAATGAACTTTCTAATGGCTCTATCAACTCTATCACAAAGTTGCAAAGGACGTTTGGCCGTTTGCATGTTATAAGTTGGAATAGCTGTGAGGGTGCTTTTAGCGAAACATACCCTCCCAGCCATAGATAAGAAGCGCGCCGCCCAAGAGTTCATTCTAGCATTCACCTTCTCTAAGACTTCATTGTAGGTATCCTTGTTTACTATGTTGTGTAAGAGCGGAACACCTACGTATTTTCCCAGGTTCAAGATTTTCGTCAAACCACTTATCTCACAAATACTTTCTGCTTCCAACTTGGTGACTCTCCTTGAGAAATATATTCTTGTTTTATTGATGGAGATAGCTTGACCGGATGCCTGCTCGAATTTCCTGAAACATTTCAAGATAGCGTTCATGTTTGAGATATTAGCCTTGGAAAACAGAAGAATATCATCTGCAAAGCACAAGTGTGCTATACGTGGTACGTTCCATCCCATCTTTAAAGGAGTCCAAGATCTGTCCAGGACAACATCTTCTATCATCTGACTAAGCATTTCTATACATAGAACAAAGACGTAAGGGCTCAACGAGTCTCCTTGCCTAAGTCCCTTGGTAGCTTTGAAACCGTCAAAAGTTTCTCCATTTCAAGCGATAGTTGTGCGACTCCTTGTGATAGAGCGCATCATGTACTTGCATATATTTTCCGGTATATTAGTTTTCTTAAGCGTGTGTTCTATAAAGCTCCAGTCCATCATATCATATGCTTTGGTTAAATCTATCTTAATGGCCATAGCTTTAGTTGAAGTTCTCTTCCTCATTGTGTACACGAGCTCCTGGGCTCCCAAAATATTGTTAGAAATTTTCCGACCAGGAACAAAGGCGCTTTGCACAGGATTGATCCACTTCGGGAGCCAAATTTTATGACGTTCCACCACCACCTTCAAACAAAGTTTTAGAATGGCATTGTTAAGGGAGATAGGATGGAATTGGTTACATGATTCAGGCCTGGTGACTTTAGGTATGAGTATGATAGTGGAGTCACACATTCCTTCTTCCATGATACCATAATGAACAACATCGTTCACAGTTCAAACAACAGACTTGTTAAGAATACTCCAGTTAGACTTGATGAAATGGGTAGTGGTACCATCAGGCCCAGTAGCTTTGAACAGATTCATCTTTTTCAGAACATCCTCAATTTCAGAAACCCCAACTTCTCTAGCTATATGTGCATGTGCCTCTTGTGGAATAGCAGAAAATCTTATAGGGATGATATCAAACAAATGCTTATGAATGTTGTTAGGAGTAGTAAATAAATCGATGAAGTATTTGGACACAATTTTGAAGATTTCTTTGGCTTCAGTAACCCATCCTCCTTGGGGACTTTTAATCGCACTGGTGCGATTGGCCTATTTTCTTTGATTGACATAAGCCTGGTAAAAATGGGTGTTACTGTCGCCTTCTTTGAGCCAAGTCACATGGTTGAGTTCCTTCCAGTCTTCCTCCTCCTTCTTGAGGAGTTGAGTCAGTTCTGCCTGCATATCAGTGATGAAATTGTCAGTGGTACTATCGTATTTAACCGCCAGATTTCTCTGAAGAACATCGATGTTTCGATGGAGTCACAGCTTATGAGAGTTTATATGTTTAGCTCACTACGCCTCCCACTCATTTAATCGAGCTTGAGTGTTCCTTAGAGCAATCATATAACTGTTGTTGCTATTCCAGCAATCCGTCAACATAGGCAAGAAAGTGTTATCCATATTCCAAGAAGCTTTGGTGGAGAATCTCTTGGTTTGTCTATTCGTAGACAAGGTTCTCACAAGCAACAGGTAGTGATCAGATTCAACTTTAGGAAGATGAGTAACTATCCCACCTGAATATTTCAAAATGAAAGCGCTATTGGCAAGAACATGATCCAACCTGCTCTGTTTAAGGCCATGTCAGTATGTGTACTTCTGACCTGAAAAACCCATGTCAGAGAGACCTGCTTCAAGGACTATTTCAGAGAAAGTTATAGCTTCCTGGTTGTTGAAAGTTTGATAACCCATAGTTTCCGCAGGTGAAATGACAATATTAAAGTCACCTGCCACAATCCATGGCTCATTGAAACTGTTTCCTAAGTTGATAATGTGTTTTCAGAGTAAACTTCTAATGTGGATGTGAGATTGGCATAAACAAATGTAGCAAAGAATGAATTGTTCACCTTACAAGATACAAATTGTCTATGAGTGTTAACAATCTCCACCTTTATCCATTTTTCGTTCCAACAAACCCATATACCTCTGGAGAAACCCCTTTCCTCTGATATGTGAGAGTTAGAAAATCCTAGCCGTTTGATAGTTTATGTAGCTTTATCAGCACTTATTCTCAGTTCCAATATAATAGTAATCATTGGTTTGTACAAAGAAACATATTCTTTCAGAACTCTGCATGTATCTTTGTTCCCTATACCCCGCACATTCCAGCATAAGAAGCTCACCATTTGTGTCCTTTGGGTTGGTCTTGGATTATATCAGTTAATAAACAGTTTTAGGAACTTGGTTCTCCTTGTTGGCCACTTCATTCAACGCTTCTATAATGGCTGCTTTAGTGTGCGCTACTATCGATCTGGGGCTTTTTCTCTTCCCTTCTGCCGAGAGTATCCGCTTGGAATTTCCTTGTCTTTTCATTTTTGTTCCGCTGCATTTTATTTCCTTGCTTGCATTGACTGCCCTTGGTGTAGAGTCGTTCCCATCCGCTTTCAACCGGGGCGGTTCTTCAATCAAGTCTACAACTCTAGGGTCTGATATACGTGTATCCTCTCACTCTTCTGTATCCACTATCAATTCTATAACTTAATCTACTTCTAGATTTAAGGCTATATGTACTTCCTTGTTTATAAGGGATGCACCTTTTCCTTTGTGAACTGAACTGCTTTGCACTGTATTCGTGATGTCTCTTATGCCCTCCTCTTTCTGTAATTGTTTCTCCGAGTTATTGTTCACCTTCTTCTTCCTCCAAACTTTCAGTGTCGCATAATTGTGTGAGTTTCCTTGTGTGGTCTGGTGCCTTGGCTCCCCTTCAGCCCTCTCCGAGACCTCTTCACATTCTTCCTCCAACTCCTCGAATTGGTTTTTGGATGTTGTTGAAATATGCAGTGTTTTATCCTGCTTATATCCCCTTCTTGAGTTGGAATTTCTTCTTCTTCTCTGTGTCTGCCATGTTTCAGTGTCTCCCTCCTTTTCGTGGTCTTGCCTTACTGTCTTGTTGTTGTCTGGAATGTCAGTAGGTTTTTCAGCATTTCCTTTACAGTCTTTGGTTGTGTGGCCCGCTTCTCCGCATGCAGCACACACAAACAGAAAGCCTTCATATTTTACTTCATATTGTATGCCATTTATAAAGATCGAAGGTATCAATTCTTTGTTCGTATCGATCTCTATTGCAATTCTTGCAAACTTGCTTCGCGTTCTCTTGGTCATGTGTTCGTCCACCTTCACCAATTTACCAAGCAACGAACCTATACTGTTGAACATAGTCTGAACATAGAGATGCAACGTCATATTGAGAATTCTCACCCAGCAAACTATATGCCTTAGCATATCATTAGATGGTATAAACGTTGAATACAAATCCCATACTACTAAGTGATAGCCAAAAATATTCCACAGACCTCCTATCATGGCCATATCGTAGTCTCTTCTACATGACAGTTGAACCACAAAGTGATTCAGGTCTAATTCATATATATTGAATCTCCCCACCAGACTCCACATGGCTCGTAATCTATCTCTGAGAGTCATGTAGCCTAATTCTGTGCCCAAGGCCTTGACAATAACAGTGTATTTCCATGTCCGTATCAGGAGTTCCTCCTCCATAGGATCGATGAGAATGGAAGGTTTACCTTCAAGTTCCCCTGTACTAATAGCTTCTGGTTCCAGGTGTTCGTCAAACAGTTTACTTAGGAACATATCCGAATCCACTCTCCTGGTGCCATCTTGTTCAGATCTGGCGTTACCTGATCCCCAACAACTTTGATTTCCTGTTGTTTCCTTTACCTATGTCATCGCAGCCTGCGTGCTCAGCAGCGGAAAAATGCTTTCAATATTGTCCGATGCACCTCCAACTATTGGTCCTGTGTCTGAAGTATTTGTCTTTGACTGTTGAGACTCCTCTATAGATCCTCTCATGTCGGTGTACTGCATGTTTAATCCTACCAGCGCTATTGTCACGCTATTGGTACCTTGGTGCTTGCCCTGTATCTTCGTAGCCCTAGCCGTTTCGTTTGTGTTTCGATGGGATCCTGGACTCCTGGATCTTTTTCTGCCGCTCGCTTCCTTATCAGCATACCCCTCATCATCCGGGTCATCGTTGCTACACGTCGTCTTGTCGCTGATCCCCAGATCGCCTTCCGCCCCTCTCCGCGCCTCCGCTCATCTCCGCGCCAGCTCTTGTAGAATTTTATTTAGAATCAATCTATTATGATAGCATGTCTAGTTTGCAACATTTATTGTGAAATAAATAAATATTTACTAACAATATTCATCACAACCCATGACAACTATGTTCTTTCATTATATGGTGTTTCCTTGTCTTGGACACTTGCACACAAGTAACATTGCATCTACGCACATGGATAAGGTGACTGCCCCTCCACGGACCTTTATATCTTTGGAGGAAGGTGGCAATATGAATTTCAAAGGATCCATGTACTTGGAAACTCTTCTGGAGGCTTTCAATGATGAATGGGCTTGAGTCAAGGTCTAAGATGGTAGATACTGGGAGGCCATTTTAGTCAAGGATGTTGTTATTACTTCTACTGCCTTTCCCTCTAATTATTTTATTTTATTTTTTATTTTATTTAATGGATAATTTAAGGAGAACCCACCCTTTGTAGCTGGTTGATGACAAACATTATCTCTTTCTAGACTCTTTTTGTCTGTGGCAATCCTCACTCTTATCACACAAAAGAAGTTGCTATCTAGCTAGAATGCTTTCTAGCCGGAGACATCCAACTAGAAATGTCACCGGAGATGTTAGCGACCGGCAGGCGGCAGGTTGGCACCAATGTTGAGATTTTAGTCTTGGGTGTTTTGTAATCTTGTGGCCGATTGTTTGCAAGAGGGGAGGTGAGGTGGTGAAGTAGATGCCTGCCCGACTCCCCGATTTCTCTACTCCCTATTCTATTTGGACAAGAAAAAACTGGAAATGGAGTCGAGGTTGTTGGAAGGATCTGAAACAAGTGAAATGTTGTTATCTTGATGATGGTCATCCGAAGACGTATTTATTTGTAACTCAGGGCACCACATCTTCTGCACTTGACTTTTGTCCATGTCTCTGTGCCCAAAAAATCGTAGCCCTGCAATTATGGGACCCATCATAGCATGAATGTTCAAGGTTTGAGGGGACACAAATCCGGGTAACAGAGGATTTGTTCTCGTAACTCTGTTAGTGTTCATATCATACCAGTGAAAGCCATATTCAAGGAGGTAAAAAATGTCCAAATTCTGTGTGTCCGGGACAATGTGACTAGTAAATTCCAACCACATACTCTGCCATGAGAACTGTAAGTCAAGGAACCAAATATTATGGGTATACAGGATGGGCATAAAAGATTTGGATCCGGAAAAAAGACATTAAAAACCGTGCATCCCGGAAGCTCGAAGGTTTTGCCATGCAGCTGAACTTAGGAAAACAGCCCAATCTGCCTATGAGATGAATAAGATCCTGTCAGGGGTCTCTCACGTGTTCCGCGACGGTTCTCCACAACGAATGTATGGGTCTGCTTATGAACTGCATTCGAGGAAAGGACACTTGCATGCGCCAAAAAGATTTTATTAATTTCCTTCCAAACACATACATATTGGATTGTAGCGGATTCACGTGGTGGTGTGCTCGAACGAGTGACCTCGCAAAGGACGGCCAGTGTGCATAAGTCGGCGTGACACATACCTCTCTGCCAAGTAATATCAAATTGATTTCACGTCCTATTACTCAGCTTTCCGCCTCTGCCGTCTCCGGCGAGTAAGTTGAGACGCTAAGCTTCGAGGCAGCTGCCACTGCCGCGCACGGGGAGGACGCCGGCACGTCGCCATCGCGGGGTCAGGTGTGCCCTATCCGCCCTGGCGCGTGCCACACCCTAGGTTCCAACTTTCCCGCTAACTCAACGTGACCGCCACCCGCAAGTCCACAACCACCGGGCTGCATAAGAAAGCCGCCAAGCAAGCCGGGGAAGGAAGAGCTTCCTTTCTTAGGTGTTAGGTCTCAGTCTGACTACGCCAAAGGCAGGGTAATTTTGAGTGTTAGGTCTCAGTCTGACTACGCCAAAGGCAGGGTAATTTTGAGATAGTACAAGAGTGTAATTAATGGTGTGTGGAGAGGAGAATCGCTAAGAAAGACAAAAAGATGGGGGAGATGATGACGACGTGGCAAAACATTTAAGAAGTGGTAGGTGGAGATAATTTGACGTGAGAGAAAACTGTTTTATTTATAATTTTTAAACTGTGATGAATTTTTGACAAAATAAAAAGCGCTAGAATCCTTATAAAAAATACAATCCAACAAGACTAATATTGATATATTTTAAGAAAAATGATTTAAAGGTTGTAGGTAGAGGTGATTGATGAGAGAGAATTTATTTTATTTATAACTTTTAGGCAAACATTCAATTTTTTTTAGTGACTTAAAAAATAAATACGAAAGGAAAGAGAGGAGACACGTGATAATGGAAGATTACAGAAGTGAGGAAAAAAATAATAAGAAGAGGAGAGAAGTAAATAGGCGTGTATTCATCATTGACAAGTGTGTATTCGACATTTATAGCCATTAACTTCAATTTAATTAAGTTTATGTGTTTACCATTAAGTTTTTTTGAGTGTCACTTATCCATTTTTAAGCGTCATTAAGTAACTTTTGGTGTCAATTGGCCATTTATGGACACACTTACCTACTTAGGCATCATCTCCCCTCCAATGACCCACCTCTTGTCCACTTCTTCTCTATTTATTTAGATATGCAAACAACTAGTTCTAGGTGTCTTAAGTTATTATTAGGTGTAATTATCAATATTTAGATGTCAAACATCCCTATTTTGGCATCATTAATTTGTTTTTGAGTGTCAGTTATCCTTAACTTTGATTTTGTGTTTACATTATTTGTTTGGGCGTCACTTATATGCTGCAGAGTTAAATTATCAATATTTAGCCGCCAAACACCCTTATGTTAGGCACCATTAAGTTATTTTTGAGTGTCGATTACCCTTAGTCGTGATTTAGTGCATACACTATTTGTTTAGACACTAATTATATACTTTTGGGTGTCAATTACTAATATTTAGGTACCAAACACCCTTATTTGGGCGCCACTAAGTTATTTTTGAGTGTCAATTACCTCAACCGTGATTTAGTGTGTACATTATTTGTTTGGGCGCCACTTATATGCTTCGGGGTGTCAATTACCAATATTTAGGCATCAAACACCCCTATTTTGGTGCCATTAAGTTTTTTTATGTCAATTACCCTTAGCCATGATTTAGTACATATATTATTAGTTTGGACACCAATTATATACTTTTGGGTGTCAATTGCCAATATTTAGGCGTCAAACACCCCTATTTGGGTGCCATTAAGTTATCTTTGAGTTCCATTTACCCTTAACCGTGATTTAGGTACACTATTTGTTTGGGCACCATTTATACATTTTTGGGTGTCAACTTCCAATACTTAGGCATCAAACACCCCTATTTGGGTGCCATCAAGTTGTTTTTGAGTGTCAGTTACCCCTACGCATGACTTAGTACATACACTATTTCTTTGGCTGCCACTTATAGCTTATGGGTGTCAATTACCAATATTTAGGCATCAAACACCCCTATTTAGACGCCATTAAGTTATTTTTGAGTGTCAATTACCTTTAGTCATGATTTAGTGTGTACACCATTTGTTTGGGCGCCACTTATATGCTTTTGTGTGTCAATTACAAATATTTAGGCATCAAACATCCCTATTTGGGAGTCATTAAGTTGTTTTTGAGTGTCAATTATCCTTAACCATGATTTCATGTGTACACTATTTGTTTGGGTGCCACTTATATGTTTCTTAGTGTCAATTATCAATATTTAGGCGTCAAACACCCACATTTAGATGCCAATTACCCTTAGTCATGATTTAGTGCGTACAAAATTTGTTTGCGCACCACTTATATACTTCTGGGTGTCAATTAACAATATATAGGCGTCAAACACCCCTATTTAGGAGTCATTAAGTTGTTTTTGAGTGTCAACTATCCTTAGCCATGATCTAGTGTGAACACTATTTGTTTAGGCGCCACTTATATACTTCTAGGTGTCAATTATCAATATTTAGGCGTCAAATACCTTTTTTGGGTACCAATTATCCTGAGTCATGATTTTGTTCGTACGCCATTTGTTTGGACACCACTTATATACTTCTGGGTGTCAATTATCAATATTTAAGCGTCAAACACCCATATTTGGGCGTCATTAAGTTGTTTTTGAGTGTCAATTGTCCTTAGCCATAATTTAGTGTGTACACTATTTGTTTAGGCGCCACTTATATGCTTTTGGGTGTAAATTATCAATATTTAGGCATCAAACACCCTTATTTGGGCATCATTAAGTTATTTTTTAGTGTCAATTACCCATATCCATGATTTAGTGTGTACACTATTTGTTTGGACGCCGCTTATATGCTTCTTGGTGTCAATTATCAATATTTAGGTGTCAAACACACCTATTTGTGAGCCATTAGGTAGTTTTTGAGTGCCAGTTACCCTTAGCCATGACTTAGTACGTATACTAATTATTTGGGCGTGACTTATCTTCTTTGGGGTATGAATTACCAATATCAGGTGTCAAACACCCCTATTTGGGCGCCACTTATATACTTCTGGGTGTCAATTATCAATATTTAGGCGTCAAACACTCCTATTTGGGTGCCAATTATCCTTATTCATGATTTAGTGCTTACACCATTTGTTTGGGCACCACTTATATGCTTCTGGGTGTCAATTACCAATATTTAGGCATCAAACACCCCTATTTGGGCGTCATTAAGTTGTTTTTTATTGTCAATTGTCCTTAGCCATGATTTAGTATGTACACTATTTTTTTGGGCACCACTTATATGCTTTTGGGTGTCAATTATCAATATTTAGGTTTCAAACACCCCTATTTGGGGCCATTAGGTTGTTTTTGAGTGTCAATTACCCTTAGCAATGATTTAGTGCAGATACTATTTGTTAGGACGTCACTTATCTGCTTCTGGGTATCAATTACCAATATCAGGGGTCAAACACCCCTATTTGGGCGCCATTAAGTTATTTTTTAGTGTCAAATCATCTATATTGGTTGTTTTGAATTGACCTACCTATTGTTCCATCATGCATTGTTCGATAAGTTTACAATATATTTGGGCATCAAGCACTCCTATTTGGGCGTTAGTACGTTGTTTTTAGATGTCAATTGTCTTTAGCCATGATTTAATGTGTACACTATGTTTGGGCGTCATTTATATGCTTCTGAGTGTCAACTACCAATTGTTAGATGTCATTTATATGCTACCAAAAAAGAGGCAATGTCAGAAATGAGTGATTTTGGATGAAGGAGGCTGTTCCAGAAATGAGGAAGGCGGCGCCAAAAAGGAAGAAGCAGGTGTTGGAAATTTACTTCGTTTTGGGAAAAAGATGCAGGGAGGCTTAATTTTGAATAAAAAAATAGATGACGGGGAGAGGGTGAGAGTGAGAGTGGGGACAACAGAATTTGCAACAGAGCACATGAGTCATCTCACGTCAGTGGGCCTGCTTGGTACAGAATTGCTACAAGCCGCCACATGTCACTTGTTAAATGGAGCAGTAGCGGTAGTGGAAGAGTAGTGGACAGTAGGAAAGGAAGTGGTTTTGGGGAATAATTTAAGCTGCGTGTGATGGACGCATTAGGCACGTGAGCGTGATAAAAGTTTAGTCCATCGCAGTATGTGCCAGTACCCGAGTTATTTCAAACAGGGACCGCCGTGAATGAAGCCAGATCACATGATATGAATACTTAAAAATTCTTTCTCAATTTTCTTGTTAATTTTCTATTGAATCAATTATCGTATGGTCAATTTGAATGTATGGGCCATAACGTCAAAAGGAAAAAGAAAATATATGCTACCAAACGTCAATTATAATTCAGATCATAAGATAGTAACGTGACGATCGATGGTTATTGAATGCCATGGCCATCATTGATCTGCCCCATCGACACACTGCTATAAGACATTAGTATTTTTCCAGACATTAATTTAAGACTTTTCGCACTTAAAAGTACAGAAAAGATAGAATATCTGCACAAATTAAAAGGTTGCAAAACACAGAGTAGAGATTTTAATACAGAATTTTCATCATTTTTTTGTTGCATATAAATCTATTTACACTTAATGGTGCAGAAACGTGTTTATTTTGTTTTTGCTGATATCTTAGGAGAGCCTTACCTGATCTTAAAAGTGTGAAAAAAATGCTTGTGCAATTGCAAAAGTACACATTTCAGTTAATTCCAAGGTTGTTACACAAAAAGTATGAATAAATTGCTTATCATGTACGCTTTAGTGACTTACATGTATTATATCGCGTAACGAAAACAAAAATATTTTACACAATGAGCATATAAATTAGAGAGCAAACTCACTTTTCAAAATATTGTAAGGAACACATATTTCGTAATCCATCATTCATGTAAACCGTTTATGTGAGGAACACGCATGATAGGGCCACATTTTCATGTTTAGAAGATATCATAAACCACTACTTAAAGCAAGACACTACATGTAACAAGTATAGCTATCTATTACAAGTGAAAGGCTAGAATTGGTTATTACATTTTATATTACTCAATGGTCATCAAGTGACAATGCAATTAATTGGTCCACATTTCATTTCCAAGGCCTTCTTAATGTTCACATTATGCATGGCTTCATTTTGAAAATTAAGCATATCAAAAGCATGTAAGGACATGTATATTATCAACCCCAAACATTCTATGAATCATTTAAACCCCTCATTACATTTTTTACATTCATATATGATATTAACCTTGACCATTGGTCCTTGCCATTAACCCACAATCAACACCATAATGTAGATATCAAGGCATCTATCTCAAGGCATCAACCCACTTATATGTATATAACCCTCAACCAAAGATGTATCACATGGCATTATATTTTCCATCACCCCTAACCCAATCCCTTAAGATATTATAAAATAATGAGAAAAGAAGCAGAAGCATGGAGTTCTCTTTTAGGAGGAAAGACATCTAAATGTGACAAGTTTCATAAAACGTTCCTCTTTTAAGTAACCACCCATTTTTATGCAATCACTCCGTAATAACCCTTGCTCATTACATCTTATTGTTGGATAATATCATTTTGCAGCCACATATATAACCCTAGATCCGTCATCTTATCAACTTGAGGCGCCATAGTCTAATTCAAAAATATATTCATACCACACCAACATATTTTTATATTTTAAAGCATCAAAACCAATCTTGACCTTCTCAAGGGTAAGTGTAACATGCAATTTTGTTAAAAGAAGGGATAAAATCAATTCACCTGTTAATCCCCTATTTGAATTAAGAAATACAACAAATAAAAGTACCATTAAGCCCCTTGGGAAATTGTCTTGATTTTACCTGGAATTTAGTCGATCTCAGATGTCAACTTCAAGAAAGTCGTTCGATCTGACTACATAAGATTTCATAAAAGAAATTTGTCAAAATTATATTGAAGGAGTTCAATATCATTAAAACATACAAGGAAACAAGAAGCATATATTAGTGACGGTAAAATGTCAATTTTTCCAAGGAATGTATATATTTTAGCCTCAAATACTTAGGATATGTACCACAAATCATGTTAAAATATTAGGTTTTGAAGGGATTAATAATTTGTGTGTGTAAATGTAGTGGAGCAGCAATCCACTCACCTAGATCTTGAACTATGAGATTCTTTCTTCATATACCAACAAGAAGAACACTATAATGTATCCTCCTCAAGTCCAAGAAAATGTCAACAAGGCCTCCATCAATGTAAAGCTTGTCAACTTGACCCAAGCCAAAATACCAAGAAAAGAGAGTATAATAATAAAGCCTGAGCTCCTCAAGAACCAACCAAGAACAACTCTCCCAAGACACCAAGTAGAAGAGAAGAAGAAGAATTTAAAGTATAAAAGGAAGAACTAACCTCGGCACATGTCCTACCAATATTTACCTAAGATAAACCCTCTAAAAAATATAGGATGCTTGATTGCCAAATGTTGCTTAACCAAATTCTCAACACACTCCAATAGCTTGAGATCAGTGACAATGAGATTTGATCACAATTTGGGAGAGAGAGACATCTTATATGTCCCGACATACAACCAAACCACAACATAATTAAATTGTAGAAACTTTAGGGGAATTGTCTGATCTCAAGGAAACCCGACAAGGTTTCCATGACGGATAGTTGCACATTAGGCATCTAAGAGATCAAATCACCAAAAAAAATCTTCGACATTAGGGGAAATTGGTCTTATTTCACCTAGAAGTGGGTCGATATCATCAATATGATTCAAGGGAAAATTGATTCTCCCAACACTAATATGGACACTTTGGTTAGGTCCATATTGACCAATGGCTAAGTTTTGGGCACTAAAATTGATCTGACTATGCAAGAGATCGACCAAACCCAATTCTCATGTTATCACAAGAGACTCCAACTCATTAAAATATATCTCTCACACACTTATCTATGTTATATTTATATATATACATGCATTTAGCCATGAAAACCTTGAATTATCATCTATACATCTGTATCAAGATGGACGTGAATTATATATTTATTTTCTCTTAAGATTATCACATAAGCGACTTGATCAAAGACATGTATGGTAGCTCTACTACAAGTGTGAAGACTCCTAGAGGAGAGACACCAACATTTCCCATTACAGTTGGGGTACACCAAGGATCCACACTCAGTCCATATCTGTTCGTTCTTGTTATGGATGAATTGACAAAGAATGTTCAGGATGATGTTCCTTGGTGTATGTTATTTGCTGATGATATTGTATTGATTGACGAAAGTAAAGATGGTTTGAATGATAAAGTTGAACTTTAGAGAAAGGCACTGGAATCAAATGGATTGATGGTTATTAGAAGCAAAACTGAGTATATGCATTGCAATTTCAGCCAATCTCACAGTGTGAATTGTGGATCCTAGTTGGACAGAGTAGATATACCAAAATGTGATAAATTTCATTATGGGCTCTATCATTCAAATAGATGGGGATGTCCAAAATGACATTTGTCATAGGATCACAGCAGGATGGTTGAAATGGAGGAGTGCAACTGGAGTATTATGTGATCGGAAGATCCCTCTCAGACTAAAAAGAAAGTTTTATAAAACTACTACACGGCCAGTCATGCTCTATGGGAGTGAATTTTGGGCGGTGAAGAAACAAGGACTCAACAAGATGAATGTGGCTGAAATGCGTATGTTGAGATGGATGTGTGGGAAGACAAGATAAGATCGCTTGAGAAATGACTATATCAGGAATAAATAGAGGGTGGCAAGCATTGCAGTTGCGTAAAGGCCGACTCAGATGATATGAACATGTGCAATGTAGACCGACTAATGTGCCTATACGAATCAATACTATTGAGGCAAGCACAATTAATAGATGAAGAGGAAGTCCTAAATTAACATGGGAAGAGCTTATAAAGAGAGATTTTAAATCTCTAAATCTCAACCAGAATATGATCCATGATAGAGCTGAATGAAAAAAAAGGATCCATGTAGTCAACCCCAACATAGTTGGGATTGAGGCTTAGTTGATGTAGACGATGATGATTATCACATAAGAAAACATACATAAGGTTTTCATCCAGTTAGGATTGTCACTTTATAATTTAAAGCCCAATATGACTTAGGGTTTAGACATCATGCACTACTTTTGCCTTCATGTTATAATTATATTTTATTTATGTGAGAGATTTCAAACAATAACAATTTGATTATTACCTAGCAATAAAATTTATTAAATTCATTAAGTGACATATAATTATAATAAATACACCATGAAATCAAGGCACTTAGAGAAAAATTAAAGCTAAACAAGGATCCAAACTTTACATTGTGATTCAATCAAAGATTTGTTTGGATTTAAACTAGTGGTAATGTATTCATCACTGATAATATGCAATGATATGCACCCGTATCCAAATATAACCATACAAAAACCATATTTTTACTTTGGTCATCAACATTAAAATTTGAAACCATCTCTTGTTGACAAATTTGAAACTTCACCTACTTGATATTTATTTTTGGACTAGATCATATTTTGAAACATCTAAAATCTGGAAGATAGTAGCGGGTTAGGTTTTCCTTAAATCAAACTTACATAGTTTCTCATTGATTTGAAAAATATTTATTACAAAATCTAGATCTTTTGAGATCTAACATCACATTATATTTAATTTGGTGTTTGACAACCCAAGATTCAACTTGAGTTCACATTACATTTATTAAGTAGAATATATGTTGTGGGTAAATTGAAGATCAAACAAAATGTTTGACATAAGACTAACTTGATCCATTGACATATTGGAACGTTGAATCCATAAAAATTATGTGATCCATGAATGTAGATCAATCTGACTGAGATTGACTGAATTTAAGATCATTTTTTTCTCAACACGATCCAGTGCTGAGTTGGAGAGATCCTGTTCGGACCAAAATCTTGGGAGTGATGTGGTTCTCATAAGAATGCATATCACTCAATGATTTGATGTTTTATAGAATTCCACACCAAACTCTTATTTTAATAAATCAAGTTTAGTGAAAAAATTAAATCTTGTGGGATAAAATTCCTCAGAAGGATACAACCATGTTGAGCCTAGGAATCATTCACTACAGAGTGTGAAACACCATCGCTAAACCTACTAAGTGATGTAAAGAAAAGGAAACAAAACAAATGTTAATATGTAATGTATCATGGGCAAGATGGCCCGTAAAATCTATTCTATCCAAGTGGTGTTTGAGTGTGTCGATGAGTAGTTGGGAATTGGGTTCGAGTTGTATATGATTTAACTCCATCTTCTTTGATTCATGCAAAGATGGCCTTGTCGCAAGAGCTTCTTCAAGTTCAGCCAGCCATGTCATCTTTATCGATGTCTATAGAACCTCTATCATCTTTCTCCTATGGTTGTGGAACACCACTCCAAATGCTGACATCCTTTCTTACCCATTTTTGCATTTGTATTGACCTTCACTATCAGTTTGTATGGCATCATTTAGATAGCCTGATTCTTCACCATATTCCTCACAATGTGGGAACTGGGTATTGACTTGTATGTTTAATGATCTTAAATGAGTGCTCTAGTCACCCAGAGAATAGTGAGGCCTAATGGAACCTCATCGTTGAAGATTTGTTTATTCTGAAACATCCATATTGTCCACCAAATAAAATTTGCTTGATGCAACTTTTACTCTGACAGTTTAATGAAAACTTTCATTAAGCTCCTTACACTATTTCTTTCTCCACCAATAATGTATAACTATGTAGTTTGAGTTAATAGTGGTTTAAACTATGTAAAACCGTACATTGATTATTATATACTATAATGTAAAAGAATGAATACATATATGTTGACCAAGAGGTTATACATCACCTATATTTTGATAATGACCTAACCATTCCATTCATATGTATCTAATATGTGTATTTAAGATTTTTTGCAGGAATTAGGTACATGAAAAGGATCCACAATCCAAAGCCCTAGGATGGGTCAAGTTCAAGTCAAAATAGCTACAAGTGTGCTTTTTGGGATTTCTATGTAAATGACCTTAGAAATTTTATGTAATCATTTGTAATGATGAATTGACTTGTAACTTAAGTGAGAAAAATTGTTTGGGACAAAAATCACCAAGTTTTAATCACTTTAGATGCAATTTAGAAAATTGATTTCAGGCACTTTGTCGGTCGAGTTTCCTAGCCTTAAAACTTGACTGATCAATCCTTAGTCAATTTTCTAGAGATTGCATCGGTCGAGTTGTGTTTACACAGAACTCGATCGATCAGGTAATTGACCATTTCGACTTCAAATGGTCAGTCGAGTTTTGTCAGGACAAACTCAACTGATCATTTGAATATCGGCTTTGTCATTTACTTGATCGGTCGAGTTACCTTTATTGAAACTCGACCGATTACACTGTACGGAAATTGTAGAAAAAAGTGATGTGACTGTTGGTGAGTGTTTTGAGTGAAAATAGAGTCATTTCTTTGAAGAAAAAAATGGCCATTTTCGTATCCAAGTGTCCCACAACTTAAAGGGGCACCCTCAACTATAAATAGACCCTCTTAGAGTTCATTCCAAGGCTGCTCATTCATTGCAAACTTGATGCTAGCATAGTTGAGAGTGTTCTAACCCTTTGAGCCCCTTTCTCTCTCTACCTTCAAGTCAAATTCGTGAGTATGAGTGAGATAGGTTGCTGTGTAAGAGAGCTACTCCATGTGTTGATGTAAAAGCTCTCCTCCTCCATCTTCCAACCTCCATTCCTTTGAAGATAGTTGAAGATCCCTCTCCAAGTGAAGGAGAAGGTGGTTCTATTCTTCAAGGTTGAAGAAGGCAAGCTGCTATAGGTCTCCAAGTGAAGGAGATAGGTGCTCCAGATCTCCAAGTGAAGGAGAAGGTGGTGCTGTTCTTCAAGGTTGAAGAAGGCAAGCTGCTCCATGTCTCCAAGTGAAAGAGATAGGTGCTCCAGATCTCCAAGTGAAGGAGAGAAGCAAGGCAACACTCAAGGAATATAGGTAATCCCTTGAAGGCAAAAGACTTGAAGAAAGGTGTGGGTAAGTCCATGTTGATGGCTGAAGACTCCATGCTTCAAGTGGGTAAGCTCCTTCTATAGGTTGAAGATATTTTCTTGAGGTACTAAGCCCTTGTATGTGTAGTTGTTGTATCTTGTAATCTTATTGTGGAATATAAGAGTTCCAAGATTATAAATCCTAGAGACTAACCCACTCTAAGTAGTGGACTGACATTGCTCCTAAGTTTAGGACTAGGAACCACTCTAAACCACCTGTCCATGTGCTTGCTCTTCCTTGTCTCTCATCCTTACTGTGCATGTTAGATTAAATCATCAAATTGCTTCTTGTTTAAGTTTCTACAAATAATATTATTTGGTGGTCTAATCAATTTTGTGAGAATTGTGAAGCTCTATTCATCCCCCCCTTCTAGAGCCCATTGATCCAACAAGTGGTATCAGAGAAGGTCTTCTCCAAGCTACTTCAACAAGTAGGAGAGGATGGGTGATTTGGCTCTTGGTTCACTTAACCTAGAAGGAAGCTTCTCCATGAGACCTCCACTCTTCGAAGGCACCAACTTCCTCTATTGGAAGAGAATGATGCAGCTCTACCTTCAAGGTGTGAGCTATGAAATGTGGAAGATAGTCCATCTCAAATATGAAGATCCAAAGGGGGACATCACCACATGGATTGAAGTTAAAATGAAGCATGCTCAACTCAACGCCAAAGCTGTGAGCATCATCTACGCCGCCCTTATTACATCCAAGTTCAACCATATCTCCTCATGGGACACCACACATGAGATATGACACAAATTGTGTGTCACCTATGAAGGAACCGAGAAAGTGAAGGAAGCCAAGGTCTACATGCTTGGTGGTTTTTTAGAGAACTTCAAGATGGGTAAGAATGAGAGAGTGGATGATATGTAAACCAGGCTCAATGTCATCTTAAATGGTTTGAAAACCCTTGGAAGTGTGATGGATAGAGGTACTATCAACTCTAAGATCTTGACATCTCTTGCTAAGAGATGGGAGCCTAAGGTTACTTCAATTGAAGAGGTGTACAAGCTAAGTGAGTTGTCAACCAAGGAGCTGGTTGGTAATCTCCAAGCCCATGAACCTAGGCTTGACAAGCAAGAAGAGGAAGAGAAGAGAGAAGAAAAAGAGTCAAAGAAGATAAAGGACACAACCTTCAAAGCACAAATTGAAGAAATGGTCTGATAACAACAACTCTCCTTGAAGTCTCCCATCCCTTCCTCAAGTGAAGATGAAGGCTCCAATGAGCATGAGGCAAACTACTTAAAGGGCAAACACTTCAAGAGAAACACCTCCTCTTCAACTCCAAGGTGTTATGAGTGTGGTCAAAAAGGCCACTATAAGAGTGACTGCCCCAAGGCCAAGAAGAGCCACCACAAGAGCAGCCACAAGAAAGATAAGGAGCATAAGAGATAAGGCAAGTACAAGAGGAAGGACAAGAAAGAAAGAAGATCAAGAGATGTAGCCCATGCAGCTTGGGAGGAGTCTTCTTCAAGCTCCTCAAGCTCCGAAGATGGAGAATGCCATCTTGCCCTCATGGCCTCCACTAGTGAAGATGTTGGTGAGGTAAGTGAGGTAAGTGAGGTAAGAAATGTTAATTTGCATGAACTATCTAAGGAAACTCTCATTGATATGTTGAATGAATGCACATCCTCCTTTACTAAATGGAAGTCTAAAAGGAAAAGATTAGGGAAGATAATTGATGATCTTTATGCTAAAATTGATATTCTTGATCAAAATGAAAAATTGCACCTTGAGAGCATAGATTCCTTGCAAGGGCAATTTATTGACCTTGAACTTCAATATAATGGAGTAGAGGTTGAGAATGGTGTATATCTTAAAAATATTGAAAATCTTAAGATAGAAAACCAAAAGTGCCTAGATGAGCTTGATTTTCTTAAAAATAAAAATGTGGAACTCAAACTCATGGATGATGTTAGGAGAAATGAAGTTTATGCTTATCAAAGAGAGATTGTCTTGCTTAAATCTGAAAATGCCAAGTTTCTTGATCAAGTTAATGATTTATCCTCTAGGCCTATTTTGCAAAGTAATGAAGTTGCTTGCATAACTTTAGAAAGAGATTCCTTTCATACTAAAGCCCTATGTCTTGAGGGCAACCTATTGCATGCTAGAGATGATCTTGCTAGTCTTTCTACTACTGTCATTAACCTTAGTGATGATAATGCCAAGTTAATATCTTCTTTGCAAAAGTTTCTTTCAGGAAAGAAATCCCTCAATGATGTCCTAGAACACTCTACCAAACATGTTGGTACTAGTGGTTTGGGATATGATGGGAATGCTCCCAAAAGTAAGAAAAAGAGCAAGAACAAGGGTAAGAATAAGAGTGTGAAACCTCCCCTTTTCCATGGAGAGACTTCCAGCTCCAAGAACCCTATGGTTTGTTTTCATTATAAATGTGATGAGCATTACTCCACTTATTGTCCTTAAAAGTCCAAGGGGACCAACCCAAAGATTAAATGGGTCCCCAAGTTAACCCCGGATCCCAAAGTTTGAGTTGGGTTCTGACATCCTTCTTTCTTGCAAGTTAAAAAGAGATGGATTGTTGATAGTGGCTGCTCTAAGCACATGACTAGAGAAATTAGCCATTTCAACAAGTTTGTGAAAAAGAAAGGAGGATCGGTAACCTTTGGGGACAACAAGAAGGGTAAGGTCATAGGTGAGGGTGATTTGGGAAAGGATCTATGTATCAAAAATGTGTTGCTTGTTGATGGCCTACATCATAATTTGATTAGTGTTAGTCAACTTTGTGAAAATGGATATCTTGTGTTGTTTACTTCTTTATAATGCTTGCTTCTAGATTCCCTCTCCTACAATGTTATATATAAAGGAACTAGAAATGGTAATCTTTATGTGATTGTTCTTGATGCTCTGAAGCCCATACTAAATAGATGCTTGGTAGTGGATAAAAATGATATTTCTCTTTGGCATCGTCGTTTGGGTCATGTGAATATGCATCAAATGAAGAAATTGAGTAAAAAGGACTTGGTTAAAGGACTTACCAAATTGGATTTTGAAAAGGATGATGAATGTCAACCTTGTACACAAGGGAAACAAACGAAATCCTCCTTAAAATCCAAAGGAGTCATGAATACCAAGAGAGTTCTTGAACTTCTTCATATTGATCTATTCAGACCAATGAGAATGCAAATGCTTCATGGTTCCAAGTATTGTCTTGTTATTGTTAATGATTTCTCTAGATATACTTGGACCTTCTTTCTCATTTCTAAAAGCGATACTCTTGATGTTTTCTCGAGCTTTTGTAAATGGGCTGAAAATGAAGCTTCTTTTCGAATTGTTTCTATCCATAGTGATCATGGGGGAGAATTTGAAAATGATCTTTTTGAGCATTTTTGTGAAAAATCTGGTTATTCGCACAATTTCTCTTCTCCTCGTATGCCTCAACAAAATGGGGTTGTAGAGAGGAAGAATAGGTTGCTACAAGAGATGGCTAGGACCATGCTTCTTGAGTATGCCACTCCTAAGAAGTTTTGGGCTGAAGCCGTTAGCACCCCATGTTTTGTGCAAAACCTAGTTTTTACACATCCTTCTTTAAAGAAAACCCCCTATGAACTATGGCGTGGTAAAAAGTCATCTTTTGATTTCTTTCATGTTTTCGGATGTCCTTGTTTTTTTTTTAAACACAAAGGATTATCTTGACAAGTTTGATTCGAAATCTTATAAGGCTTTCTTCCTAGGCTATAACACTACTAGCAGGGCATATAGAGTATTTAACATTGAGTTGTCTAAAATTGAAGAATCTATCAATGTTAAGTTTATTGAAACTAACCCTGTTGTTGGCAAGCATGTTGTTGATAATGATGTTGCAGATGATTTGATTCCTATCTTAAAAGACCTCAACATCAAAAATAAAGGTAAGAAGGTGATAGAAGAAGAAGAAGAAGAAGAAGAAGAAAAGAAGGATCCCACTCCCCGCTTTGCAAAGAATCATGCCAAGGAGTTGATCATTGGCAACCCATTCAAGAGAGTGAGGAAATGAGCTACTCACAACAAAGAAAAAGCAGATAGTGCCTTCATCTCCCAACTAGAGCCAAAGAACATCAAAGAAGCCCTTGGTGATGATAAGTGGATCCTATCCATGCAATAAGAGTTAGAGCAATTCGAGAAGAATCGTGTGTGGACTCTAATGCCAAGACCAAGTGATAGAAAAATCATTGGCACCAAATGGGTCTACCGCAACAAGCTAGACGAGCAAGGAAAAGTGGTAAGAAATAAAGCAAGGTTAGTAGCACAAGGTTACAACCAACATGAAGGTATTGACTTTGACGAAACTTATGCTCTTATTTCTAGATTAGAATCTATTCATATGTTACTTGCCTTTGCTAGTTATAAAATTTCTTGTTATATCAAATGGACGTTAAAAGTGCATTTTTGAATGGTACAATCGAGGAGGAAGTATTTGTTGCTCAACCTCTGGGCTTTGAAAATGACAAGTTACCCAATCATGTTTATTTGTTACAAAAAGTTCTCTATGGACTCAAACAAGCACCTCAAGCTTGGTATGAGAAATTAAAGAACTTTTTGTTAGATAATGGGTATGTCATGGGCAAATTTGATTCTACCTTGTTCCTAAAACACACTTCTAACCATTTTCTTATAATTCAAATTTATGTTGATGATATCATTTTTGGCGAGACTCATCTTGATCTTTGCAAGGAGTTTAGTTCTCTTATGCAGAGTGAGTTTGAAATGAGCATGATGGGTGAGTTGACTTTCTTCCTCGACATTCAAATCAAGAAAACAAAAGAAGGAAACTTCATCAACCAAGACAAGTACACAAATGAACTGCTCAAGTGCTTTGGGATGGAGAACATGAAGCTGATGGATACACCCATGTCCAACACTGCCAAACTTGACAAAGATGAAGAAGGTGAGAAGGTAGATGAGAAGCTCTATAGAGGTATAATTGGAAGTTTACTCTATTTAACTGCCTCTAGACCTGATAGTATGTTTAGTGTTGGCTTGTGTGCTCGCTTTCAATCTAGCCCTAAGAAGTCGCATCTTATTATTGTTAAGAGGATTTTGAGGTACTTAGCCAAAACCCAAAATTTTGGACTATGGTTTCCTAAATCAAGGGATTTTACTCTAAGAGCATATAGTGATGCGGATTACGCAGGGTGTTTGGTTGATAGAAAGTGCACAAGTGGCACTTGCTTCATTCTAGGACCATGCTTAGTGTCTTGGTTCTCCAAGAAACAAAGTACAGTGGCATTATCAACTACTGAGGATGAATATATTGTAGTCAGGAGCTGTTGTCCACAAGTCCTATGGATGAAGCAAATGCTCCAAGACTTCAACATATTTTTTGATGCTTCTCCTATCTTTTGTGACAATACTAGTGCAATTAATCAATCTTACAATCCTATATTGCATAGTACAGCCAAGCATATAGAGGTTCACCATCACTTTCTCCGTGATCACATTGCCAAGAAGGATATTTATATCACGCATGTGGACACAGAAAATCAATTGGCGGATATCTTTACAAAACCTCTAGCTAGAGATCAATTTAACTTTATTCAATCTAAATTGCTTATTGTTGATTTGAATGATATTGCCATGTGATCCAGCTAGTTGTCTCTATCCGATATGCTTGCTCATGTCTTTCTTCACCTTGTTTTGCCTATATATTCTTAAATGTGCCTAACTTGCTTGTAAACATGCTTAGTTTTTGCTTGTTTTTGTTTTTTTTTTCAAATTCCATGTTTTATCGCAAAATAGTGCCCATGATGAGCTAAATGTGCCTAAGTATGAAATGATACACAATAGAATGGAAAAATAGATTTAATTGGCATGTATATGGCTAGAAACTAAGAATGTGACTTTTAGGTTAGGTTGACCTTCGTTCGAGTTTTCACCCTGAGAAACTCGACCGATCAGGCACCGAGAGCAAGTCTTCAGTGGACTGTTCGGTCGAGTTTTCCGCACATAGAACTCGACCGATCCGCGGGCTGAGCCAACTTAAAAGTTAGGATCGGTCATCTATTTTCCCTCTCAACTAGAAAATACATGACCGATTCCTCACCTCTTAGCCCTAAGCTCTCAAACCCAACCCTAAACCTCCCACTCCTAGCCCTAGATCGACCTAGAATCATTGTTCTTGCCCTCCCCGGGCGTCAGTGGTGGTGTTTCTTCGGCGTTTAAGGTTTGCTGTTGCTTGTGTGCACGTTTTTCATCTCGTTTTCGCTTCCCTGGCTTCTCATAGATGAAAACGTCCTGCTCCAAGAAATGCCCCACCTTCCTCATCTAATAATCGTTTGATAATACCTCTTTTGTGTCAGTTGAAGCTATAAATAGGTACAAGGACCTTCTTCCCCGAAGCCCTTTTCCTTTTCGTGCTTTGATTGATCCTTCCCCTAGGTATCAAGTGATTATTGCCTCTGTTTCTTGGCTTCTCTCCTCCCACCATTTGTCTGCCCTAGCGGTCGAACATGACTGTTTTAACAATGCTCTATCTAGCACTAAAGCAGTTCACGAGTTCTACACAAACTTGCATTGGAACTACAACACACTTATCCCACCGCCGAATACTCAAGTAATTCTTACATCTATGATTGCCGATCGTCGTTTCCAAATCTCTGAGGATACATTAAATGTCTTTTTTCTAGAGATCAGGAAAATGATACATGGCGTAATGATTATGGTGATTGTTTCGATCTTCTTGATCCAGAAGATTTTTACAAACACCATGAATTGATGTTGTCGTATGTTCATCGGTTTTTGAAGAAACCTGACGTGGTCTATAAGAAGAAATCCACCCTACCCTCCTCCTCTCTTGACCTAAAGAGGCACATACTGGATTTAGTGGTTAATTGAAATGTCCACCCAAAGAGAAATCAAACAGACACTGCCGAAAACACTACAATCATTATGTATTATTTGTTAAACAATATCAGTGTCAAGTGGGCCAGGTATATCTTACATCACATGACCTACTTTGACACTAGTAAGAACACCAAAGGCACCTACCCACCCTACCTGGCTTTAATCTGTGGTTTTTCCAAGTTCGCCACTAACAAATGTCTCTTTTCTGACTTCCATTATCTGGTCGCCCGGAAGGGTATTTGTATTAGTGAAACCACTCTTCAAAAGTCCATTCCTGTGTTTTCCTCTGCCTCTGGTGCTTCCACCTCTACAACCGCTTCAGCTACCCCATCCTCCTCCACCTCAGCTCCACCTCCGCAGCCTCCTCCTAGACCCAACCGTGCATCTTTTCGTGTGTCTAATGAAACCCTTATGGGTTATATGATGCATCAACAGGCGTACAATCAACAGGTTTATGACTACCTACACCAGGATCTGTGTTCCATAATGTCTCACATGAACCTATCATGTGCATCACCCTACCCCACCTACCAGCCCTACCCCGGTAGTGTCTATGCTTCATATGCATATGAGCATTACTACCCTGCTCCCAAGCCTTCCGCTGCTACTCCGCCACCTTTTGCTGCTGGTAGCTCTGCTCCTGGCATCCTCCCATTACCTGCTGGCCCCCTGTCCACTCTGCTTGCCTCTCTGGGTGACTCTGCTCTGTCCTACCCATAGGCCACTGAGCTTCACGCTCTTGGTATGTCTTGGGCTGAGAAGAATGCCCACTGGCCCGATCGTTCTGTTGACCCTCCTGCTGATGAGGAGATGCCAGACCAGGCCGAGGATGCCGATGTTGATGATGATAACAGTGACAATGAGGATGCTTCCGATGATGGTGATGGTGATGGTGTTGGTTCTGATGCTGGCACTGCTGCTCCGCCTTCTGACGGGGATGAGGACTACACTCCTGGCGATGAGGATGTTGTTGATATAGATAGCCTAGATGTTTAGGTGGTTGTTTCATTTATAGTCTATCATGCTTATTATATCCATATTTCTAGACTATTTTGTATCAGAAACATCTTGGCACATTCTTCTGAGCTGTACTATTTCTTATCTTTGTTTTATCGCCTTTGTGTTTGTAGTTGCTTGTATGTGGACATACATGTGAGTTGTAATATCCTTGATGTGCACTATGGATTTTCCTCTATTTTTATCCTATACATTGGTGCCATCTTGAGTTATATTTTTATCATGACTTGGATTGTATGTCATCTTTTATCTGTGTGTGATATATGCCTTTAAACTGTTGTTTATCATTTGCATCCATGTTTGGTTGAGTTTTGGAGAAGACCTGGCTTCTGCTCTTCTAACCCCCCTACCTTTTTGATAATGTCAAAAGGGGGAGAGATATTTCAAGTAATAGCTCATGTATTGAACCTCAATCATATTGGTTTTTCTTTGCTATAATATTTCTTTTGCTTGTGAGATCATTTTCTTGTTCAATTCACTGTCCTTTATGTGAACTTGCAAAGAACTACACATTACATGTATATTGGTATTGCTATGTGTAGAGAAACTAACCATGCAGGTTAGAGGAAGCATTGATTGAGGGGGAGCAATTCACATTGTTCGTATCATGAATTCCCCTAATTTACAAGGCAAAGGTATAACTTTCATATCCTATTCAATATGCTTGAGGAATGGTTTGTCATTGTCAAAAAGGGGGAGAATGCTGACCTAGAGGTTTTACATTGCCTATATTTTGATAATGACTTAACCATTTCATTCATATGTATCTAAAATGTGTATTTAAGATTGTTTGCAGGCATTAGGTACATGAAAAGGATCCAAAATCCAAAGCCCTAGAATGGGTCAAGTTCAAGTCAAAATAGCTATAAGTGTGCCTTTTGGGATTTCTATGTAAATGACCTTAGAACTTTTATGTAATCACTTGTAATGATGAATTGACTTGTAACTTAAGTGAGAAAAATTGTTTGGGACAAAAATCACCAAGTTTTAATCACTTTAGATGCAATTTAGAAAATTGATTTCAGGCACTTTGTCAGTCAAGTTTCCTAGCCTTAAAACTTGACCGATCAATCCTTAGTCAATTTTCTAGATATTGCATCGGTCGAGTTGTGTTTACACAAAACTCGAACGATCAGGTAATTGACCATTTCGACTTCAAATGGTCGGTCGAGTTTTGTTAGGACAAACTCAACCGATCATTTGAATATCGTCTTTGTCGTTTACTTGATCGGTCGAGTTACCTTTATTGAAACTCGACCGATTACACTGTACGGTAATTGTAGAAAAAAGTGATGTGACCGTTGGTGAGTGTTTTGAGCGAAAATAGAGTCGTTTCTTTGAACAAAAAATGGCCATTTTCGTATCCAAGTGTCCCACAACGTAAAGGGGCACCCTCAACTATAAATTGACCCTCTTAGAGTTCATTCCAAGGCTGCTCATTCATTGCAAACTTGGTGCTAGCATAGTTGAGAGTTTTCTAACCCTTTGAGCCCCTTTCTCTCTCTACCTTCAAGTCAAATTCATGAGTATGAGTGAGATATGTTGCTGTGTAAGAGAGCTACTCCATGTGTTGATGTAAAAGCTCTCCTCCTCCATCTTCCAACCTCCATTCCTTTGAAGATAGTTGAAGATCCCTCTCTAAGTGAAGGAGAAAGTGGTGTTGTTCTTCAAGGTTGAAGAAGGCAAGCTGCTCCAGGTCTCCAAGTGAAGGAGATAGGTGTTGCAGATCTCCAAGTGAATGAGAGAAGCAAGCCAATGCTCAAGGAAGATAGGTAATCCCTTGAAGGCAGAAGACTTGAAGAAAGGAGTGGGTAAGTCCATGTTGATGGCTGAAGACTCCATGCTTCAAGTGGGTAAGCTCCTTCAATAGGTTGAAGATCTTTTCTTGAGGTACTAATCCCTTGGATGTGTGGTTGTTGTATCTTGTAATCTTATTGTGGAATATAAGAGTACCAAGATTACAAATCCTAGAGACTAACCCACTCTAGGTAGTGGACTGACATTGCTCCTAAGTTTAGGACATGGAACCACTCTAAACCACTATCCATATGCTTGCTCTTCCTTGTCTCTCATCCTTGTTGTGCATGTTAGATTAAGTCATCAAATTGCTGCTTGTTTAAGTTTCTACAATTAATATTATTTGGTGGTCTAATCAATTTTGTGAGAATTGTGAAGCTCTATTCAACCCCCCTCTTTCTAGAGCCCATTGATCCAACAATATACACTAATCTTAATATATATTTTAAAGTTAATGTTGAGATGCATATGAAATGGTAGAATCCTGGTTTGTTTTTGGTTACACAACATAAAATCAAGTCCAATAGTATGCTTAGTAATATAAATCTATTTGAGTTGGGAAACTTTTATGAAACCATATTCTTATTTGTATGCCACGAACTGGACCCAATGTATGTCCATGTAGGAAAGGATCATATAAAAATACATGCATTCATCTATACAGGTCGCATGAATTATATACTTACTACTTGGAGACTAGAGTACATGTTGGTTGCTTATTAATCCAGTAACTACATGACGATCAAGAATTTCTTCGGAGATAATAACATCCAATATGCAATATAAAGTGTTTGAAGTTAAAGTTAAGAATTTGCATGTGTAAAGAAAGGTGTTTAGCAAGGAATTATATGTAGTTCCAATGGGTTTGATCATTTTCATATGTAAGATTTAATGAGCCAACATCCATTAATTGAGATCTTGTAAAACAAGATCCTTATTTCAAGCTCCAATAAGAAAACCATAGAAAAGCGCCATATTCAAGGACAAAAAAGTTTCCACATGACCTTCATCAACCTAAATCTTGTCATCTTCTACGTTTTCCTAGCGAAATTACCAAGAAAAGAGGGTAAGAGAAGAAGGCTCATATTCTGTAACAACCATCTGTATTATGTAACATCCATGTTGGTTGTTATTACACTAATGAGTTTCAATCATATAAATGATCTTTTACTCAACTAGCCAATTCCCGCAAGTATACAAGAGTAGTTGTAGTCGAGATCGAACACAAGGATCTTGGTAACCAATTAAAATTCAAAAGTGCTAAGTTTCAACAATATCAATCTTTTTCAAGAATGATTTGGTTGATTAAACTAAATTTTTAGAATTAAACTAAATAGTAAAAGGATTACTAAAAGGGGTTTGACTTCAAATATGAAACAATCTTGGACTTAGGATTTCACTAGCACATCATAGCATGAAGAATGGAGCACAAAATTTAAACATACTAAGCACTTGATTTAAAGGAGAGTTGTATGTTATACTTCACCTCCCGATGCAAGTACAATGATCCTAACTCTATATAACACTCTCGTGTATGTATTTCACTCTGGACCACAAACCTACTCCTCAACTCCATATCTTCCACTCTCATGGTAAAAGAGGAGTTTCCAAGAGAGTACCTCCTTACTGTCCTACCTATCTTCTCAGATCAAGCAAGAAAGCATAAAACATGCATACATCGTGGCCAACCACACATGCATGAAGTAAGAAATCGGTACTCACAAGGTAGAAAAACAAGAAACTTAGAATTTAGTACGAAATTATCATGTTCCATGCATGCTATGACATGGGTGTTACTCTACCATGTCCAAGAAAAAGAGCCTACTCATCCATGATGATATACAACATAAAAGATGAAGAATTTTTAGAGTTTAACATGGTTTAGAGAAGGAAAAGCTAACATAACCAAAAGTGTAACCCAAGAAGAGTAGAGTTATGACTTCGGGACGAAATTACACTCTTACAAATGCTCCAAACCAGACAACCTTCCCTCCCGAGAAGCATGGTGGAGAGAAGAAGCTCAGCTGCACCTTCAGAGAAGAAAATGGAGAAGAAGAGAAGAAAAATAGATGTTCTTTGGCAAGAAACCACCTTCTTCCACCCAAAATTAGCCTCCTTTGCTCTAGACCTGTTCTTGGATGAAAAACCATCGAGTTATGACCAGTGATAACTTCTCCATAACTTGGTTTGTCTTTAAAAATGAGAGACGTCATTTTTCAAATTTGCTGAAACTGACTGAGACATGGCGTGTCTTCCTTTGGACACGTCGTGTTCCGGTCTTCGATAGTTGATCCAAGTGTAAGACACACAACATGTCAAAATTAAAACACGATATGTACGTTACTAGAAACATACAATCGACTCTAAATTCCCAGGTACACACCATGTCTTTGGTGAACACGCCGTGTACTATTTCTCTTTAGCTGGATGCATGGCTAACTGGAGTCGCACACGTCGTGTCTTAATTCAGACACACTGTGTGTGATGTTGTTTCAGTAGAAATAAAACTCTAAATGTATGCAAAGTGTAGAGAAGCCCCAATGATGTCAGAGTTGAGTTGGGCTATCTCCAATTTGATATTTTAAAGCATATTTGCAATACGCATCAGGCGATAAGCAAAATAACAAAAAGGTGGCAAGAATAATATGAATAGAGGCTAGATGAAAACAAAATGAACTAAATTTGTGTGTGAAATTATATAAGAAGTTGATGTGGAAAGCACACAAAAAAAACCCCTAAGCTTGAACCATTGCTTGTCCTCAAGCAAAAAGAGCACAACCACACAAATGAAGGAATATTCAAGATCATGCATGGATTAAATGAAATGAAAATGTGCAATAAACTTAACCTACAATGTACATTAGGTTTATTTTCATAGCCATCGCCTCAATCTAAACATCTAAGATAGAAAGGTTTTAGCTCAACATGGGTGGTCACAAACTAAGTGAATCAATCAACTAAACAATACCAAACATAATTTGGATAATCAAGACAAACAACTAGTGGATGTACAACACAAAAATTTCAGCTATTATGGATACAAATGATGAAATCTTAGCTAGCTTTAACAATATCAGTTGTGCTCTCTTCTCCAAAAGATATGACAATGGATTTTTGGGATTCTGACATTCGGCTGCTAATTTAGGCTTATGTACACGTGGAGTGCCGGTTGGGGTGTTATTTTTACCCTATTTTGATTTCATATCATCTAAACATCATTGTCAGATCGGACTCACACTAGGCTAGCATGATATGTGGGCTAAAAACCATCTTTTATTGGGTAAAGGGAGAATAGGATAAAAGAAATTTTTGCAAAACACAAGAGAGTCAACTAGAATGTTAAGTTAACAAGATTCCATTCATTATTTTGCAAATGTTTCACTGAAAAATTGATTGTACATGCACTAAGGGTTTGGCAAGAGTATCATGTATTCTAAATTGTGTTGTAGAGTTGATTTATTCACTAAAATTTGAGACTATTACATGTATTGATCAATCAAAGATGTGAAAATTGAAAGTTCAAGCTACAATTATAAACCAAGATCATGTACATGGGGAATTTTATTTTTCATTTAATTCATGCATGCTCTTTACTAATTCTTTCCTATGGCTAAATGAAGTACAAGGGATGAGATGGTTCAAGTGTACAAGGTAAAAGGGTTCACTTCATTAAAATAGCCTCATTTCATATTAAACTTGCCATGAAAAGAAATATAGAACATGTAACAAGATGAAATAAAAGACTGACATGACTAACAAAAGCAAATGAAAGCAAAAACTACATTACGTGCCAGTTGCGTCCCCCCTAAGCTTGAAATCTACAGTGTCCTCACTGCATCAATCACACATAGGAACAAAACAACTGGGTACGTGTCATGGGGTGGGGCAAACTCGGGCTTCTCAGGCGAAAATGGATAATACGACTATGGGATGGAGTAGTGGCCCTGTGAAATGTGCCACAAATCCATGCGGTGTACCATGTCATGCATCGCAGTATACTGCGTACCCAACTGATCTAGAAGGCTACCAATGGGATCAAAATGCTACTGCACATAACCATATAGATGCCTGACATCAGGCATGGCCCAAGAGTACTCTGTCTGTGTGCTAGTAGAGGGAGGTGGTGGAGCAGTAGGGGGTGCCTCAGTATCAGAAGTAGCTCTAGCTGCATCAACTTCTTCATCAGTGTTTAACATGAATTTCTAGTTATCTTTCTTCTCCAATGTGATATGCTCAGTATTTGGAATGTCAATGTATTGATCATCATCAAAGAATTGTCGAAATTTGGTGTCACTATTGGCAACCCTTGAGATCAACTCTGCAAAAAGAAGGTACTGAATGTCTACTGGGTTTCTACCTGGTGCAGCCTCAAGACTTGTCAGATCAACTTCTAACTTCTGTGCTATCAAAGTAATCCAACCACCACACATTATGTCACCAGTGTCCCTCTTATTCACTTTCTTAATGTTTAGGAAAAACGTAAAGATATAATAAGCAACACTGATTTGATAATCATACAACATTCCCCACAAAAAGAAAAGATCATGCTTTCCAACAACCCCTTGAGTTTCTTTCTTAGCAAACACTCTGGTACTAAGAAGGTGGTGCATGTACCAAAAAATAGGATTGTGAATAGCGGACGCCCTATATTGCTTAGCTTCATGGTGTTCCTCATCTGATATCTCAAACCAAAATTCATCACTGTGAAAAATAGGCAGATAACTAATTGCCCCTTCGTAGTGGCACTCCAACATCTCAAAGAAACACCTGAAGGTAATGTTAAAACTACGACCCAAAAGCCAGAAACAGATAATACCATAAGGTTCCAACTTCTTTTGTGGGTCTTTCTCTGTAGTGAGCGTTGTCAAAAACTCATAAACCATGCGGGGGTAGGTGCTTGATACCGTGCAGCATATGTAGCTTATCCCCAAATCTTGCAGGCACATGAAGACCTCATCCTTGAAGCCAAGGGTCGTGAGAGTCTACTTGTAAGCAAACTGTGTAGGAAGCACCCTCTTTGCAATGAGAAACTGGTATGCCGGGTCTTCCTCAGGAGTGATCCAAAATTGATTCATGGAGATATATGTCAGTGCGGAAGAGGAGCTAGAACCATGCTTGCGGTTGGAGGTTTTCTTAACAAGTGTCATTGTTGCTGACAGGCTGAGATGCAGTGTGTTTAGAAGGAGACACGGTGTGTGCGGATGTAGAAATTCTGACTGAATCAGTGAAGCACATAGCGCATGCTTTACTAGACATGGTGTGTACCTAGAGAAGTTCTGCATTATGAAATTGGGGATGGCGGTGCTTGGAGAAGATGGATATGGCAGTTGGTGAAATGGAAGCTGTGTGGCTCGGTGTAGATGACAAAGATGCAGCTGCGGCTTGAAGAAGACGACTTGGTGGCATCTTGAATGGTGGAGAATGAAGGAGTCTACAGTAGGGTGTTCTTTGCTTGAGCTTGGAGAAGAACATGACATGAGCAAGGAGGATGACGACTGGCTCGAGCTTGAAGAAGACACGTCTGATGACACGGCGGCGGAATTGAAAGGTGTTCTAGGGAACACGACGGCTAGGGAGCAAGGGGGTGAGGGTGCTAGGGCCCACGATGGTTGTAGAGATCCCACACGGCTCGAATGGAGGCGTGAGTGAGAGAGGTGACTCGTGTGCTAGGTTAAAAACCCGTATCTACGACAAAAGACATGATGTGTCTTGTGTAAGACAAGACATGTCTTTCGACAGAACTTTCTTTGTGCATTACAAGACACGTCGTGTTTCACTAAGTACACATCATGTCCGATCTAGAAATTCAAATTGTGCCCTTTTTCACTGATAACTACACGACTCGTTCAAATAAAGACATGTCGTGTTATTTTCCAGATAACTTATGCTTTCCTTTGCTGCTAAAGTACACGCCGTGTCTAAATGAGGACACGACGTGTTCTTTTCCAGATTGAGTAATACGTTGAATCTAATGGACAGTGACACGGCGTGTCTAAGTTATGACACATCGCGTACCTAGAGATATGGCTCGACTACTGTGTTTCTGGGAGCAGTGACATGCCATGTCAAATAAAGACATGTCGTGTCTTCGATATTTTCTACAGAAAATAGCTTCTCGTCAGCACAGTAATAGTAATAGATATGGCAATAGAATTGTCTAAGTTACTACATTCATCCATGACAAGCTTATTTGCAAAACTAAAGAGTGTTCTTGACTCAAATAACTGAAAAGAAATCTATCCTAATGTAGGTTCGACTCCCACAAGGTACTCCATTTAGAGTCTAGAGTGAGACTCTTCAATCTGTCCGTTATGCATCTTGGAGGGAGCAAGAGGCTCCCTTTTCAATTTCATCTCCAAAAGTGTATAACTTGCAACGTTGCCCATTGACTTTGAAAGCTCCATCTTTGCCTTGTAGTTCAACAACTCCATATGGAAATGTCTTCATTACAAAAAAAGGACCCGACCACTTGGACTTCAATTTTCTTGGTAATTACTTGAGTATAGAGTTAAACAACAACACTTTGTCTCCTTCCTTGAAATCTTTCGTGCGGATTCTTTTATCATGCCAAACCTTTATTCTTTCCTTGTAGAGCTTTGAATTCTCACATGCATCTAGATGGAGTTCATCTAGCTCTTGTAGCTGTAATAGATCTTTCTCACCAGCCTTCTTCACGTCAAAGTTTAGGAACTTGATAGCCCATAAAGCACGATGTTCTAGCTCTAGTGGAAGGTGATAAGATTTACCATATATTATTTTGAATGGAGTTGGGCCTATGACAATTTTGTAAGCTGTCTGATATGTCCATAATGCATCGTCTATCTTCAAGGTCCAATCCTTCCTTGAGCTAGACACAGTCTTTTCTAGAATGCTCTTTAGCTGCCCATTGGAGACTTCTACCTTCCCAGAAGTTTGAGGATAGTAGGGCATAGAGACTTTATGAGTGAATCCATACTTAGATAGAAGATTATTGAAATGCTTCTCAACAAAGTGTGTGCCTCCATCAGAAATTACATATCTAGGAACTCCAAACTGAGGGAAAATGATTTTTTGGAATAGTTTGATCATAGATTTTGCATATGGTGCTTGGGTTGGGATGGCCTCAATCCATTTAGAAATGTAATCAAAAGCAACTAAGATATATTGATATCCATAAGAAGATGGGAAAGGTCCCATGTAATCAACTCCCCACACACCAAATACCTCAATCTCTAAGATAGAGTTAAGAGGCATTTCATTGCGTCTAGATATTCCTCCAGTCCTTTGACATTTATCACAAGCTTTGATGAAATGGCTGGCATCTTTGAACAAGGTTGGCCAATAGAAATTGTCCTAGAGAATCTTTGATGTAGTCTTCTCTCCTCTAAAGTGACCTTCGTAATGAGAGGCATGACATTCAAAAATGATTGTGGCAATTTCCTCTTTAGAAACACACCTCCAGATGAGTCCATCATTCCCATGTTTGAACAACAAGGGATCGTCCCAATAGTAGAACTTCACATCATGGAAAAACTTCTTCTTTTGTTGATATGTCAAGTCAGGAGGTAGCTGCCCTGTAGTAAGAAAATTAGCAATGTCTGCAAACCATGGTTCTTGTGTGGACGATAAGGCATAGAGTTTCTCAATTGGAAATTGGTCTTCAATAGGCAATAAATCTCCAACATCTGTAGTCAACCTAGATAGATGATCAACAACATTGTTCTCTGTCCCCTTCTTATCTCATATCTCAAGATCAAACTCTTGTAGAAGCAATATCTAGCGGATGAGATGAGGTTTGTCCCCTTTCTTGTTGAGAAAATACTTTATGGCACCATGATCTATATATATGATTACCTTGGATCCTACCAAGTACTATCTAAATTTGTCAAAAGAGTATACTGTAGCAAGCATCTCTTTCTCGGTAGTTGTATAATTGATTTGTGCCTCATCTATAGTCTTGCTTGCATAGTATATGACATGAAGCTTCTTATCTTTCCTCTATCTAAGAACTACCCCTACTGCATAGTCACTCACATCACACATCAATTTGAAAGGAGCACTCCAGTATGGTGGTTGGATGATTGGGGCAGAAATAAGAGCTTCTTTAAGCTTGTTGAAAGCTGTATGGCAGTCATCATTGAGTATGAATTCAATATCCTTTGCAAGTAAGGAACATAATGGTTTTGCAATCTTGGAGAAGTCTTTAATGAATCTTCTATAGAACCCTACATTTCCAAGGAAACTATGGATGTTCTTGACTGAAGAAGAAGTAGACATCTTCTCAATAGCTTCCACCTTAGCCCTGTCAACTTCAATACCCTTCTTAGATGCAGTATGGCCTAGTACTACACTGGATTGTACCATGAAATGACACTTCTCCTAGTATAGTACTAGGTTAACCTTTTTGCAATGGGCTAATACTAGTGAAAAATTTCATAAACATTGATCAAAAAAATCTCCATAAATGCTAAAATCATCCATGAATATTTACATTATGTTTTCAATAAAATTGGAGAAAGTATCCATCATGCATCGCTGAAACATCGCTGGGGCATTACAAAGACTAAAGTGAATTTGATGGTAAGCATAGGCTCCATAGGTGCATGTAAATGTGGTTTTCTCTTAGTTGGGAGGGTAGAGAGGAATCTAGAAAAACCCGAAATACCCGTCCAAGTAGCAAAAGTAAGAATGTTTTGCAAGTCGTTCAAGCATCAAGTCAATAAACGTCAAGGGAAAATGATCTTTGTGAGTTTCTTTGTTCAAACGTCGGTAGTCAATGCACATACGCCAACCTGTGACTATACATATTTGTATTAACTCATCATTATCTCCCTGAATGACAGTTGCACCCCCCTTCTTAGGCACCACATGAATGGCACTAACCCAAGGGCTATCACTTATAGGATAAATGATACCAACATCAACCAATTTAAAAATTTCCTTTTTAACCACTTCAAGCATGTTTTGGTTTAAATGTCTAGATGGTTCAATGGTAGATTTAGCATCGTCCTCCATGTTTCTTCTATGCATGCAAATGGAGGGATGAATTCCCTTTAAATCATCAAAAGAGTAACCAATGACATCTTTATACAAACACAATTCAGCAAGCAGTTTATTTTCTTGTTCATTAGTTAACTCATCATTGATTATGATAGGAGAAGTAGAATCAGAGTCAAGAAATGCATACCTCAGCCCTAGTGAAAGGGCTTTGAGTTCTACCTTTCTCCCAGATGCATTTTCCTTGGCTTTGTTGTCAACAAGTGGAGTGTCTTCATTAATAACATTTGATTGGGCAATAGAAAGTAGTCCAGAATTTTTAGGTTCATTGTTTGTACCCTCATCATCACAATAGTTTAGTATAAAATTAGCAACATCATGATCTTCCTCCATAAAAGAATCAATAGAATCTATAGAACAAAGTTCTACTCATGAAGGTGCCTTCATGGCATCATATACAGAAAATTCCATGGCTTCTTCACCAACTCAGAGTGTAAGTTTGCCTTCTCGGACATCAACAAGGAATCCAACAGTTCTCAAGAAAGGTCTCCCAAAAAAATGGGATTAGAAGAAGCTTCTTCCATGTCTAACACAACAAAATCACAAGGAATGTAGAATTTACCAATTTCCACTAACCCGTCCTCCACAATACCTTTGGGATATATGATGGAATGATTGTCTAGTTTAATGGACATCTTTGTAGGTTTCAAATCTCTAAGATCTAGCACCTGCCACAAGTTAGATGGGATAAGACTAATGCTAGATCCAAGGTCTACAAGACCTTTATCAAACATGGTGTTGCTAATCTTGCATGGTAGAGTGAAAGCTCCCAAGTCATCTAGCTTCTTAGGAAGTCTGTTTTGAATTATTGAACTTATTCTCTCAGAAAGCATGACAATTTCAACCCGGTCCACCTTTCTCCTCTTGGTGAGGATGTCTTTCAGAAACTTATTTATGATGGCATCTCATCTATAACCTCAGCCAGCGGAAGGTTGACATGGATTTTGTTTAGGATGTCCATGAATTTCCTTAACTTTGAATCCTCCTTCTTGTTTGCAAGTCTTTGCGGAAATCGTGCATTTGTTTTGTAAGAAGGTGGTACCTTAGCTGTACCTTTTCCTTTGTCACCAATTGGGGTGTCAAACTTATATTCATCAGCGACCTCAAAAGTATTCTCTTTTGCTAGAGAAGGTCTTTGGATTTCAGCTTCACTCCTCAGGATGATAGCATTCGCTTATTGTCTTGGATTCACCTCTAGTTGGCTTGGAAGAGAACCAGATTGAGTGTTCTTTTGTTGCGCCAAGGCCTGCTGGGAAATTTGATTCTCCAACATCCTTGTATGAGTGAAAATGCCATCCACTTTTGCAGAGAGTTGGGAAATTGCATCCTTCAAAAGCTTGTCATTGCCCCTGAACTCTTCATTTTGCTGTGCTTGAGTGGAAATAAATTTCTCGATCATGACCTCCAAGGAAGAACTTTGGGGTTGTTGTTGTTGTTGGTAACCCCTATTGTTGTTGAAACCCGGTGGATTCCCATTGTTTTTCTAGTTGAAGTGTTGTTGCTGCTGTGGTTGATGTTGTCCTTGTTGAAAGTTATAAGCATTGCTTGTGTTTCGGTAAGAGAAATTAGGATGATATCTTCATCCTGGATTGTAGGTGTTAGAATAGGGATTGTATTTCTTATTTCCCTGTATTCCAATAGAATTCACTTTCTTTTGGTTGTCTTAATTCACATTAGGAGCAAAAAAAGTAGAAGAAGTATGTCCAGCAAATCTGCAAGCTTCACAAATTACCGCAACTTCTTGGATCTACATGGTAGTCATCTTCTCAAACTTTTGTGTAAGGACATCAAGCTTGGCTGCACTCAAATCAACTGCATCAACAATGTGCTTTCCTCCTTGCTTCCCAGTTGAAGAACCCTGTGTAGAAGATGATTTTGCTTTTCTATCTGACCCCCATTAGCAATGGTTGAGTGCTATATCTTAAATGATTTCGTAAGCCTCTCTGTAAGACTTATTCATTAAAGCTCCATTAGCTGCGACATCCAATGTCATACGGGTATTGTAGAACAATACATTGTAAAATGTTTGAAGTTGCAACCAATTTGTCAATCCATGGTGATGGAAGAGGTGTTGTAGGTCCCTGAACTGCTCCCATGTGTCATACAAAGTTTCTCCATCTGATTGAGAAAAGTTTGTGAGCTGGTTCCTTAGCTGGGCTATTTTTCTTGGTGGAAAATACTTTGCAAGGAAAGCATTTAAAAGTTGATCCCAACTTTTGATGGACTTCTTAGGAAGAGATAAAAGCCATGCCTTGGCTCTATCTCTTAAGGTGAAAGGGAAAAGTAGTAGCCTTATTGCATTGGCAGATACACCATTGATTTTAAGAGTGTTCATGTATTCTAAGAATTCAGCTACATGAATATTTGGATCTTCATTAACGGTACCTTGAAAATGGTTTTGCTGGATCATGTGCATCATTGAAGGAGCAATAGAGAAGTTGTTCGCTTCCATTGCAGATAGATTAATGGCTCCACAAATGTTTGTGGAAACTGGCATGGTGAAGTCTTTCAAAGTACGATTGTCCTCCATGGTTGGATCTTCTCGTGCGACTTCTTCAAAGGATGAAGAAGATAGTGATGATGATGATGGAACACCTTCTAGTAGTGGTTGCTCTACTCTTGTTGCTCTTCTTAAACTTGAAAGAGTGTGCACAATTTTAGGATCTAGAAACGCAGATGGTTGAAGACCCCTCTGTGAGTGACACATACAACCTAAAAAGTATCAAGAGATATTGAAAACACAACTAAAAGGTATATGAAATTTTGAAAATGGAAGTGGTGATCTAGTCTCGACTACTGATTATCACTTGTTACTCTAATTAGATTAACCATAGCTCCCCGACAACGAAACCAAAAACTTGTTGGTTGTTATTACATCAACGAGTTTCAATCATATAAATGATCTTTTACTCAACTAGCCAATTCCTACAAGTATACGGGAGTAGTTGTAGTCGAGATCAAACACAGGTAGCTTGGTAAGCAATTAAATACAAAAGTTCTATGTTTCAACAATCTAGATCTTTTTCAAGATTGATTTGGTCAAATAAACTAAATTTTTAGAATTAAACTAAATAGTAAAAGGATTACTAAAAGGGGTTTGATTTCAGATATGAAACAATCTTGGACTTAGGATTTCACTAGCACATCATATAAGAATGGAGCATGAAATTTAAACATACTAAGCACTTGATTTAAAGGAGAGTTGTACGCTATACTTCACCTCCCGGTGAAAATACAATGATCCTAACACCATAGAACACACTCATGTATGTATTTTTCTTTGGATCACAAACCTACTCCTCAACTCCATATCTTCCACTCTCATGGTAAAAGAGGAGTTTCCAAGAGAGTACCTCCTTACTCTCCTACCTATCTTCTCAGATCAAGCAAGAAAGCATAAAACATGCATACATAGTGGCCAGCCATACATGCAAGAAGCAATAAATCGGTACTCAGAAGGTAGAAGAACAAGCAACTTAGCATTTAGTAAGAAATTATCATGTTCCGTACATGCTATGACATGGGAGTTACTCTCCCATGTCTAAGAAAAAGAGCCTACTCGTCCATGATGATATACAACAGAAAAGATGCAAAATTTTTAGAGTTTAACATGGTTTAGAGAAGGAAAAGCCCAGAGAACCAAAAGTGTAACCCAAGAAGAGTAGAATTCTGACTTGGGGACAAAATTCCACTCTTACAGCTACTCTAAACCGGACAACCTACCCTCCGGAGAAGCTTGGTGGAGAGAAGAAGCTCAGCTGCACCTTCAGAGAAGAAAATGGAGAAGAAGAGAAGAAAAATGGAGGTTCTTTGACAAGAAACCACCTTCTTCCACCCAAAATCACCCTCCTTTTCTCTAGACGTATTCTTAGATGAAAATACTTCGAGTTATGACCAGTGGTAACTGCTCCATAAGTTGATTTTGTCTTTAAAAATGAGAGACGTCATTTTTCAAATTTGCTGAAACTGAGAGAGACACGACATGTCTTCCTTTGGACACGTCATGTTCTGGTCTTCGATAGTTGCTCCAAGTGTAAGGCACACGACATGTCATAATTAAAACATGTCATGTATGTTACCAGAAACATACCGTCGACTCTGAATTCCCAAGTACATATCGTGTCATTGGTGAACACGCAGTGTACTATTTCTCTTCAGCTGGATGCATGGCTAACTGGAGTCACGCACGCCATGTCTTAATTCAGATATGCTGTGTGCGATGTTGTTTCAGCAGAAATAAAACTATGAATGTATACAAAGTGTGGAGAAGCCACAATGATATCAGAGTTGAGTTGGGCTATCTCCAATTTGATCATTTTAGGCATATCTGCAATACACATCAGGCGATAAACAAAATAACAAAAAGGTGGAAAGAATAATATGAATAGAGGCTATATGAAAACAAAATGAACTAAAATTTGTGTGTCAAATCATGTAAGAAGTTGATATGGGAAGCACACAACAACCCACCTAAGAAAAGCTCACCTAAGATACATAGGAGTGCAGAAGAAGAAGAGAAATGATGAAGAAATGAACAAGCAACCTCAAAATGTGTTCTTTCACCAAGATTTGCCCAATAATAGGTATATTGCCTAAGCTTGCTTTATGTTCTTCACACTCCAACAAGTCGACATCAGTGAAAAATGAGCTTTTCTCACAATTTGGGAGAGAAAGATGAACTTATATATCTTGAGAGATGACAAAACCACCACCCAACTAAATTGTAGAAACAATACAGAAATTGGATGTCTCAAAAGAACTCCACCCAATTTTCAAGATAATTATGCACAAAGACCATCCAAGAGACTGAAGCATCAAAAGAAGTCTTGGGCCTTAGGGAATATAAGCTTGATTTTACCTAAAACTAAGTAGGTTTTGTCAGCCTGGTTTGAGTGAAATAAACTGATTTTGCCAATCATAATGTTGCCACTTTGGTCAGGTCCCATTGGCCAATGGGTGAGTTTCAAGCACTCAAATTGGCCCCTACTATGATAGAGATTACCTAAACCAGTTTCAATGTTGATAGTAGAGCCGCCAAATAAAAACCTTGATCTCTCACACACCGAGCCCCTTTATTTTTATATGTATACATGCATTAAGCCTAGAAAACATATATTATCATCTAATACATCTATATAAAGATTTACATGCATCATTAATCTCTTACCTCTTAGGACCATTATAAGGACCCATCCCCCTTGATGAAACCCTAATTAATCATTAAAAGAAATTCCTAGACAAAACCCAACTTAAAGATGACATTCATCAAATCTAACTTTCATTTTTTGAATAAAATGATACAGACAGCTAGAGACCTGAGTACAAAGACCCACCATAAAAAGTTTGCGAAATCACATATAAAAGGGGCACCACTTACACATATAAATCATTCTACAAATAAACATGACAGAGGACAACAAATACTTCTCTTTATTTATTTCAATAAAAATATCCCAAGATTTTTCATTTCTATGGAGCTACAATTGTATAAGGTGTTTAAACCGAGTTACAAATCGATAACATTACAAAACCACATGGTGAAACAACCTATCCTGTGTATCATTTACCTCCAACACATCACTTAGGAAAGAGAAATTACATGGATACACCAGACTTAACTATGTTGTCTCTTGTTAAACATCGATCATCATGTCCTTCCTGATGCACCCACATACCTAAAAGACGTGTATGATCACAAGGGTGAAACCAAGGTCCCAATGATATAATATAACAACTAATAACATCTTATTCTTGTTGGCTAAATGGACATCTATAAATCCCTTTATTTTGATTATGACAAACATTTAATTCTTATTGATCTAACGAGCTACTTGAGTGTGCAGGATTAAGGTGGATGACAAAGCAACTAGGGAAATCCATATGCTTACATGTTTATGTTTTCATGCAATGTAATCGCTTTGTAAAAAACTTGTACAAATATATAATGTACAAGTACTTAGATTGCATGTAAATCAAGCGTTAGATTCTCCCTAGCTAAACATCACATTTAGATAAGTCATTCCCTTCAAATAGGATCACATATGCACACTCATACATATAATTAGTGCCTAAATTGAAACATTGAAACAAGATCAATCTCGGTCGACAAACTCCTCGACCGAGACACTCTCGGTCGACAATCTTCTCGACCGAGAAAGATCCAAAGTAGCCGTTAGACACAACTGACAAGGTAGTTGGTAGTTGGAGATAGACGTTGCAAATCACTTGTTCCAGAGAGCCTGTCGGTCGACAAAAGTTCGACCGAGTAGGTGTCTCAGTCGACCATTCCTCAACCGAGATGGTCTCTGACAGCAACTGCAGAATTAATTAATTAGTCGTTGTTAAAGCAACAAACTTGTACCTAACGGCTAGTTAAGCACTTAGAAACCCCTACAAGTTGTCTAGAACGTCCTTAAGCATCCTTAGGCCATTCCTATAAATAGGACAAGCCATAGGACACTCAAACTCACTTGTTACACTTGAGAAATCCTTGAGCATACTTTGAGCAATCTATTTGTGAGCAATTTGAGCATTGTGACAATTGGCTACTTCCTTCCTTAGCTCAAAATTCGTGTCCTATAGGCTAGTATCTCCTACCCAATGCAATCACAAGTCCATACACTTGGTTAGGAGATCTATACGCTTGATCTAGGCAAATCAAGCCTTGGGCTACAAAGGATAAGTTGTAATTTCCTTTTTCCTTTCTTGTTCTCTATTACCATTTGTACTCTCCTTGCTACTCCTAGGTAGGAGGCTGCTGATTGGAGAGGGTGGAGTTCTTCTTGGTGAAGAAGGTGACTTTGAGCTACTTCAGAAGGCTGGTGCAACGAGAGGTTACTTCTAGAGAGGAAGGCTACTTCAAGGGGGAGCTTGGAGTTACTTCAAGAAGGCTACCTCAAAGTTGGTGCACCTACTTCAAGTGAAGGCTGTTCAAAGGGTGTAAAGGAAAGTATTGTATTTTGTATAAATCCTTGAGAAGGTAATAAAATAAATACTTTCAAAATCCCAGTTGGGTAAGCAACCGGGTAGTGGACTGACAACTTTAGTATTTGCTAAAGTTGGAACCACTCTAAACACCTGTCTCCTTCTTCCAATTTCAATTGTGGTTGTTTGAGTTCAATAAATTGTTACAATTATTTAAAAACTCTATTCACCCCCCCTCTAGTGTTTTTCAATTCTTACATCATAAGAATATTACATAATTATATTAAATAATGTTGTAGTTCAATTATAAAAAAATACTATATCGAGCATATTCCAGAGTAGATATAGATATAAGAACATATTTTGAATCACATATAATACTTGTAGTAAGTAAATGAGAAAAGAAATATCATATAAAAATATAAAAAAATACTATACCATGCATATGTTAGAGTAAATTTAGATATAAGGACATATTTTGAATCACATATAATACTTGTAGGAAGTAAATGAGAAACAATATGTAAATGCACTATACCGAGCACATGTCAGAGTAGATATAAGGACATATTTTGAATTACATATAATACTATACCGAGCATATGTCAGAGTAGATATAGATATAAGGACATATTTTGAATCACATATAATACTTGTAGGAAGTAAATGAGAAATAATATCATACAAAAATATAAAAAATACTATACGAAGAATATGTTAGAGTAGACATAGATATAATGATATATTTTGAATCACATATAATACATATAGGAAGTAAATAAGAAAAAAATTCATATACAAATGCACTATGCCGAGCATATGTCAGAGTAGATATAGATATAAGGACATATTTTGAATCACATATAATACTTATAGGAAGTAAATGAGAAACAATACATATAAAAATATAAAAAATACTATATTGAGCATATGTCAGAGTAGATGTTGATATAAGGACATATTTTGAATCACATATAATACTCGTAGGACGTAAATAAAAAAATATCATATACAAACACACATCCATATTATTTTCAATTAAACCTAAACATATATATATATATATATATATATATACTAGTGAAGGCACACGTGCACATGCATGTGACATATAGAATTTATTGGAATTGCAATTGAAAAATACTATAATATTAATATTGTTAATAAGAAAAAATGGATTTATAAATGTATAGTATGTAAAGACAATTTGTTTTGAATATAATGAAAATACATTTTCATTTTGTAATTGAAATTTCATTATTTGACAATAATCTGCATGTAACGCAAGATGTTTGTTTTCCCATCCAATATTGAAGTTTAATGAGCTCATCCTCATATGATGTATCAAAGTGGGGTAGATACATGATTGAAGAAGAAAATATCAATTTAATAATGCACTAACAATCATGAAATAAATAAATAACAAGTAAAATAAAATAATATCTCACTTTTTATCAATGCACATGCTCACATTTTGGTGGTTTAATCCTAAATATTTTATAATTTGATTTTGAATCTTCCACACAAAAAAATAATTAGCGCAAATATTCAGAAAATTAATAACATAATTATAGTTGGATTCCAATTACTTATTGTTCTAGTGGCCATTTTGGCAAAATGTTGTGTTTCAATTGCAATGATTGAAAAATTTGTATTTGTTGCCACATGAAGCTTTGGAATGACTTTTGCTGTAATATATGAAAATATCAATCATACAAAGATGGTATCATAAAATACACATGAATATTATTAAAAGGAAAACAAAAGTACCAATTCAAAATTTAGGACAGATATTAAAAAAATATCAAAAAGTAATTTTATTGTCGATATCAAATAAAAGACTCCTACATTCTTGCTTAATATCTAAAGGAACTACATCTAAGACTTTGGCCATTTGCTTCATTGTTGTTGACGTCCCTTGTGCTTCAAGTACAAATGGTTGGGCATCTTGTGTTTTGACATGAAAAATCATCTGATTCCATTTCAGCTTAGATAGTATGACATCCACCATATCTTCACCATTTTTCTATAGTATTAGACCAATTTAAGTTTTTTTATTTCAATCAAATATAAGAACCATGAATTGTTTACTTGTAAAAAGAATATAGTACATGTGTGTAAATATTTTTTATCTCTACATCAGAATAACCCAGACAATGGTGTGCAGCTGTGTCAAATAATGTTAATTGGATGGAATCAAAAACGTCAATGACTTCGACTTTCATAATGTACCTACAATAAAAAAATTGTAATATTAAATTACAAGAAATTATAAAATATTAATAGTAAAATAAGGTAAAATTGCCTGAGGATTCTATCTTTTGCTCCACATTTGGTGTAGACTTTGCCTTGACCATGTTCATCATATACTTTCTTGGTACACTTCACACAAGCATTATACCAAAGCACTCAGTCATGATAAATTCGTACAATTGATACCTTAATTTCATAAACATGGTCCTAAAAAAATTCACATGTTATTCTGATAATATACATTGAAGTACTTGTATATGTTACAAACTACCATGACTTACTTTGTGTAATATTCCACTTTGTAAGGATTCATGCAAGATAGCAAGAGTGATCCTTATTGACTCTATATTATCTTTATGCATAGACACATTCATAGGTGATGAAAAACTATTACTGTTGTCATATAACCTATTATTAAAATTATTGATGTTAGTTTGAAAAAAGTATAAATGAACTATCGTTTGAATGTCTACTTTACGTAAATGACTACCTTGTCTTCATTTCCTCAGCTCGTGCCAACGGGGGGTTAAAGATAAGTCTAGTTGTGAAAGTTCTTGAAAGGTACAAATCTATAATTAAAAAAATAAATAACTCTATCAAAAACAAAAATAATATTATTAATAATGGCTTTCCTTCAAAGGATCAAACTTGCAATCCACTAATTACAACTATATTCCTCATTTGATAGTTTTCTTTTAAGTTGTCATATGACATGACAACTATTTCACCCCACAATGTACACTTATCCATAGCATGCCTAAATACCAAGGATAAATATAAGTGTTAGAAAATAAATACTTTGTTTTAGTCATGGAGTAATTAAAATTATATTTATTAATTACATTTCATTTTGCAATGTGATGTCACACTTGGCAACCTGTTGACCTGAAATCTTCATAATGATTTGAATCCCATCAACATTAATAATCATTCCAATGATATCTGTAATTAAATAGAAAATAATATGAAAATTTTAAAAATGACAATTTAAAAAGAAAATAAAATAGAATTACCAATAAGAAATGTTTTCTTATCTTGAAGTCCTTGAAATTCATCAAACTCTGTAAACTGGAATGAGTACATAGGTATATTTTCACAATATTTAGATGTTTCAGCAACCACACATTTTTTGTTAATTATGCACTCTTCATTCCTCTTTGCATTTCTATAGTCAATGTATAATTCTTGGACATAGACATTATACAATATATAACACTTTCCTTCTTCGAAAGTATTACTGAATTGGTTTACCGCATCATCGACTAAACTGGCTTCCATCCTGTCTCCCTTAGAAGAACAAATCAATATTGAAGCATTACGTAAACGCACAAACACATGGACACATAAATATATTTTAGGTAAGAAAAAATTAACAATTATAATTTAATATACATCTTCATCGATAAAAAACAATTTTTGCTTCTTTCTTCCCCTTGATATTTTATGTGCTTTCCATTTAAATGCCAAATGAACCTTTAATTTCCAGCTCTTTTAGAACCGATTTACATATCAAAAGGGGGGATAATTATCTTTTGTCATCCTATTATCACATGTAACAAAGTTATTTTAGAAAAGTAGTATCTACAAGTAATCAACATGAAATACTAAAGATAGAAGGATACCATCAATAAAGGTTAATACTTCTTTGTATACAATATTTTTTGTAAATGTTCCACCATTGAACTTCTTCTCTCCCAGTTTAACCAGGACCTTCATTGTATTTTGGGATGTCCCTCTTGATAGTGCTACATACAACTGTCTGTGAGAGAATACAGGGTGGGGCAAATAAATTCTGACATTGGGAATAGTTTGACCCTGTGACTTGTTAATTGTCATTGCAAAACTCAAACGCACTGGAAATTGTTTCCTTTTAAAAGCAAATGGAAGACCATCATTGTTAGGCATGATAAGAGGTATTCTAGGTATGAAAACTCTTTTTCCCCGTTCTTGACCAACTGTAACCTCTGCGTCAATTACATTTTTCTGAAACCCTTTACAAACCAGTAGTGTACCATTGCATAACTCATTTGTCAGATTAATATTTCGCAACAACATTATAGGACAATTTTTCTTTAGACTCAATACATGATGGGGAAAACCGTTGGGAACCAGTGAATTAAGGAATTCATCCTAGTAGTTATGATTTTCATCATTAATGACACTATCAAAACTATAATAGGTGATCTCCTCCCCGAGAAATTGTTGTATGAGATCATTATTCATTTCATCAACATACTTATTCTTGTCCACAATATTGCACAACTCATCATGTAGTTATTCGATATTGCATTATCACCAAGAGATGGGAAGACATGTTGTATAAGCCTTTTCTTAGAGGTCGCATCATCTATATACTCAAGAACCATTTCGTGTGGGAGGCGAACATAATCGTCATCAGTAACTGGCTCCGTTCCTTGTCCTATGCGTAGTAAAAAGTTTGAGAAGGATGAATCTGACAAAGCTCTCATATTTTGCTTTAATTTCAATTTGTTTATTTTCTACCAAAGAAATGACTTTATTAGACTTGCATCAACTATCTCACCTCTAGTTGCACGTCGAACAACAGGCAATACTTGTCTAAAATCACCACCAAAAATTACCACTTCCCCCCGAATGGTAGGCTTGATCCCATGATATCTTGCAAGGTGTGATCTAAGGCTTCAAAGGCTTGTCTCCTTGTCATGGATGCTTCGTCCCATATAATTAATTTTGACGATCTAAGAAGTTCTACTAGACTACTATGTTTGCTTACGTTACAAGTTGAATTGTTTTGAACTTTAATAGGAATTTTGAATCTACTTTGAACAGTTCTCCCCCCAGGTAAGATTGACGCTGCAACCCTAGATGTTGCTATTGCAATTTCTATGAAACCCATTGACCTTACTTTTTCTAACAATGCCTTGTATAGAAATGTCTTTCTAGTTCCACCAGGACCATAAACAAAGAATACACTAGGCTGATCTCCCATTATACAATTGAATATCTCATTGAATTCATATTGTTGGTCATTGTTTAATGATGAAATAAGCAATAGATCCTCTTCACTTACTTGTATATTCATCTCTTCAGCAATTTTACGTGACATGTTTTCTCCATTATTTATTGAAAATTCTTCATCAACCATTGGCAAGTCATAATCCTCTATATTCTTGCCCATGCTCTCAAGAACCAATTTAATACTTTGTAACACTCTCTGCTCCAACTGATGCTCATCAATAGTTCCATTCCTACAGAAATCTTCTGCCATATCATTGAGGTTTGCATCCCACAAAGATCTTACATTTGTTAGTTCACAATAGACTAGTATTGTAGCAAATAATCTCCATAGTGAAACTGGGAATTCAAACTGTGTTGCTTCACTTAAACATTCAAAAATTGTATCGTCACTTTCAATTAGACCTCGATGTTCAGCTGAAAGTTTGAATGTTGGTTGGATAACACAATTAACGGTCCTCAAACTCTCAAATGAAGTTGAACCTCTTACATGATTTAGTAATATCCTCAAATAATACCTCTCACCTTCAATAGGATTTACAATAACAATACGACCGATAACCTCTCTTTGCTTTCTTTTCTTCCAAAATTTACCAGAGTTATTCCAAACATAATGCACGGGGAATTGTTTGTATAGATATTCATGAGATTCTTCATCATGTGAGTTTGTCAAAAAATACTCAGTGATCATTGTCCTACAAACACCATCTCATTCCATAATATTGTGTAAGTTATCATCTTCTAAGAATGTGATACTATGCATGTTAGGTAGATGTAGTTGTAAGGACACTACTGATGGTTGTATCTCACTAAGTTTGATCTCAAATATCCTCCACATTTCCTACAGTGGAGATATCCAATGAGCATCTCAAAATTGATTCACCTCATTAACCAACTGGTCTGTACTATCTGGAGCTATGTTGACTAAAGCCTTATCATGCCCCTTATATATATACATGAAGAGGTATTTGACTGCTTTGATGCTCGAACACACCTCTACATTGATATGACTCCTATATCTCTGTAACAAATATGGATTATATGGTGCCACCCACCTATTATCTAGTGTCTCTCCTCTTACATCAACAGTGATTCCATTGCCTCTTCAACTATAAATTGGATATGAATCTTTGCCTTGCATGGTATTGGAACAAAAGTTCCTAAGATATTAGAAGCGGCACTCCTTGTTTACCATGCAAGCATTTTTAGGGTTTAGGACACCACACAGTCCATACAACATGTGTTTGACAACCAATGCATGTAGTATGGGGTATCATTCAAGATTTGGGATTTCAGCACAAACTATGTGATGATACTGATCTGGATTGATGATCTTATAGTCATGTTTCATGATGATAAGAATGTGAGCATGCAGAAGTCCTCTTTTCTGAATTTCGATAGCATGAACACATGTTGCTACATTGCCAAATACATTTTTCTTAAATAGTTGATCCTTTAAATCCTCCAATTTTGCTCTAAAAATCCTAGCTGTCAAATCAGGTCTGTTTTGAACAAGTTGTCTAGGGAATAACTCTAATTTTATTTCATCCCAATCTGGATTACATGTCATTGTCAAAAAGATATCAAGTTTACCATATCGTTGTACCAATGCCATGGCATCCATGTATATACAATGCATATCACATGGTCCTCCAATAAAAGCCAAAGGTAACACAATTGTTTTACCTACCATGCTACTATGGACTTCCCCTGACCTAATGCTATCAGTTATTCCTTGATACAAATCAGCATGTATTCGCTTTTGCTCCTTTGTGATATAGTTTAAACGTGTTGATTCTATCTTGATGTACATGTCAACAACATATTGTTGAAGGAGATGACCCACATGCAATAAGATTGATTTGTCAAGCACATGAATTTGTAACTTATAACAATAGTATTCTCTCACAAATATCTTGTTTCTATTTCCACCATCTAAAAATAATAAGAAAATTGATGTTAAATACAATTTCCCTGAAATTGGTACATAATTTATATGAATATATATTCCACTAACCTACTAAGTTCGAGCCCATCACATCTTCAGAAAAATGTAGTGAGTTCTGTAGCATGGAATCCCATTGAACACCAACTTTGGGGAGGTGTGGATGCCAACTGAATTTACCATTAGGAAACAACAAGGGATATGATAGAGGATCATAACATCCTAAATATGACTGCACTATATGTGGTTCACCTGAATTGGCATAAACAACTATGCTTCGTTGTTGTGGGCTAGTGACATCGTTGCCTTCAATCCAAATACCCACAACTTGTGAAGTAGTTAGAGAATTATATGTCCTCTGATCTAGATGGACATCTTTATTGATGGCAATACTAAAGTTATTTGACATTGGAATATCCTTGAGGCTTTGAAAAAATTGGGCATACAGATTTATTGACAATGCGTGCATCAATTTAGTAACTAATTCACTATTTAGTGAAGGAGTTTCCTTCATTCTGTTATGTACCTCACACTTTGTGTCATAGAAATATATTTGTAGGTATTTGAGTCCATCACTCCCATGTAGTAATCTATTTATGAAATGATACACTTGACCCTGCACTCGAAAAGTATATATGCCATTCAACATACTACACAAATTTTCATCCAGATGGATACCGTGTGATGTGAATGCAAAGTGACTATTGTAACTTCAAATGGACCTTAGAAACTCCAAAGATTTTGATGTTTTTGATGTATACAAATCATATAGTTGTGTCAGGACAGGATTGGTAACTAAATGTAATTTTCCCTTCATGCAACAAAAACATGGTGGTTCAAATTGGAAGCTTTTGGCACCACAATATTTGCACAAACTACGTGTGGATAACTTATGTGGTTCGTTGAGAAGATTGTCAAAAATAGGATTAGAGATATCATCACTAGAAGGATATACTACATTTTGATCTGTGCTTGATATATAGAAATCATCCGTCTCCTCCACAATACCTACATCTATTTGGTTATAACACAAGATGATAAAAAGAAAGTTAACTCATACAATAATGCATGAGGTTTTGTAACCATTACCTTCACTACATGGGACTGTCAAATCATCAACCTCAGAAGGATTGTGACACTCATCAAAGGTACAATCATAAATTGTAGGGTTCGATCCAACATGCATATCAACAGTATCTCCATCGTGCACAATGTTAGTCCGAGGAAGATAGGAAGTGCTTGGTTGTTCCAATGAACTTCTTGCAACACCGTTCAACTATGATGCACATCATTTCAGGAATTAGATCAAGTATCTTCGTTTCCTTGCTTGCCTATGAATTCTGGTAACAACATTATCCACATGATATTGGAAGTTGCCATCATTTGAGATAAAAGGCTAAAATAATGCTCTTTGACCAAGTGTTGAGTGCATGCCTTCATTCAGAACTTGACTAACTTCACCGACCCCTTCAAAATATGGGTGCATATCAATCCTTATCTTTATATAGGGTGGAAAACTATTATAAATTTAGAATATATTGCAATAATTTCTCCACCTCCTATAGATTTGGCATGCCTATGCATCTGTATGCTTCTAATAACCATTTGACAATGGTATCTACGCATCCGTTGAGTGGATCTCAAATTATCATGGAAAGTACAACTTTGAATTTGTTGAGATCTATGTGACTCTATTGAAGTAAGACACGATGCATGTGTGTTGCAAATTTGAGATGTCGTGCTAGAAGACAAGCATATTTCCTCCATAGTTTGCACGAATCCTTCAATTAAATGATTAAAATCGAAAGAATGAGAGATATTCTGTATGTAGTGATATGAATCCTATAATCTATATGAAATACATTATTTGTAGTAGTTTCAAGTTTGATAAGACTGACCAAAATAGAAATCTAACTATGTTTCAGGTGGATAGCGGGGAAAGTTATCAATCTTTCATGAAATTTGAGCATTTGGAAAAATGACAAGGGTTATGGTCCAACTATATTTTTGGGAAGCGATGGTCAGTTTACAGTCATTGTTATCAAACCCCAATATTGTCCAAGTATCGTATTCCTTTTTCTAATATCGGACACCACCCAATCCACTATCTTGATTGAACCGTATGATATTGGCCGTTGGATCCAGTCTAAACCTAATGGGGTTGTTTGGTTCGAGATTGAGATTATGAAATCTAGACTAGATTAGACTAGGTTAGTGCATATATCGAGATAATCCAGATTGGAGTCAATCCTTTTTTTGTTTGGCAAACCAATCCCATCATTAAATTGGACTGGCATCCCAACTTGTGTTTTTTTTTTCTGGCATATAAAACAAAATACCCAAAAACCAGAGTGAAATCTGGACTTGGTTCCCGAAATCCTGCTGCTAGCAGGTCTGAATTTATCCGGATATCAGGACAACGGAACCCAAAACAGGGCCCATCAGTCCAACTTTTTCCAAACATTGCTAGAATTCATTGGATTGGACTGGTCTCGTAACTTGTGTATTTCAGTTTAGCATATAAAACAAAATAACACAAAAGATAGAGCCGAATCCGGACTGGGATCTTGGAATCCTGCCCATAGCAGGTTGGTTCAGATTAGAGGATTTTCTTTGACCCTCGGATCCAAAACCTAAATACTTATAAGGGCAATGACGATGTTCTCATTCCCACATTGTCAGCCACAATATTCTCTCAAATACTCTACGACCTAATCATAGTGGCCACTCTGCCCTTCCCTTCTGAGTCCAGACACCATAGATGCAGCTCAACCCTTCTGACAGTCTGGTTGGCCTGATGGTCTAGCCTCCAACCCCAACGATGCCAAACTCCGCCAACAACGTCGAGCTCTCTAACGCCGACAACTCTTAGGCTCTTCTCCGGCCACTGATTCTCTGGCAAGCTCTCTAACGCCGACTTCTCTTAGGATCTAAGTCCAAAAACTTCTTCCATACCTCCCAACTACCATCTCCTCCAACCCTCCTCCCAACTACGTCTTCCTAGCCATTGAGAAGAACACCTCAACAGTTTGCAGGAGAGAACTCCAATAGCTCACCTCCTCCTTTCATCCATGCCAGTGGAAGGGATCACAAGAATTAGGTGAGTATTGATCTATCTCGGATACCCTCCCTCCCAATCCTCCATATGGTGATTTCATCGAAGCCCATAAATGTCATCCATACCTCCCAACTACCCTCTCCTCCAACCCTCCTCCCAACTACATCTTCCTAGCCATTGAGAACAACCCTTGATAGTTTACAGAAAAGAACTACAACATCTCACCTCCTCCTTTCATCCATGCCAGAGGAAGGGAGCAAAAGAATCAGGTGAGTATCGATCTATCTCGGCTACCCTCCTTCCCAATCCTCCATCTGACAATTTCATCGAAGCCATAGAAGAAAATCCTATGTAGTTTTAGAAGGGAGATTGTCTCAGGAAGTCACCTGAGTGACAGGTAAGGCATGCATGTTCATATTTTTTTTCTTCATTGTAAACTAAATGTTACTCCACAAAATCATCCTATATGCCCAAACATCCACCCAACAATTTCATCCTCACCTATAACATCCCTCCACAGAGTATGATTTGCAAACTATTTCTTCCTATGATGTCCAAAATATGTCCAAGGTATCACCACCCATCCCCAAATACCTTGGAAGCTGAAAGTTGGTCACTAGTATCACCACCCATCCCCAAATACCTTGGAAGTAGAAAGTTGGTCACATGATAGTAGCTAAGTTTAGACGTAAGTCAGGTTCTCTAATTGCATGTTTAGACGTAAGTTAGGTTCTTTAATTGAGTAAGGCAAGTAAGACTTCATCTAACATACATGCCATGGTTTTTTATATATCCTTAATTGGATCATTACAATATTTTCTTCTCATGAATGCAGTATTACATGCAACTTTGATCAACAATTTATTAATCAAGTACATATTGTATATGCAGATTCATGTTTAACACAATTTAATGTCTACTTGACCAAGACACGTAAGATGTCATTCATATAAAACATTGTTATAGTTTTTATTTGTTCTTAACTAGCTTATTTGTTGTCTCATGAATGGGGTATTCTATAGAGGCACAATCAAATATGTATTATATCTTCTACAATTATATATTGCAGTTAGGATGTGATCTACATGATCTTAAGTTCTTAGTGTATGGTGGTATATTATTTTAATCTCAACAATAGTCTATAACATGCAAGGACGTTCAGAAATAAATGTACATGCTTCTATGTTCCACTTTCTTAGGGTGTCTTACTTTCTACTTTGGTGTTGATTACATGTGATACTTGTGGTTGTAGTTTATAACATTGTTGACATACTAAGACAGGTATGAGTTCCCTCATCTATAACCACGTGCATCAAAGAAAACTTCTATATGTTTTTTAGTGCATGAAACTTTGATTGAATGAAGCAGGTAGCTATTTTTCTTTCAATGAGAAATCCTATATTGACATCATACTACTTCTATCCAAGACCACCATCTAAATTAAAGTTGGATGCCTTAATTTGGTATGGATCTGGTTGTGTGTGATCAATGTCATAATCTTCTAGACTTTCATTCAAGTCCACACTTAATATGGTGTATCTCACTATGTCTTGTAATGATTGTTTTTTTAAATCTCAACAGTAGCCTACTATAAAAAATTGGATTGTTTTTTAAAATATCAACATTTTAACATTGTTGAGATACTAAGATAGGTATGACTTCCCTCATCTATAACCACATGCACCAAAGAAAACTTCTATATGTTTTTTAGTGCATGAAACTTTTATTGACTGAAGCAGGTAGCTATTTTTTTTCCAATGAGAAATCCTATATTGACATCATACTACTTCTATCCAAGAACACCATCTAAATTAAAGTTGGATGCCTTAATTTGGTATGGATATGGATGTGTGTTATCAATGTCACAATCTTCTAGACTTTCATTCAAGTCCGCACATAATATGGTGTATATCACTATGTCTTGTAATGATTGTTTTTTTAAATCTCAGCAGTAGCCTATAACATGAAAGGATGTTCATAAATAAATTGTATGCGCTTCTATGTTTTACTTTAGAGGTGCTTTACTTTATACTTGGGTGTTGATTTCATGTGATACTTGTGGTTGCATCTTGTACCACTCTCTTGAGATACTAAAATAGGTATGAGTTTCCTCATCTATAACCACATGTATCAAAGACAACTTCTATATATTTTTTAGTGTATGATACTTTGATTGACTAAAGTATCTAAATCTTACTTCATCTAAGACTCCATCCATGTGATCTAGTTGACCATTATAATTATTAATGCATGTGATCTCGGTCCATTGCTCATATTTTATTTTATGTTTAAACCTATAGCATAAATGGATGACATGCTGCATGTAATTGATAATCTATTACCACAAGCATCTAAGACAACTTCTATACAGTATTCAGTCTATTACACTTTGATTGACTGAAGAAGGTAAGTCTTCCTTCATCTAAGATACCTTCCATGTGATCCACTTCACCACACCCTCTCCATATATTTATATGCCAAAAATTTCTACTTAAAATGTGATTCACTTCACCATTATAGTTAATATAACACATGCCAATTAGGAAAAACTAAGGCAAATTAGGACCATTTTAGACCACGTTAGATAATATTAGGGTTTAATTTGGGTGAAACCAAGTCTGGTTGAAGTAAACATGTTCGATTTTGGATGTCCATGTCTGATTTTGACAAATAAAAGTTTTGTTATATCAACCTTGTGCATATTATTTGAACTTGTTTATACTATTATTCTATACATCCATATGTTGTCCATGTATGGTTGATCACATAGCTTTTGTCACATATGTCTAGTGTGTACTACTATCTTAAAGGATCTATAGATACTTAATGATGAGTGTATTTTTCATTGACTAAACATGTAATTGATCATATACCTTCACTATTTTTTCAAGTAGTAGCAATACTATACTGTGAAATCAATCAAGTAATTACTTCCCCTACCTGATCTATTGTGGATTTTTTTACTCTTGTTCTATGCATCCATTTGCTAGTTGTTGCAGTTTATAACACTCTTGAGATACTGATGCGGGTATGGGTCCCTTCATCTATTACCACACGCATCTAAGACAACTTATTTACAATATTTAGTGTATGACACTTTGATTGACTGAAGAAAGTATTTCTTCCTTCATCTAAGATACCTACCATGTGACACACTTCACCACACCCTCTCAGTATATTTATATGCCAAAACTTTAAACTTAAGATGTGATTCACTTGACCATCATAGTTAATATAATAAGGCATGCGATCTCTGGTTGGGGAAAACATGTCTGATTTTGGATATCCATGTCTAATTTTGACAAATTAAAGTTTTGTTATATCAACCTTGTGAAAATTATTTGAAGTTGATGAGTGTATTTTGCGTTGACGAAATAGACTAATTGATCATATACCTTCACTATTTTTCAAGTAGTAGCAATACTATATTGTGAAATCAATCAAGTTATTGCTTCCCCTACCTGATCTACTATGGATTTTTGTTACTCTTATTCTATGCATCCATATGCTTGTTGTTGTAGTTTATAACACTCTTGAGATACTAATGCGGGTATGGGTCCCTTCATCTATTACCACATGCATCTCAGACAACTTATGTACAATATTTAGTGTGTGACACTTTGATTGACTGATGAAGGTATTTCTTCCATCATCTAAGATACCTACCATGTGACCCACTTCACCACACCCACTCAGTATATTTATATGCCAAAACTTTCTACTTAAGATGTGATTCACTTGAACATCATAGTTAATTTAATAAGGAATGTGATCTCTGGTTGGGGAAAACATGTCCGATTTTGGATATCCATGTCTAATTTTGACAAATTAAAGTTTTGTTATATCAACCTTGTGCAAATTATTTGAAGTTGTTTATACCCTTGTTCTAAACATCCATATGTTGTCCATGTATGGTTGATCACATATATTTTGTCGTATATGTCTAGTGTGAACAACTATCTTTAAGGATTTATACCTACTTAATGATGAGTGTATTTTTCATTGACTGAATACATGCCTATTGATATGATACCTTCACTATTTTGTCAAGTAGTAGTACTAATCACATTTGCTACTTGTGGATTACTGTGTATGAAAGTGGAGAGATTAAGACAGGTAAGGGTCCTAATGTGGTAGCTTTGTTGAGGTTCTGTTGCTATTTTTCACTATTATGTTCATTTAACAATAGGAATTTTGTGTTACTTGTAATGTTTTCTAGAAATAGTGGTGTTGATTACATGTGATACTTGCGGTTTTAGTTTATAACACTCTTGAGAGATTGATGTGGGTATGGATCCCTTCATCTATTACCACATGCATCTAAGACAACTTCTGTACAATATTGTAGTGGGTATGTGTCCCTTCATCTATTACCACATGCATCCAAGACAACTTCTGTATAGTATATTTATATGCCAAAACTTTCTACTTAAGAAGTGATTCACTTGACCATCATAGTTAATATAATAAGTCATGTGATCTCTGGTTGGGGAAAACATGTCCGATTTTGGATATCCATGTCTAATTTTGACAAATTAAAGTTTCATTTTATCAACCTTGTGCAAATTATTTGAAGTTTTTTATACCCTTGTTCTAAACATCCATATGCTATCCATGTATGGTTGATCGCATAGATTTTTTCATATATGTCTAGTGTGAACTACTATCTTTAAGGATCTATAGCTACTTAATGACGAGTGTGTTTTTCATTGATTGAATACATGCTTATTGATCTGATACCTTCACTATTTTGTCAAGTAGTAGTACTAATCACATTTTCTACTTGTGGATTACTGTGTATGCAAGTGGAGAGATTAAGATAGGTAGGGGTCCTAATGTAGTAGCTTTGTTGAGGTTCTGTTGCTATTTTTCACTATTATGTTCATTTAACAATAGGAATTTTGTGTTACTTGTAATGTTTTCTAGAAATAGTGGTGTTGATTACATGTGATACTTGTGGTTTCAATTTATAACACTCTTGAGATACTGAGGTGGGTATGGGTCCCTTCATCTATTACCAGATGCATCTAAGACAACTTCTGTACAACATTTTAGTTTATAACACTCTTGTTATATACATCCATATGTTGTCTATGTATGGTTGATCGCATATCTTTGGTCACATATGTCCAGTGTGAACTACTATCTTAAAGGATCTATAGTAGTTACTTAATTATGAGTGTATTTTGCATTGACTAAATACAGGCTTATTGATCAGACACGTTCACTATTTTGTCAAGAAGTAATACTAATCACATTTTCTACTGATGGATTACTATGTATGCAAGTCTAGAGATTAATTAAGGTAGGGGTCCTAATGTGGTAGCTTCATTGAGGTTATGTTGCTATTTTTCAATTTTATGTTAATTTATCAATAGGAATTTTATGTTACTTGTAATGTTTTCTAGAAAAATGGTGCTAATTACATGTGATACTTGTTGTTGCAGTTTATAACACTCTTGAGATACTGAGGCAGGTATGGGTCCCTTCATCTATTACCACATGCATCTAAGACAACTCATGTACAACATTCAGTGTATGACACTTTGATTGACTCAAGTAGGTATTTCCTCCTTCATCTAAGATACCTACCAGGTGACCCACTTCACAACACTCTCTCAGTATATTTTTATGCCTTTATCTAAGATACCTACTGTGTGATCAATCAAGTTATTGCTCGCACAACCTGATCTACTGTGGATATTTTTAACTTACTACAGGGATACTAATCACAGTTTCTACTTGTGGATTACTGTGTATGCAAGTCGAGAGATTCATTAAAGTTTTGTTATATAAACCTTGTGCGTATTATTTGAAGTTGTTTATACTCTTGTTCTAAACATCCATATGTTGTCCATGTATGGTTGATCACATAGATTTTGTCATATATGTCCAGTGTGAACTACTATCTTTAAGGATCTATAGCTACTTAATGATGAGTGTATTTTTCATTGACTGAATACAAGCTTATTGATATGATACCATCACTATTTTGTCAAGTAGTATTACTAATCACATTTGCTACTTGTGGATTACTATGTATGCAAGTGGAGAGATTAAGACAGGTAGGGGTCCTAATGTGGTAGCTTCATTGAGGTTCTGTTGATATTTTTCACTATTATGTTCATTTAACAATATTGATTGTGTGTTACTTGTAATGTTTTCTAGAAACAGTGGTGTTGATTACTTGTGATACTTGTGGTTTCAGTTTATAACACTCTTGAGACACTGAGGTGGGTATGGATCCCTTCATCTATTACCACATGCTTCTAAGACAACTTCTGTACAATATTTTAGTTTATAACACTCTTGTTATATACATCCATATGTTGTCCGTGTATGGTTGATCACATATATTTTGTCACATATGTCTAGTGTGAACTATTATCTTAAAGGATCTATAATAGTTACTTAATGATGGGTGTATTTTTCATTGACTGAATACATGCTTATTGATCAGACACATTCACTATTTTGTCAAGCAGTAATACTAATCACATTTTCTACTTGTGGATTACTGTGTATGCAAGTCCAGAGATTAATGAAGGTAGGGGTCCTAATGTGGTAGATTTGTTGAGGCTCTGTTGCTATTTTTCACTTTTATGTTCATTTAACAATAGGAATTTTACATTACTTGTAATATTTTCTAGAAACAATGGTGTTGATTACATGTGATACAGGTTGTTGCATTTTATAACACTCTTGAGATACTGAGGCGTGTATGGGTCCCTTCATTTATCACCACATGCATCTAAGACAACTCTTGTACAACATTCAGTGTATGACACTTTGATTGACAGAAGGAGGTATTTATTCCTTCATCTAAGATACCTACCATGTGACCCACTTCACCACACCCTCTCAGTATATTTTTATGCCTTCATCTAAGATACCTACCGTGTGATCAATCAAGTTATTATTCCCCCAACCTGATCTACTGTGGATTTTTTTAACTTACTACAGGGATACTAATCACAGTTTCTACTTGTGGATTACTGTGTATGCAAGTCGAGAGATTAATTAAAGTTTTGTTATATAAACCTTGTGCATATTATTTGAAGTTGTTTATAGTCTTGTTCTAAACATCCATATTTTGTCCATGTATGGTTGATCACATAGATTTTGTCATATATGTCTAGTGTGAACTACTATCTTTAAGGATCTATAGCTACTTAATGATGAGTGTATTTTTCATTGACTGAATGCATGCATATTGATATGATACCATAACTATTTGTTCAAGTAGTAGTACTAATCACATTTGCTACTTGTGGATTATTATGTATGCAAGTGGAGAGATTAAGACAGGTAGGGGTCCTAATGTGGTAGCTTCATTGAGGTTCTGTTGCTATTTTTCACTATTATGTTCATTTAACAATAGGAATTGTGTGTTACTTGTAATGTTTTCTAGAAACAGTGGTGTTGATTACTTGTGATACTTGTGGTTTCAGTTTATAACACTCTTGAGACACTAAGGTGGGTATGGGTCACTTCATCTATTACCACATGCATCTAAGATAACTTTTGTACAATATTTTAGTTTATAACACTCTTATTATATACATCCATACGTTGTCCGTGAATGGTTGATCGCATATCCTTTGTCACATATGTCTAGTGCGAACTACTATCTTAATGGATCTATAGTATTTACTTAATGATGATTGTATTTTTTCATTGACTGAATACATGCTTATTGATCAAACACGTTCACTATTTTGTCAAGCAGTAATACTAATCACATTTTCTACTTGTGGATTACTGTGTATGCAAGTCCAGAGATTAATGAAGGTAGGGGTCCTAATGTGATAGCTTCATTGAGGTTTTGTTGCTATTTTTCACTTTTATGTTCGTTTAACAATAGGAATTTTATGTTACTTGTAATGTTTTCTAGAAACAATGGTGTTGATTACATGTGATACTTGTTGCAGTTTATAACTGTAACGCCCGGGCCCACTGCCCTAGGCTCTAGTAGAGTTTCAGGAATGATGACTGGCCCCACAGACCACCACTAGCCTTAACTGCACACTTTATCCACACTCATGCACAAGTCGGGGTCAACTTCCCGACTGGTCACCCATTCTAGTACTACTCCAAGCCGAGCACGCTTAACTATGGAGTTCTTTAGTGATGGGCTCCCGGAAAAGGAGGTGCACCTTGGTGATATGGGTAGTCCAATCATTCCTTTTAAGAGTGTTTTATCCGAGGCCTCAAATCCTGGGATGTTACAATCTCCCCCACTTAGACTCTTGACGTCCTCGTCAAGGCTCAACTATATGGCCTCATAATATGACCCCATTTCAGTGCAAACCCACAATGGCCCATGGACACCCAGCTCCCGTCCACGGCTACCAGCGCAAGGGCGGCTCCATCTCGTCTCTACGGATAGCCCTTTCCAACTTGCCTGGACCACACGGCTCAAGACTGGCATGCCACATGCCCATGTGGGCCCCACCTACTGGAGGGGTTATGGCTCTGATACCATTTGTAACGCCCGGGCCCACTGCCCTAGGCTCTAGTAGAGTTTCAGGAATGATGACTGGCCCCACAGACCACCACTAGCCTTAACTGCACACTTTATCCACACTCATGCACAAGTCGGGGTCAACTTCCCGACTGGTCACCCATTCTAGTACTACTCCAAGCCGAGCACGCTTAACTATGGAGTTCTTTAGTGATGGGCTCCCGGAAAAGGAGGTGCACCTTGGTGATATGGGTAGTCCAATCATTCCTTTTAAGAGTGTTTTATCTGAGGCCTCAAATCCTAGGATGTTATAATAACACTCTTGAGATACTGAGGTGGGTATGGGTCCCTTCATCTATTACCACATGCATCTAAGACAACTCCTGTACAACATTCAGTGTATGACACTTTGATTGACTAAAGAAGGTATTTCTTCCTTCATCTAAGATACCTACCATGTGACCCACTTCGCCACACCCTCTCAGTATATTTTTATGCCTTCATCTAAGATACCTACCGTGTGATCAATCAAGTTATTTCTCCCCCAACCTGATCTACTGTGGATTTTTTTAACTTACTACATGGATACTAATCACAGTTGCTACTTGTGGATTACTATGGATGCAAGTCGAGAGATTAATTAAAGTTTTGTTACATCAACCTTGTGCAAATTATTTGAAAGTTGTTTATACCCTTGTTCTAAACATCCATATGTTGTCCATGTATGGTTGATCGCATAGATTTTTTCGTATATGTCCAGTGTGAACTACTATCTTTAAGGATCTATATCTACTTAATGATGAGTGTATTTTTCATTGACTGAATACATGCTTATTGCTCTGATACCTTCACTATTTTTTCAAGTAGTAGTACTAATCACATTTTCTACTTGTGGATTACTATGTATGCAAGTGGAGAGATTAAGACAGGTAGGGGTCCTAATGTGGTAGCTTCGTTGAGGTTCTGTTGCTATTTTTCACTATTATGTTCATTTAACAATATGAATTTTGTGTTACTTGTAATGTTTTCTTGAAACAGTGGTGTTGATTACATGTGATACTTGTGGTTTTAGTTTATAACACTCTTGAGACACTGAGGTGGGTATGGGTCCCTTCATCTATTACCACATGCTTCTAAGACAACTTCTGTATAGTATTTTAGTTTATAACACTCTTGTTATATACATCCATATGTTGTTCGTCTATGGTTGATTGCATATCTTTTGTCACATATGTCCAGTGTGAACTATTATCTTAAATGATCTATAGTAGTTACTTAATGATGGGTGTATTTTTCATTGACTGAATACATGCTTATTGATCAGACACATTCACTATTTTGTCAAGCAGTAATACTAATCACATTTTCTACTTGTGGATTGCTGTGTATGCAAGTCCAGAGATTAATGAAGGTAGGGGTCCTAATGTGGTAGCTTTGTTTAGGCTCTGTTGCTATTTTTCACTTTTATGTTCATTTCACAATAGGAATTTTATGTTACTTGTAATGTTTTCTAGAAACAATGGTGCTGATTACATGTGATACTTGTTGTTGTAGTTTATAACACTCTTGAGATACTGAGGCGGGTATGGGTCCCTTCATTTATCACCACATGCATCTAAGACAACTTCTGTACAACATTCAATGTATGACACTTTGATTGACTGAAGCAGATATTTCTTCCTTCATCTAAGATACCTACCATGTGACCCACTTTGCCACACCCTCTCAGTATATTTTTATGCCTTCATCTAAGATACCTACCGTGTGATCAATCAAGTTATTGTTCCCCCAACTTGATCTACTGTGGATTTTTTTAACTTACTACAGGGATACTAATCACAGTTATTACTTGTGGATTATTGTGTATGCAAGTCGAGAGATTAAGGTAGTTAGGAGTCCTAATGTGGTAGCTTCGTTGAGGTTATATTTCTATTTTTCACTATTATGTTCATTGAACAATAGGAATTTTATGTTACTTGTAAAGTTTTCTAGAAACAGTGAAGCACATCGCAAAGAATAAGTGTCCTTGATAGCAGCAATAGAAAATGGATGTTTACTTGTGTTTTCAAAAAGGTAAGAAAATTTTGTCTTTTAGAATTTTTAAATGAATGAAACATGATAGCTTACCAGAAAATTTGCCTTCCACCAAATTGAAGCAGATAACAAATTGATCTATTGTGGATTTTTTTTAACTTACTACAGGGATACTAATCATAGTTGCTACTTATGGATTACTGTGTATGCAAGTCGAGAGATTAAGGCAGGTAGGAGTCCTAATGTGGTAGCTTGGTTGAGGTTCTGTTGCTATTTCTCACTATTATGTTCATTTAACAATAGGAATTTTATGTTACTTGTAAAGTTTTCTAGAAATTGGGAAGCACATCGCAAAGAATAAGCGTCCTTGATATCAACAATAGGAAATGAATGTTTACTTGTGTTTTCAAAAAGGTAAGAAAATTTTGTCTTTTAGAATTTTTAAATGAATGAAACATGATAACTTACCAGAAAAATTTATCTTCCACCAAATTGAAGCAGATAACAATGAATAAGCCTCCTTGATAGCAGCAAGCTTCCTAGATGGCGAATCTCGAGAAAGATGAATAGATTGGTAGCTTCGTTGGTCAGTTACTGAATCAGGCAGCTAGAGAGGTGAACACATTGGCATGAGCTCTCCTTTTCCATGTGTAGCGAAAGAAAGTAGGAGGAAAGAATCCTATCAGATAAGTATTAAATGCAGAATATATGAGTTTACAATGATATATCTTACCTAGATGTATTGAATGTGCGGCTGACTTTAGATGTTGGCATTTTTGGATACTGAGGAGAATGATGAATGGATTGGCAGCTGGCGGCTTCAACGAGAAGAAGAACCTATCAGATAAGTATTAAATGGAGAATATATGAATTTACAATGATATATCTTACCTAAGATGTATTGAATGTGTGGCTGGCACTTTCAGAGACTCAGGAGAATGAAAGGATTGGCGGCTTCTTGGTCAGTTTACTGTAGTGGGAAACTAGAGAGGTGAACACAATGACATGAATTCAACGAATTATGAGTTTAAAATGAACTCTTATTGTCTTACATGATCTCTCCTTTTCCATGTGTAGAGAAGGAAAGCAGGAGGAAGAACCCTCTCAGATATCCACAACAACGACAATTGGTTTTTGCAAGTAGTGTTGGGTGGGAGTGGGATTGGATAGGTCAGTTGCAATTTTGTAGGTGGTCCGTAGTCGTGGCTATCCAAACTCCATTTAGTAACTGAATTTTGCTTGGAACGTGGTGATATAACTTTTGAATTATTGAAACTCCATTCCACGATTGCATGATGTGGTTATTGTTGGTTAAGGGAGTCGGTCAACTTGATCACAGGGACGTGTGGGGAGATTTACTGTTGTATTTATTTTTTGAAATAATGTATATGATAATTGTGATGTAATTATTTGACAATACTGGAATGTGACGATAATGGTGTAATAGATTCCTAACTAAATAAAGATTTATTTTTTACGATAAATATTGTTGTATTTAATTGTTGTTGTGAACGTGGTTAGTGGGTGTAAACGTGGTTAGCGGGGACCAAGGGTGGCCACGCTTATGATTGGTGGGCTGGACGGGTTCAGTTTAAAAAAAATGCGGGAGTTAAATTTTGAATTTTGTTTTGAATGCGGGTGTGGTCAGTTTTAGTGATAATATTGAGGGTTTAAAAAATAAAAAATAGTGAAAAAACATGAGAAGAGAGAGGATCAAGGATAACGTAGCATTTTAAATTGTTGTGTTCCGCAAAGCTTAAAATGGCATGATTGTAATTTTTTTGAAAAACTCACTTTTTATAGTATATATATATATATATATATATATTACACGAATGAGTTATACATTTTTTTATGCCTTGGTTAGATTTACGCATACCATTAAAAGTACTAGCTACATAATGTGAACTCACAATCATCCCTATATAAGATATTAGCATTATCAAACTCCAAAGATATTTTTTCTTAGTTAGTAGTGTGAAAACATGTAGTGGCACAATGTTCCAACTACTAGTGGGAACATAACAAGTATCCTACTCTAAGTTAGTCTTCCATGGGTACACATGCCACAACGCCAAAACTAGGGTATAAAAACCCTCAAAGTTTGAGTTACATCCTTATCCACTCTCAATCACATGAAAATTGAGGAAAAATCACAATGTCTCTCAAAACACCTTGAAATAAGGGTGACAGATAAAAACCCTCCCCGCACCTGCATCTACTCAACAATATACGCCTCCAAACTCCTTCTCACAACCATAAAATTGTTACTAGTATTAATAATTTCACTATCCCACAAGTTCAGATATAAATATAGCTCTATGGTCACAAGGCACTACATGATTAGGGTTCCACTTGATTAATTAATCAAGTTACTCATTTTTTATTACATTAAACAAATTACAAATTAGGTATGGAGATGTAATTGCAATACTAATCAAGTCTAACACTCCAGAAGATATAAAATGTATTTACAAACACCGTCAACCAAAATTATGGTACATGTAATCATATTTTGCCATGCCAAAGCCGCTTTCATAAAACCATGACATCACAAGGCCTAACATCCTAATCTTGGTCACTAGAAGGATCAATATGCCAATGTTGAATGCAACAAGGCCCAATACATTAATCCAGGGTACATCAACCTTTGAAAATGCACAACATCAGATATCCACCTAAAACTATTTAAATTCTAGTATTCATTGAGTATCACTAAAGATAAATTATATCTCATACATAAAACTTCCCATAATCATCATTTAAAACAAGACAAGATCATAAAACATGATTACCTCTTCTTCTAGTGTAACATATTTCTATGAAGAACATTGTATTGTTTTGAAGAAGTTTTAATTCAAATCAATAAATCATCACTTCATGTCTCTTTCAGGGCCTAATTAATCATCATAAAATGTACACATATTTATGGGCATATAACATCTCATGATTAATTCATTTTACTTGATCATATTTCATTATTTCAAGGATTAGTTCATCAAACACACATGACTACATAAATCTCCATATTAAGTGTATCAATGACTTACATCATCTTCTAATTAACTTAGGTCCAATAAAATATTTTAACTCTAGTCATTGGACCCTTTCATTATCTTATATTTTGTCAATTTACAAATATCAATAGTGTTTAAGATTGGGCCTTCCATAATCCCAATGATTACACCACTTTCATTTCCAAAAGACAAAAGCCTCAAGTCCATCATACCTCCTTGTATATCCCATACATGTTACTCATCTTATATGGTTATAATTTTTATGTCGCACTTTGTTAATTACATAAGAATAGAGGAAGACAAGGTATACTTGTAAATTTGTCAATGAAATAAATATGATTAGATGGTGTCTTATAATTAATGCTTCCTTAAATTACATAAAGCATTACTAGTTGGTTCTGTTAACTATGTAAGTCACACTCATATAGTCACGCCCCGGGGTTCATAATTAGGTTTATATTCATCAAAGAAATTAAACATATGTGTTATACAACCATTCTCTTGGCCTTACGAGGACCTAAAACACCAAATTAGGGAACATAAAAGGTCAGATCAGCTTAACAAAACATATCTGAGTCCATGTACAAGTATCACTTGTACTTGAAATTTTGCACATGTCTTTACAAGATAGATCTAGGAGATACCTGTAATGTTAGTTGAAAATTGTAAAGTATTTGAAAGTGATGTTTGATACAATATTAGGTTTTATATGAGTCTATTATGGTTTTAGAAGGCAACTCAGGGCATTAATGAGGTACCTTTATATATAGGATTTCATCCAATCAATAAGTAATGCATGAAAATCATTTATAACACCTCACAATCAGTATATTTGCACCCACAATTTGTTCACCATGAAAATGATATCAAAAAGGTTGCAAAATGAGCAGTTTAGGGTTTTTAATCATGTATTTCATCATTCAATACACAAACATTTACAACAATGGAAATTTATGTATTGGTAACATATGTTACAGACAAACAAAATCCAATTGACTTAAATCCATCTAATTCGTTTTCCTATACAATCCATACAAATCACACCATAAAGATGCAACTTTTAAGCAAGTTAGTCACATTTAGAGCAAGATTAGGTATTGTAGATGAATTATAGACATAAAAGGGATTTTATGGTATATCACTCACCAAGGTTAGTACAAAAATGAGTAACAACAAGAACACCTCAAATAAACCTACTTTTGATGCCCAAGATCTCCTCTCTGGCTCAAAGATGACTTCTCCATGGAGGATCTAGGGAAAACAAGGGAGAAAGAGGAGGAAAAAGGGTGCCTTGTTAGATGGGAAAGTTTTCACCATGAAAGACTATGTATTCATGGACCTTGTCATCATTATCATCAGTCTACAAATGATTTTCATCCATCTAGAACTTTCATGTTTGGTTATAGAGAAGCTTCATTGGTTGACAATTTAGGAACATCATCGATTGTCAAGCATGCCTTCTCATCACTTGCCATGTATAGTGTTTCCATTCATTATCAAACCCAAAGATATCAATACATGCCAATATTTCTCATTGATATACTAAAACTTGTCTTACATTGAGTATGAATCTCTAGAATTTCAATTGGTAGGTGATCTAGTGACACAATCGATTTAGATATTTAGAATTCCAATCAATTGTTGAGTCCATGAATCTAATTAGTTGATGAGTCTAAGAACTCCATCGTTTGAGGGGTCCATGTGCTCCATTGGTTGAGAGGTCCATGAGTGTCATTAGTTGAAAGGTCTAGGACTCTCATATTTGATAGTTCCATCGGTTCTCATCAACCATCATACTAGTCAGGCTTAGGGTTAGAAAACCATGGATGATAACCATGCAAAACAAGTTCCATGTCCATATAATTAAGCATCATTATGATGAATATCATGCACTTAGATAATATATACTATTTTTTTCAATTCGGTCCTTTATTAGGGTGAAATTTCAAATTAGTCAACAATTTGTTCATAAAATTTTTGAACAAGACAAACAAGGTACAATTGAAGCCATCTTAGAGTCAATATTAAACAACCTCTTTCATGGATCGAACAAGTATGAGTATGAAGGAAAAAACTAGTTTAGATACTTTCTAGATACTTTATAATTAGATCCTCATTATGATGAATTTATAAGTAAGTTCAAAAAGAAAAAAAAAGAAAATTTGGGGAAACAAAGTGCAAATTGCACCCAAATACGAATTTCACTGAATCCATTGGTCTTAAAACTCAATAAATCACATGATTATGATAATAAATCAATATTAGAAGGAAATTAGGGTTAATACAGGTTCATGGTTTCACAACCATATACCCCTTAAAAGAATTTTCCCCATGAAACCCCAAGGTTAGGGTAGATAACATCAACAAGAAACATGTAGTCCTATGCTGAAAGCACTTAGGCACATGTTGTGTTACATTATCATCATTAATGCTTAGTCATCATAATTTCTTCTCAACTGTCATGATATATTCTTTATTGGTGATTTTAAGTTTCAATTTCTTATTCACCATTCATCGTTCAACCAAGGTTCCTTGTCTTCTTCTTAGGAATTAGTGATATTATCATACTCCATTACTCTTAATTGTTATATCTTAGTCATTATTATGTCATTTTGCTTATCATTACACTTTTCTTTTACCCATTAAGGGTAAATTCATCATATTTTGCATTCATTTTTTTCAACATATTTTACCCATTAACTAGTATCTTATCACATTTTTTGTTTCACATTCTTTTCAACATGGTTAGTTCATGTGTTCCTAAAACTCATATGATCAATGGACACTTCTTGTGCTCAAACTAATTCCTATCTTCTAGATAAAAATCCTTGGATTGTTATTGATCCACATCAAACTCATCATTCACATGGGTAAAGACTATATATTCTTGCTTTCCCTTCAAACATCACCACCATGGATTTGTTCTATGGTTGAAACTATTCTTTCCGAACAAACCTACTCGTGAAACATCTAATTGATGCATATGTTATGCTATAAACATAGCAAAGGATCTGGACAACATCATATCCAATCGCCAATCCATTACTTGTTCTTGTTTCTTCCTTGTATCACCTACTAATTTCATGATTATTATAGAAAAATAAGTTAATAGTCCATCTTTGTGTCATCCAGTCTCAAATTTTACATCAAGTATCACCATACATCCTTGTTACAAATCTAATTCTAAATCAAATTGGGAATCTACTTGCAAATAAAAGTAGAGTTCCTATCTCTTGGTCATGCTTTAGCTTCACTTTAGTTCCTCATTATTATCCAAATTCTTTGATCCATAGGGGATCATTTCATACATGTCCTCTCAATTTTCATCATTGCATCATGATTATTAATATCAAATTTTCCATAACACACATTGGTGGGTCAGAGATCACCTCAGGATCCACTCTTCTCATCTACTACATTTCTTTTTATATCATATCATGTGTGTCATTTGAATTTTACATTTCTTATACAAATTCTACACATTAAATCCTTCTGGTTACATATATTCTCTACAAACTCCCATGTACACTTTATTACATTGGACACACTATTTTAGGATTTATGCTCACTTATGTACATATTTAAAGATCCTCAAACCAAGTTATTTCTCCTTAATCTCATCATTATCTAGAATCTCAGCTTCAAACAAAGGATTCTTGTCTGCATATGGTGCCCTTCCAATTTTCAAAGAACTCCTTTTTGTATTATACATTTTCATGTTAAACATAATAGTTCATATTTTTTCCTTTTGTCAAGAATCTCTGAAGTTTTGACATGTTAAAACATGGCTCTTATCCTTTTCAAATCTTTAGATTGGTACCTTCAATCGGTTACTTAATGAATTTGATACTAAGTTCTTTTTCAATATGTCCATGGTTGGTCCAGGTATGCATCTCTATTCAACCTCTATATTAATTGCATATATATAATACACTTTGGTCCATTTGCAATATGACTACTTGGTCAGAGTACGTAGAAGGAAAAAATTGAAGAGTTCCACAATGACTTTTCCCTCAATGTTTGGATACTTGACCAGGGAATCCACATACTTAGTTATAAACAACATGCTCGTTTCATGTTCATCACTTAATTATAAACTTACACATACTTTCTATTATCCTTGTAGACTCAGTTAACCTATACTCTACTACCACACATGTAAGGACCTAGCCCACAAATTGAACCCTAGTAGACCATTAGGATAAATCTCCAGACAAAAGGAAACTTTAGATATAAAAAATCATCAAATCTGAGTTGAATTTTTTTAACAAAACAATCGACACAAATATTTGGTTATAGATAACCACCAATTTTTTTTCTTCAAAATACATATAAAAAGGTTGTTGCAGACACATTTGAATTGTTCCACAAGTAAACATAATAGAGAACAATTTAGAACACTTTTCATTTATTTCATAAAAAAGATTACATGATGATTCATATCCACATATCTACAACTGTCTAAGGTGTATAATCTACTTACAACTCGATATCATAAGAAAATCACATGGTAAAACAACCTATCATGTATATCATATAGCACCCATCCATAACTCGTGAAAGAGAGAGTACATGAACACTCTAGACTTAAATATGTTGTATCTTGTTAAATATTTATCATCATGACCTTTCTGAGAAACCAACATACCTAAAGGATGTGGATAGTCGCATGGTTGAGAGCCCATGTCATAGTGATATGATATAACAACTAATAACTTCTTATGCACACAATAGGAGAAGGTTGTACAATTATATTCAATAGTGCAGGTAGTTAAAAAAGAAGCAAATACTAGTCAAAGCATATGTCAGAGTAGATACAAATATAAGGACACAAAACGAGTCACATATAATACTTGTAGGAAGTAAAAGACCGACAATAGCACATCAAAATCTGCATCCATGCTATTTTCTAAATAAACCTAAATAGATATACTACACTATTGGATTATATATTTTATTCTGCCATGGGTAGTTTGAAGCATATCAAAAGAACCACTAACTAACCATTGTAAAGTTACAATCCATCCCATAGGATCTTAGTATTACCAACCTCAAAGATATTTCCCCCTTGGTTAATACGAATGCAAAACTAAGGCTCAATAGCTTAACTACCAGTGAGGCCACAACAACCATTCCACTAAAAACCAGTCCACCCTAGGTACACAAGTCATGACACCAAAAGCAGGGTATAACAACCCTCAATATCCAAGTTACAACCCCAGTCATTCTCAATCACATGCAAATTGATACACAACCACAACTACTCTCAAAACACCTTGAATTAAGGATGACACAAAAAACCCTCCATGCCCCTTCATATACTTAACAATACATGAATTCAATCTCCTTCTCACAATTTGAAATTGCTAAAAGGATTACTCATTTTGCTATCCTAAATTTTTTTGGCATGAAACAGATTTACAGTCAAATGGTAGTTCATTATTAGGGTTACACTTGATTGATTAATCCAATTACTCATGTTTCAATTGCACCAACCAAATTACAAACAAAGCATAGAGATCTAATTGCACAGTTAATCAAGCATAACAACTTTAGTGCACATAAAACATATTCACATACACAAAACCACCCAAATTAGGTTATATGTAATCATTTTTGGGCATACCAAAACCCCATTCATAAAATTAAGCACACCACCAGTCCCAACATATCACTATCAACCACCACAAGGACCGACATGATAATCTTGACCACAACAAGGCCGAATACATTAATTTAGGGTACACCGACTTATAACCAGGCATCAACATGGTATGTTTCACATTCCATTATTTAAACTCTAATAGGAAATTAGTACAAAACATAAATTATATCCCATAGATAGAAATTAGCATCATCATCATCATTTCAAATAAGACATGATTATATAACATGATCTACTTTTCCTTCTTTTAATGTATCAGATTGTCATGAACAACTAGAATATTGAATTGCTTTTAAGAATATTTAATTCAAATTAAAAATTCATCACTTCATGTCTTTTTCAGATCCTACTTGATTATCATAAAGTGAAAATCATCATTGCAGGTCATGTAACATCTTGGAGTTTCTTCTTTATAGTACATCATATCTCATTATTTTAAGGGTCAGTGTATAAAACACACAAGGCCATATAACCCTCTATATTATGTGTATCAAATTCCTTTCGATTATCTTCTCATTAACTTATGTCCATTAATAGATTTAAACCTTATTTGTTGAACCGTTCCATCATCTTATATTTTATCCATATAGAAATATGGATTTGATTTAACTTTGGGTCCTGCCACCATCTTGATGATGACACCCATATCTTTTCCCAAGACAAAAGGCTCAAGGAATCACCCATATACAAAAATGACCTTACAACATTATAGTTTTCCTATTACACTTAGTCGATTCCAAAAGTATGGAGGAAAGCAATAAAAGAGAGGTATATAACGTAATCTTAGAATATAATATTACCCATTAGGGAGAATGTTACATCTAGGCCCATTGTCCTAGTGATAACACCCTTCTTGGGGTTATTTATGGCCTATATTTTGTTGTCAAAACTGCCCTCTAAACTATTTTTCCTATCAATTTTGTTATGTTTTGGACAAAACTAATCTGCGCTACGCTCTAACCCATTTTTCATCCTTTTGCAGAGCTTTTCCTTGTCTTTCTACCAAAAAGGCCTGTCCCGGCCCATGAACATCATTTACCTGCATCGGCCCTCCTACCAGTCGGCCGATACACTCCTTACCCATCGCACAACTACTCGATACATCTACTGCACAACATGGGTGTGTCGTGCAAGAAGACTCCGCCGAGCGATACACCACTTATCCGATAGGGAGCTGTACCTACCACGACTACTCTCCTGATGTAGCGTGTCGCGCAATACGAGCCACCCACCGGCAGGCGCCCACCCATCACAACTACCCGACACGCTTGCAACCTGGCACCCACTGCGTCGGGCGACACACATGTCGATCATCCCCGAAGCCATGCTAATGGAGCCAATGGAGGACACATGGCGCCTGGAGAACCGCAACTTCTTCCAACCGCTTTCTATAAATAGCAGCTACATGACTCCGATGGGACGGGTCAGAACCCTAGCGAAAGCTAACCTTGGAAAGCTTCAGAAGCTAGTGTGATGTGTTCCAAGGGCATGCCGGGCGATACTAGGTGAGCACACCCCCTACCCGAGAGGGGCGGGAGTGGTTCACTTAGAACCCATCCTGGTAGCCGCAGCAGACTGATATGACCAAGACGACCACCTGATGTTCTGGGTTCCTAGATGGGCTCTTGCCCGAGATGGCTCGCCTCTACACCCAATGCAAGGAACTTGAGAACCTAAGCTATCTTTAATCCTGGCATGATACCGAGATCGATACGGATTTCCTGTCACGGCGTGCCTCCTGAGAGGGTGGTACCCCAATACAGACGTATCGGGTAGTGACGCTTGGCCGTCATGCCTGCCTGTCACTTCCTGTCGCCCGACAGGGGCTAGCCACTTGACATGGGCATGTCGGTCAGAGCTCCCACCTTGTATCGGGTTAGAGGCACCTTAGGGGTCTGCTGTTGTATATCGCCCTCCTATATCAAGGATGCGATACCTATCTTCCCTTTTTCAATCATGTACTTTCATTTATTACGCAATGTAACTAAACCTTTTATACAATGCTCATGATAATGGAATTAGTGGAGTTTTAATACCTATTGCTCTATGTTTGGCCACCCCTTTGTTGGATGATCTCTTTTTCTTAGCATCTGAACTCTAGCTTGTATGCTTGGATCATGTTTTGACTAGCTATCAAATTGTGTTTCCCTTTTCAACTCCCTTGAGAGAGGTGTTGTAACTCTAGCATTTGGTCCGATCAGGGAGTACGAGAGTACCCCGGGTCGGAGTTGCTTCAGTTATCTTTCCACTCCAACCCAAGTCTGCTACCTTTGAGAGTGGGTGGTGGTGCTTAGTTGGAGGTACCCTCTTTGAGAGAAGGGGTACTGGATGTTTTCTAATGCCGCTTGTTATGCCTAAGTTTTTTTCCTTCATTCCTTACCTAGGCAATAGTGTTATCTCCTCCAATTCTGTTGCGCAAAACTCCTAAAAATTGATGAAATGCCAAAACCTTAAATCTTCCTTGTAACTCCAGTTGGAGATAGATTTTCTTTATAATGCTCTCTTGTATCATTTTGTTTCCTTTTTATTCTGTTGTTTACCATTCTTGATCTACCGTTCCCTTGGGAACATTTTCTTACCTCTCTTTTACCGGAGTGTAGAGTGTTGATTCTGCATTCTTAGCACGACCACCCTTGTCCCTGTGGTTTGACCCCGATTGCTAATTCGGATCCCGTTATCGTTGCGGGGGCCTAAGAGTCAGTTATTTAAAAGTCAGAATACTTCAAATCCGCTCCCTTTGGACGAGGCAAAACGGTACTGTTAACGAACCCAAATCCACTAACAACACTCCCATGCCTCAAGCTTAGTAATAAGCTTGACAGAACCGTTTCTTTTAGTCTTCTAACCTGAATGTGTACAGAATAGTTCGTTTCATTAACACAAATTTTCTAACTTGATCATACGTTCTATTTAGGTACTCAGGGAAGAAGCACTTTATTCGGTTGAACACCGTTCATCATGCCACCTCATGTGGAACCTCCTCTTTATGAGGATGAGTGAAATGCTAGAGTTGGACCACACCCACCTCCACATGGGAACGATGACTGTTACAATAACAATCATTTACATGAAGAGCTAGAAGAACCTGAATCAGAACAACCTAGGGATGATCATCATCACGAGGGACGTCATCATCTCTGTAGGAACAGAAGGAATCATCATAATCAAGAGCGGAATCGTAGAGACCGTGACAGTGAAGATTCCGAAGAAGAAGAAAAGACTCTCTGGGAGCTGGCAGCTACGAAAGCCAACACCTCTAGATGCCCAGTGGTAATCCCAAGGTTTGATGTTGTAAACTTCAAGTTGAAGCCAACCGTGATCTCCATGATTCAAAATAAAAGTTTTCAAGGAAGTTCCAAGAATGACAAACCCTACCATCACCTTGATGCTTTCAAAAATATATGCGACACCATCAAGATGAGGGAGGTTCCACAAGAAATGATCTACTACAAGGGTTTCATTTTTTCCTTGGAAGACAAGGCACTGTCATGGTACCTTGGACTGCCACATCAATCTCTGAATGGATGGAATGCTTTAGTAGATGCTTTTGTAAAGAAGTTCTACCCTACTGAGAAGATTGTTAGGAATGGGAAAAAGATCACATCCTTCACGCAGAAGCCAGGAGAAAACCTACATGAAGTCTGGGAGAGATACCAGGAGTATCAAAAGGACTGCCCTCACCACAACTACAAGAAAGGTTTCCAGATAACAACGTTCTATAATGGTATGACTCCTGAAGAAAGTGTATCACTAAATGTAGCTAGAGGAAGCGACTTTCTTGGGAAGAAGCCCAGTAGGTCTAAAAAGATCATTGAAAACATGGCTGAACTACAAGACGAGACTGAGTACGACAGGACAGACAAAGGACATGTTAAGAAAGACACAAATGAAGGCACGTTGATCGAATCCAAGGCTCTTGAAGCAATCACGTCTCAGATACATAAAATAGCTATTGATGTTAGACAACTAAAAGAGTCGGGAGGACAGGGCAAGAAATAGTTAGAGAAGGTGATGAAGTGTGTCACATGTGGTGAAGGAGGAAACAAAATAGATAACTGTGTATATACTCAACTTGAGGAGTCAAGCGATAGAAAAACTGAAGAGGAGGAAGGTGAGAATGTCTCTTATATCAATTTCAAGAGGCCTGATCACCCAATTTTCAGCTATGGAAACAAGAATGCCGTAGAGAATTCACATCAATTGAATAATCCACCCAAGCAACCACCCAATTTTGAGAAAAGAAGCAGACAAGGGCAGTACATCAAGACCAACTCCTTTCAGACAAACAAAGCTAGTTACCAAGGCCAAGGAAAGTTCCAACCTTGTCAAGCAGCTAACACGAGTCAAGGGCAAGTGCAAGCTCAAGGGCAAGGCCAGATGAAAAACAACAGCCAGCCGAACTCAGTGGGTTAGCCTTTTGACTTTGTCAAGAGACAAGACACTATAAACAATCAGCTAGCGCAAAGTGCGCTATCGAACTCTGGTATACTTAATACTATGCAGGTCCAGATGGCAGATATGCAAACGCATCAACGCAACATAGACCAACAGCTCGCTCAGATGGCCGAGTTGATGAAAAATCCTTCGGGTAAGATACCATCTAACACAGAATCTTCCAAGATGGAAGTCTTAAGATCGGGAAAAATGGTGGAACGCCCTGAATCGGCCAGACCTAAAGAACCAGATCCTGAAGTTGCTGCAGAAAAATCAGTTGAAGGAGGCAGCCAACAAGCTTATGTCAGAGAACATGACCTATGGAGAGCTTGTTCAGAAAAAGGAGTCAATACTCTCTGAGAGTGTCTTTTCCACACAAGCTTATAAAATCACATCTTAAGAAGAGATATGAAAGGTTTATGGAGTCAGTGAAAAAGCTCCATCTCGAGGTGCCATTTCTGGATGCCTTGTAAGAAATGCCAACTTATGCCAAGTTTTTCAAGGACTTGGTCACAAAGAAAAGAAGAGGAGGAATGATTGAAATGGTACACCTGGCCAGTATGTCTACGACCTTCGTTAAAGCCGATTTACCCACAAAGAAAAAGGATCCTAGAGCCTTCACTATACCCTTTGATGTAGGGGATAACACCGAGAGTAAGGGTCTAGCTGACTTAGGGGCTAGAATAAGCCTTATGCCCTTAAGCCTCGCACAATGATTGGGGCTGACTAACATGGTCAAAACCAACATGAAAATTGAGTTGGCAGAACATTCCTTCAAAAGACTTGTGGGGGTAGTTGAAGATGTTCCAATTCATGTAGGAAGGTTCTTCATCCCATGTGACATTGTTGTCATTGACACAGTTGAAGACCCAAAGTACCCCATCATTTTCAGACTCCCTTTCCTGGCAACAGGGAAAGCGCTGATTGATGTCGCTGAAGGTATCATAACTTTAAGAGTCGGAAATGACCACATGGATTTCAAAGTGAAGGACGCCATGAAGGGACCATCCTTGTTAGAGTCTTCTTACTTCATGGATAGCTACTACCAATACTACAAAGAAATAAGAGAAGAGACTGCAGTTGTAGACCCTCTTATGAGGGCGTTTAACAATTATGATTCAGAAACTGAAGATCCTGAGGTTGTTGAGATCCTCAATTACCTAAATCAAAACGAAGATGATTTGAGTGAGGGTGAGGAAGTTATAGAGACAGTCAGATATGCTTCCCTAGAAATGGAACCAGAAGAAGAGAAGGCACCTAAGCCCAACCCAGAGTTGAAATAGTTGTCGGAAGGTTTGAAGTATGAGTTTCTCAATCAAGAGGAAAGAAATCATGTTATAGTTAACGCCAGTCTGACTGAAGAACAATTGGAAAGACTTCTCAAGGAATTGAGGCTCCATAAACAAGCTATAGGCTATTCAGTAGAGGATATCAAGGGACTTAACCCTTCTCTGTGCATGTACCACATAAATTTGGAAGAATCCTCCAAACCCTTGGTCCAACCCCAAAGATAGCTGAACCAGATGTCGAAAGAGGTGGTAAAGAAGGAAATTATCAAGCTGAGAGATGCAAGTATTATCTACCCTATTAGCGATAGTAATTGGGTAATCCCCATTCATGTTGTACTAAAGAAAGGGGGTATGACAGTTGTGAAAGGTGAGAAGGGTGATGAAGTAGCCGTCCGTGCTGTCACCGGATGGAGAATGTGTATAGACTATAGGAAGCTAAATCAAACAACGAAGAAAGATCATTACCCGCTTCCCTTCATCGACCAAGTGATAGAAAGACTAGCACATCATGAGTATTTCTACTTTTTATATGGTTTTTCTGGGTTCTACCAGGCCCCTATTCTACCGGATGATCAGGAAAAGACCACATTCACATGTCTTTATGGTACGTATGCTTTTCGAAGAATGTCATTTGGACTGTGCAACACTCCAGCAACATTCCAACATTGCACGATCTCAATGTTCTCTTATTTTCTAGAAGATATCGTAGAGGTCTTTATGGATGACTTTTTGATTTATGGGAAAGACTTTGATGGTTGTTTGAAGAACCTATCATTGGTCCTACAACGCTGTGAAGAAAAGAACCTAGTTCTCAACTGGGAGAAGTGCCATTTCATGGTAAAAGAGGGCATAGTGTTGGGCCATAAAGTCTCCAAGAAAGGCATTGAAGTGGATGTAAGCAAGGTTGAGGCTATTTCCAGGCTACCCCTGCCAAAGTCTGTGATAGGGGTACGAAGCTTTCTCGGTCATGCCAGGTACTATAGAAGGTTCATCAAAGATTTCTCCAAAATATCAAAACCTCTTTCAAACTTGCTGGTCAAGGATGCAAAGTTCATTTTTTCTTATGATTGTTTGAAGGCTTTCAAGACGCTGAAGGAAGCCCTAGTAACACCCCCTATTCTCCAAGCTCCAGATTGGGAGATACCCTTCGAGTTAATGTGCGATGCTAGCGACTTCGCTGTAGGGGATGTCCTAGGGCAAACAAAAGATAAGAATCATCATGTAATTTGCTACGCCAGCCGAACTCTTGATGAGGCGCAAGTAAATTACACCAAAATAGAAAAAGAGATGCTAGCAATTGTCTTTGCCTTTGACAAGTTCAGATCTTATTTAATTGGGACCAAAGTGAAGGTTTACACCAACCATGGAGAAATACGGTACTTGATGAAAAAGAAAGACACTAAGCCTAGGCTGCTAAGGTGGGCTCTATTGCTCTAAGAATTTGATCATGAGATAATTGATAAGAAAGGCAAAGAAAATGTAGTTGCAGACCATCTCTCAAGGATAATCTGCAATGAAGAATACCAGTTGCCTATCAATGATAACTATGCTGATGAAGCCCTGTTAATGGATCAATCCGATGAGCCGAGTCTACCATGGTTTGCAGATATCTGTAATTACCTTGCTTGTGGGGAGTCACCTCCGAAAATAACATACAATCAAAAGAAGAAACTCTTCTCAGATGTAAAACATTATTATTGGGATGATCCTCTACTCTTTAAGAGGTTCTCAGATAATCTATATAGAAGATGTATTCTAGAGGAAGAGGTGCCAACCATTCTAAGGGAATTCCATTCCATGCGTTATGGAGGACACTTGGGTGGCAAAAAGACTGCTTTTAAGGTTCTCCAGTCAGGCTTTTATTGGCCGACCTTGTTTAAGGATGCCCATGCTTTTGTAAGATCTTGCAACGAATGCCAATGTACGGGGAATATCTCCCATCGGAATGAGATGCCACTCTCTAATTGGATTGAAGTTGAGATTTTTGATGGGTGGGACATTGACTACATGGGCCCTTTTCCATCCTCTTTTGGCTTCAGCTATATTCTTGTCGTTGTCGACTATGTCTCCAAGTGGGCGAAAGCAATTCCTACCATGACTTGTGATGCAAAGGCAATAATCAAACTTTTCACCAAGATCATCTTTCTGAGTTTTGGAGTTCCGAGAACCGTCATTAGCGATGGCATCTCTCATTTTGCAGAAAGACAGTTTGAATCACTACTACGCAAGTACGACATCCGTCACAAGGTTGCAACGCCGTATCATCCCCAAACATCAGGGCAGGTCGAGGTCTCCAATCAGTAGATTGAGCAGCTTTTAGAAAAGAAAGTAGGCAAGTCCCGCAAGGACTGGTCAGCTAAGCTGGATGAAGCTTTATGGGCGTATGGAATAGCTTTCAACATGCCGTTGGGCACCACACCCTACTGCTTGATTTATGGGAAATCTTTCCATCTTCCCTTTGAACTAGAGCATAAGGCATTTTGGGCGATAAAGCGCCTCAATATGGACCATAAGCTAACCAAGAAGAAGAGGTTTCTTGAGCTATAGGAACTTGAAGAATTGAAACTTAGTGCTTATGAGAATGCCAAAATTTACAAACAGAGGACAAAGTTGTGGCATGATGCCCACCTGAAGAAAAAGGATGTGAGTGAAGGTGATAAAGTTTTATTATTTAAATCCTCTATCCATATTTTTCTAGGAAAGCTACAATCTAGGTGGTTTGGACCCTTCACCGTGGTGAAGATGTATCCATCAGGGATGATGGAGCTATACGACAAAGACAATCCAATGAAGGTCTTCCCGGTGAACGGGCACAGAGTCAAAAGATACTATGAGGATGAAGCATTTGTGCGAAGATCAGAAATAGCAATGCAAGAAGTAGAAGGATCTATATAAAAGGACTTGAAGCATGTCGAGCTGACGACGGAAACTACAACGCTCTTTGGGAGGCAGCCCAAAATTTTACTTTTCATAGAATAGGATGTTATTTTCCCTTTCTGAAAAAACACTATGAACATTATCATTGTATTAAGGCCTGATTCAATACATGCACCACATGCATAGACTCTCTTGTTTTATGGGCCACCGGTTTATTTTTATGAAGCTATGATAGGTAATACTATCTGAGGCAGGGAGTCTCCTTTCCTGCCAATGATGTTTTACCCATCAATGCTCTCCTTACCTTTTGTTTTTCACCTCTATTTTCGATCTAAGTTTTACTCCTTTTTAAATTTATGTATAGAATGTTCTTCCTAATGTTTTTCTACCTATCTTCTTTAGTAAAAATCTCACTTTTTCTATCTGAATCGGGCAGACATTCTCATGTCGGGCAAGGTTCACGCACCAGCACAACACGCTCATATCGGGCAGGAAGCCCCCGTGTCGCGCAACGGTGCTCATATCGGGCAGGCATTCTCGTGCCAAGCATCATATCACGTGACACGCGAGCTACGAGGAGTGAAGCATGCTTAAGAAGCCATATAGACTCTTGAAGTGATGGATTAGACTGCTCATTGGGAATGATTTGTCTCTCTACATGACGCGTGCCCCATTTTGACTTGATTTACCACTACTAGCAGTCGCTATAAATAGTAACTGTAGTAAACCGTGTCAGGCACTTGCATTTACTTTTCACCTACTTCATATTGTGCATTCAACTTTCTCGATTCAGCTCTCATGTCAGCCAACATCCCATCTGCTCCCGTGTCGCCCGTCACGACCTTCACACGATAAAGGTATAACCCGATACATGTATCATGCAAGTTGCCCGACACGCCTATCATGTCGTGTAACTCATGTCGGGCTTGGCATATCTTGTACTTTTTGTTATACACGTGTCAGGTGCAAGACTTGAGTTCTTTTTCATATTGGGCGAAACACATCTATTACGCACCCGACCAATATCGGGTATCGGGCGGGACCCTTGTCACCCAATTTTGTTTTTAATAAGGTTTTAGCGTGTATCGCCTTTCAGTTCATCTTTATCGGGCGACATCTTTTCTCATGAGATCATATCAGGCAAAAATCTTTGTTTTACCATACCACCCCTATCGCGTGATAAGTTTTGAGTTATGATGCCCGTAGACATATCGGCCTCCGATCTTGTATCGGGCGACACATGTATCGCGTAAGGGCATATCGTGCATCCGTATCGGGCAAGTCCCATTTTGTTAAGGATACACGACATCGGGCGTCATATCGGCCAGATCCCTATCGGGCGATAAGACTAATTCACCCCTGCCCGATATTGACTTGCTTATGACGGCTTGGTGTAGTCTTAACCTATTTCAGTTTTTCAAGATATCACCTTCTTGATATCGGGTGACACAACCTTGCCGCCCGATATCATACAAGGTGACTCATTCAACAAAAATATTAATTAACATACGTTTGTTTGATATTTACATAAATGGCCCGCAAAAAGTATATAGTCGTCCAAGTAGATGAGCATGGTCGGAGGATAAACCCCGAGGCCACTACAGAAGCCACTGCAGTCGGGCAGAAGCGCCCAAACCCCAATTCAGCGGGGACGTCTGGGGATGAGAAGATGCCAAGGACAGAAGCGGCGACATCCCCTTCAACGGCAGCTGAACGTCTAGCTCACTCTCTAGGATGGTTCGTGCCCAGGGACGAAGAGCATCAACAGAGATCCAAGGAGTTGGCTATCAAGATCTACCGGCCAACCCGATTCACCCACCAGCCATCCTTCCACCACCTCGGTATCTTCACCAGACTGGACAACGTCTTGGGGGCTGCAGGGCTGAAGACAATATGCTTTAGCCTATCTAGATCATATACTGATCTCACAAAGGAGTTCATGTCCTCCCTCCGGTGAGTCTGAATAGGTCGGAGGAAGTGGAAAGATTCAGAGGAGCAGACCGGTTGCAGAGTCGGTTATACAACACCAAGCACAAGATCTCAGAAAAGTTGCTCAACAAGATATTCTCCTCCTCAGAAGCAGAGCTGGAGATATTGAACAATGGTGCCAGGCTTGGAGAGGGTGATGGCTTCAACCCGGTCAGCGTCTAGAAGAAACTGACTGTTGAATCAAACTACAAGGCAGGAAGCAAAGTGGCGGCCATCCACTCCTGCTTCTGGAGGATCATCCACAAGTTAGTGGCTTGTATCCGCTTTAGCAGGTATGAGATGAGCAACATCTACACTGAAGAACTCCATCTCATGTGGTACATGATGGAGGGCAAGGTGATCAATTTGGGATGCTTCTTGCTGAATAGGATTTACCCCACAAAGGATACCACCAAGGAGTATTTCATGGGTGGCATCATCAATCTGACAGCGGTAGGGTTGGGTACCCAAGGGAGCCGTACAACCTGTCAAGAACCAGAGGTGATGACAGGATCGACATGAAGTTCTTGCAATGAGAAAACATTATCAAAAAGGAGGGCATACGCTACTTATACAAGTTTGCAAGAACCTCCAAGCTTCTACCCCTCCCGTTCTGCATCAACTATGATGTAGAAAAGTTGGTCTTTACGAAGCAGAAGTCGAATCGCTGGAGATTGAAGCCGCTTACGCTGCCACCACTAGAATACAAGAAAGGGTGGCTGCAACGGGTGGGCCAATCCCTCTCGATGCCCGGCAGGACAAATCTTCCACAGTCCCTATCGAGCCACCCACCGCCCTCGTGCATCCGATGGTAGCAAACTGATAGAGCTGTCATCACTACTCCCATCCCAGCCACGGCCACCACAACAACAAATCACGTGGCCGTAGAAGAAGTAATGGCAATCGTGGAGGTTGCTAAGACAACTAGGGCTGAGACAACGACGATAGCCCCAAGGGAAGCTATCGTGGGAGAGACAACCATAGTTCCCAAAGTTTCTGTTTCCCCTTCAATGGCGGAGGATATAGTACATCTAGACGCTAGCAATGGGGCATTCACTGAACTCCTCGAGATGGAGCTCAGGGCTGCGTAGTCCACACCGACGTCGCCACCAACATCGCCGGTAATAGCTACGGAGGAGGTCTCTGATAACCAGATGATAGAACAATGACCACCCACCTCGCGTCATGTTATACCAACACCGGCATGCGAGGAAGAGGTAGCCACAAAGGTGCTAATGCCTCACCCTGAAGCGACGCCCTCACAGACGGTACAGATGGGCTCGGACCCACTTGAAGCCGAGTAGTCATCGGGCCGACCTCAACGTGCAGAGGAGCGTCATGAGATCGAGAGGATGATCTGATGCAACACCTCCGTCTTTAGTGGAAATCCTTGGTCGAGAATTCGACCATTTACGGTAGGTAACGAGCAACCACTCAGTTACCTTTTCTTCCCTTACCCTCAAATTCTCTATTTTCCAGCAGAGACTCAGCGAACATGAGCGGTAGCTACTATCTCTAGTTGGCCTTCCTGGCCAACTAGAGGCACTTAACACAACACTATAGAAGGCCCTCCTACGCCTCGACATAGTTGAGGAGAGGCTTAACGGGAGGGATGGCCACCCCTGCTCAAGACAGCCACGGAGGTCTCCATCACCCCCTAGCTCAGGTTCCCAGCCCTCCTCATCAGCATCATACTCTGGGACGTCATCCCCTTCCTCCTCTAGTGGGCCATACAAAACACTCGAGGAAGGGACGACACATAAGACAACCGACGAGACTCCAGCAGGACAAGCGAGATCCCGCGGCATGGAAGAAGTTGCTCCCTCAGCCTCCCTGGATGAAGCTGAAGACAACGATGAATCAATCAGCGTCGGGGAGGACTCTTCTGACGAATCAGAGGGAGAAAGGGGGGACATCTACTGTGTCAATGACAGACACCCCCTAGAAGAAGGAGTTCGACGACAGATGAGTTTTTTGCACCGTCAGAGATCCCTTCCTTCGAGATGATAGATTTTGAAAGGAAAGCCATCAGATACTTGACGATTAGAGACCATAAACTGCTAAACAAGGTCCTGAGGTCACAAGCTGATGAAGAAGACTTCATTTGGAGCGACAGATACTTCTCCACACGACGAAGGGAGCTGAGGAGCATATTTCGCTTGCCAGCCATCATCTCCAAGAAGTTGTTTAGGGTCCTGGAAGGCGCTATACTCGAGAATCTCAGGACCAGGACAGGCCGATAGCCGATCTACACTGCCACCTCAGCCTTGGCAAGAAGACTGATGATGGGGTTGTACGATTCTGTGCAAGTGGCCAACATGCTGAAGCATATTGAAGAACACAACACAACCCTGGTGTTGCCCCCTTACAAGCATAGAAAGAATTGGTTACTATGCGTGGAGGACCTCCAACATCATGACGTCCAACTTCTCAGCTACTACAACGAGGAGGTTCCACACTCAGGACACATCTTCATACACCCCAAGGATAAGATCTTGAGGCTCCTTCTGTTGCGTCTTCTCTGTGTGATCAAGCATGGAATTCAACGCCACTCTGGCATTTGGAATTTCTTCAGAATCGGAGACTTCCCCGTCAAAGAAGAAGCGGGAAGTGGAAACAAAGCATTTATAGTCCTTCGTACCATAGAGTTGCTTCATGTCTTTGGATTCATTAGACAACTCAGCAACTAGAACTTCTATCAGCTCAGGAGCATCTACGCGCTGATGCTGATCAAGGACAAGCGCTATTTCCAGGACGTAGACATCCTAGAAGAGTTGTTGGATAGTGATTACGAAGCTGAATCCTCCCAACCCAGCAGCCTTCCAGAGGAAGCGACCGAGATCGCCACAGTAATTTACGGGGTAGGCAAGAAGATGGACGTTCTAGAAGAAATACTTTCAAAAGAAGGCCCCGCTTTGCCTGATGCTTCGGACGAAAGGATCAACAACTTTGATCGTTCCTCATACTACACTAACACAAGAATAGGTAAATGAAATCCTACATAAGTTAGCTGACTCTACCCCCGCAAACGTCAGCTACGAGGCAGACAGTATCACAGTCCCAGTTGACGATTTAAGGGACATGGTGAAAGAAGGAGGATGTTTGGCGATATAAGTGGCGTCTGCCTACATCTAGATACTATAGAAGAAGTTTGAACACTGATACATTGCCCATCCATGTCGTTCAACAACATCTGCCTTGCCGATGAGTCAGGAGCAAAGCAATCTTTTATGGAAGAGATACATAGCAGAATGTCACGTGTCATCTTCCTACCTATCTTGCACTACAACCATTGGATACTCCTGACGATGTACACTCACCCTCGAGCAGGAATTTTCTACAACAGCTCAGATAGCAACAAAGATCATCCGATGCAGTGTACATCAACCGCATTGACACCCCTCAATTTCCTAGCAAGAAAATATTACAATGAGGTGGCAACGCTGATTTAGCCATTCTTGGAGACGGCAGAGAGCAAATGGCACGAACTTCAATTCTGCCACAGCAGTCCACAACAAGTTCCTCTATCCAATGACTGTGGCATTTTTGTGCTAGAATGGATCTCTAGCTCAGTGATGCTACAACAAACACCTGACAAGCTCCACCACATCGACTACCACAACAAACATGGAGAATATGTGTGGGAGCTTATATCTGACGGAGGCGCGCTCACCAGCTAGCCCTTTCAGACTTATCACTACCTCACCTTATCTTTTCTCACTACTCTGGGAAAAAGTGTGGAATAAGTTTGGGGGGGTACTATATATCAATGAGGGAGTTACAAAATTTCTCCCATTTTGCATTTTGTCTTTCTTCTTTCTTTTTAACATACTCTGTGTATATATACATATACAAGTCTGATACAATATAGTGCATATACAACCCCTTGCCTCTATACAATTGTATAAAGACACTCTATAGTAAAAATATGATACAGTTCTCCCAACTTGTTTTCTCTGTGTCTAAGGTGGTGCAGATTTTTTTTATGTTTTTCTAAAATTGCAATCTCAAACGAAAAAGGCTATAATTTTTCTATGCCAATTTTGAAAAATAATCTCACAATAGCTAAGAGATGTGTATGTGAAGGAAAAAGCTACCCAAAAAGCAACTTTCTTTTGTTTCCCTACCCATAAAAAATCCCAAATAGAGATAAAAACCTTATGAGAGTGAATAAAAGCATGAGAGTTGTGACAAAAAATATATATATATAGACACTTGTTTTTCTAAAAGTACCCATCTTTAGGCATGGTAGATCCAGGGTAGTGGTGCGTAGGATGTGAAATCACTACTCTAAAGCCAACTGGCTTGGACTGTAGGGACCACTCACCTGTTAATGGACCCATACCTGGATGGACTGATGGGAAACAAGAAAAACCCAGAAAGCCTTAAGCCTACCCAAAAACCCAACTTTCTATTCCCAAAAGCTGTTTGGTGTGAAAGCTAACTTCGAAATCATGCACCTAAGTCTCGACAAGGCTGAAGATTGAATTTTTACTTAAATAAGGCAAGAAAAATTAAGTCTGTTGTTCATAGTTAGACAAAAAAATTCACTAAGACATCTCATTACTCGCTCAAACCCCTTGTCTGAGGACCACGTCAGGTTCAGAAGAAGTATCACAAAACAAAGCCTTAAAATATGTACAGATTGATTGGGGACAATCAAAATGCTAAGTTTGGGGGAGTTGATAACACCCTTTTTGGGGTTATTTATGGCCTATATTTTGTTGTCAAAACTGCCCTCCAAACTGTTTTTCCTATCAATTTTGTTATGTTTTGGACAAAACTAATTTACACTACGCTCTGACCAATTTTGCATCCTTTTGCAGAGTTTTTCCTTATCTTTCTACCAAAAAGGTCCGTCCCGGCCCATGAACAACGTTTACCTACATCAGCCCTCCTACCAGTCATCCGACACACTCCTTACCCGTCGCGCAACTGCTCAATATAGCTGCCGCGTGACACGTGAGTGTCACGCAAGAAGACTCCACTGGGAAATATGCCGCTTACCCGACAGGGAGTTGTACCCGCCATGACTACTCTCCCGATGTAGTGTGTCACGTGATATGAGCCACCCACCGGCAGATGCCCACCCGTCATGACTACCTGACACGCTTGCAACCCGGAACCCGCTGCACTGGATGACATGCATGTCGATCATCCCCAAAGCCGCACTAATGGAGCCGATGGAGGACACGTGGTGCTCGGAGAACTGCAACTTCTTCTAACCGCTGCCTATAAATAGCAGATACATGCCTCTGATGGGACGGGTCAGAACCCTAGTAAAAGTTAATCTTGGAAAGCTTCGGAAGCTAGTGTGACACGTTGTAAGGGCGTGTCGAGCGATACTAGGTAAGCACACCCCCTACCTGAGAGGGGCGGGAGTGGTTCACTTAGAACCCGTCCGGGTAGCCGCAGCAGCCCGATACGACCAAGACGACCACCCGACGTGGTGGGTTCCTAGATGGGATCTTGCCTGAGATGGCTCGCCCCTACACCTGATGCAAGGAGCCCGAGAAGCTAATATATCTTTAATCCCAGCACGATACCGAGCTCGATACAGATTTCCCATCACGGCGTGCCGCCCGAGAGGGTGGTGTTTAGATACGGCCATATCGGGTAGTGAGCCTTGGCCGTCATGCCTGCCCGTCATTTCCTATCACCTGAAAGGGGCTGGCCACCCGACACAGGCATGTCAATAAGAGCTCCCACCCAGTATCAAGTTAGAGGCACCTTAGGGGTCTGCTGCTATATATCGCCCTCCTATATCAAGGAGGCAATACCTATCTTCCATTTTTCATTCAATTACTTTCATTTATTACGCAATGTAACTTAACGTTTTATACAATGCTCATGCTAATGGAATTAATGGAGTTTTAATACCTATTGCTCTATGTTTGGCCCCACCTTTGTTGGATGATCTCCTTTTCTTAGCATCTGAACTCTAGCTTGTATGCTTGGATCATGTTTTGACTAGCTATCGAATCGCGTTTATCGTTTCAACTCCCTCGAGAGAGGTGTTGTAACACTAGCATTTGGTCCGATCAGGGAGTACGAGAGTACCCCGGGTCAGAGTTGCTTCAATTATCTTTCCACTCCAACCCAAGTCCCACTAATACAGAAATGGCTTATAAAGTCACATTTACAAGCGTCGGTTGCATACAAGAAACTGATGCCTAATGCATATAGTGTCGGTTTATAACAAAAACCGACATCTATCTATGAAGAGCGACCAGACATGGGTATCACTTTTTATTTAGCGTCGGTTCCGTAATAACCAACCGACGCCTAAAATCGACCGCCAAATTTAAATTTTCCAGCGAAAAAAATTACCTCAAAAATTTATCATATGACGTCGGTTTTTGTCTACACAACTGACAACTAATGTTTATGCACGAGATAGAAATTGGGCCCATATTTATCGTTGTTTTTCATGAAATAACCGACGGCAATGTGTTTTCGCGCGCTATCCCTGCGAAAATTTTTAGTCCCTTTGGACGTCGGTTTTTTATTACAGCTGATGATGATTATTTTAAGTGTCGGCTGTTTTGAATAACCAACGCTTATTGTTAACTTAATACACCTGTGGTGAGCCAAGATCTGCCCCCTTTCTCTATTTCATCGCCTTCGCGCTTAGGTCTGGCGATCGTTTTTTCTCCGGCCGCCACTCTCTACTCCAGCAGTCACCGTTCTTTTCTCCAGCCGTCGCCGCCTACTTCTTCTCCGTCACCTTCTCCTCTGCTCTGGTCGGCACCTTCTCCTCTGCCTCACAGCCGCTTCTGCTCCAGACGGCCTGCTCCTCTGCTCTGACCGGCCTGCTTCTACGCTCTGTCGGCCGTCTGCTGCTGCTCACCGCCGACCACATTCTCCTCTTTTCCTCCGCCGCCGCCGAGGTACCCTTCTTCCTCTAGGGTATTCCTACATATGGCTACTGGTTGTTTGTTTTTTTCCTTTGTTGATGCTCCCCCCTCACACGATGAGTGATGGTCGAGTTTTTTGTGGGCTAGTTTCTTGGTTGGTTCTCTATAAGGTTACATGACTATTTGTTTCTTTGAAAAGGGGGTGTTATTCTTTACCTCTCCAATCTTATCATAGATACTCCAGATCTAACATATCAATCTTTTTTTGTTAAACCCTTGATGAAAACTTCAGATAGGTGCTTTATATGTTTTAACCCTAATGAACACCAAAAGTGGATTAACGCGACCTCAACATATATGTTAATGATTAATCTGATGCAGTAAGACATTGAATGATAGGTAGCGATGGTGAAATTCATTCCGGCTTGTGTTACTTTCATATGATAATTTAGTTCAACCCTTTTATTAATCACAACTTTAGAATAATCAATATTTAATTCAACCCTTTTTATTAATCACAGAATAATCAATCAATCCATCTTTTGTCTTAAATATTAGTTAAATAATCACAAACTTAGAAACATATTAGTTTGTCCCCTAGTCAAATCACATCCAGACCTGCACAAAGATTAGACCAAGATTTTAAACCATCGCTCATCCACGAGTTTCCTCCACTACATATGTTGTTATGAATAACCTTAATGTTGCTTTTGTTATAACAATCTGGAAAAATGTTGCTTTTGTTATATATTGGGCATGCTACTTAATTTTCTATGGTATAGCTACCACGAGTTTTGTTACAAATATTTGTATATCAGGTTAAGGACATGTTTCTATTGTGACATGTTGAGTTTTTTTATATGTTATACCCACCACGATTTGTGTTATAAAATAATACATTGATTAATTTAGGAAGCATTGATATGTTGTTATGGCTGTCCACAAGTGTTTTTATAAAAAAATTGTGTGTTGAATGAGGTTATGAACAAGGGACTGGTGTAATATTATGTTGGCCTAGAAACCTGTCCAAGATTTACTCATTAGGAGTAAATCTTGGATAGTCCCCAGTTTGGGACTGTTCTTGAACACCTAATCTCACTTAAGATGTAAGTGTATAATTTGTATTTGGTTTTCAAGAAAATTCTGGTAGCATTTCCCCGTTTGTTCTCTAAGTACATATGTACTTGGAGAACAGTGGGGAAATGCTGCCGAAATTTTCTTGAAAACCCAATACACATTATATACTTACTAGTGAGATTAGGTGTTCAAGAATGAGATAGGTGGTACACATTTATTATATATAAGAATGACATCACATGTATAAACCCTAAAGTTTTAACCATAAACTCTAATCTGTTTACCCTAGAACCTAATCTTGTTGTAATATATGCTTATTTTCTCTTTGATCATAGAATGGATAGATCATGGATGTCCATTCGCAATTGTTGCACCCCTGAGTTTATTTCTGGTCTTGATCAATTTATTAGATTTGCCGAGGAACATAGGAAACAACCTGGAGATAGGTTCTACTATCCATGTAGGCATTGCAGTAACAACTTGAAAGTTAGAACTGGTGATGAAATCAGAAGTCATGTCATGTGCAACGGGATTGTACAAGGCTATATAGAATTGCACTGGCATGGAGAGATTTCAAACCCGAAACCAGTGGATGTCGATAGCAGTGATTGTATGGAAGAAGAAATTGCCTTCGATGACGTAGATGTGAACGAATCTGTTCCAGTAGACATCGTTGATGCAATGCTGAATAGTTGTGGGGTAGAGCAAACCCAAACTGATCCACCTCCCATGTTTAGAAACATTGTGCATGATGTTGAGATACCGTTATACACGTGTTGTAAGTTTACGAAGCTTAGCACTGTGTTGAGATTGTATAAACTGAAAGCTAACAATCGATGGAGCGACAAAAGCTTCACGTCATTGTTGTCTTTGTTGAAAGAAATTCTTCCTAAAGGAAATGAGCTATCGATCTCAACATACCAGTTAAAGAAATTGTTGTGCCCAATGGGAATGGAGGCCAAGAAGGTACACACATGCAAGAATGATTACATAATATTTCAAAAGGACTATGTGGATTTGAAAGATTGTTCGAAATGTGGTGCGTCAAGGTATAAATTGATGACTTCGGGGGAGTCCAAAACTGGTTCTCCCGCCAAGGTGATGTTGTATCTACCTATAATACCATGGTTTCAACGCTTGTTTGCCAATCCTATAGATGAGAAGAATTTGAGGTGGCATGCAGATGTTAAGAAAAATAATGATGGGATCCTACGACATGCGTCTGATTCCCCACAGTGGAAGAAGATTGATTTACTGTACCCTGAATTCGGTGAAGAGGACATGAATCTAAGACTTGGGCTTTGTACATATGGGATGAATTCGTATAGGACATTGAGCAGCCAACATAGCACTTGGCCAGTTATGCTTGTTATATACAATCTTCCTCCCTGGTTGTGTATGAAAAATAAGTATGTTATGTTGTCGTCTTTGATATCGGGCCCTAAACAACCTGGAAATGATATCGACGTTTATCTTGAACCTATGATTGATGACTTGAAGAAGCTCTGGGGTGAAGGTGTGATGACCTATGATGCTTCACAAACAGAGACATTTTGTTTGCATGCTATGTTGTTTTGCACTATGAATGACTTTCCAGCATATGGGAATTTTTCTGGATATAGTGTCAAAGGATCTAAAGTGTGTCCTATATGTGAAGAGAACATTGATTCAATATGACTAAAACACGTTGGCAGGACTGTATATCTTGCTCATCGAAGGTTTCTTCCAAAAATTCATCCGTATCGTAGGTTGCGCAAAGCATTCAATGGACGGAATGAGGAACGTAGTGCACCTAAACCTATATCAGGGGAGGATGTTTATGAAAGAGTGAAAGACATCACCAATGAATTTGGTAAGAGATCACAATGTACGATGGCCACAAGGAGTGACAAGTCTTTATTCAAGAAGAAGTCGATATTTTGGGATCTTCCTTATTGGAGTTCTTTGATAGTCAGACATTGTATCGATGTCATGCATGTTGAGAAAAATGTATGCTCTGTTGAATATACCAGGTAAGACTAAAGATGGGATAAAATCCAGAATGGACCTACGTGAAATGGGAATAAGGACAGAATTAACAGAAGTAGTTAGTAGCGATCGGAGAACATACTTACCTCCCATTTGTTACACGTTGTCTAGAAAGGAGAAGAAAGCATTTTGTGAATGCTTGGTAAATGTTACGGTGCCACATGGTTACTCATCCAACATCCGTACATTAGTATCAATGATAGATCTGAAGTTGATAGGTCTTAAATCTCATGATTGTCACACTCTAATGCAACAAATATTTCCTGTGGCAATTAGATCTATATTTCCGAAGCATGTAAGGTTTGCAATCACCAGACTTTGTTTCTTTTTCAACAGTCTGTGCAGCAAAGTTATTGACCCTGATGCTCTCGATAATTTATAAAGAGAAGTGGTTGTTACCCTATGTCAGCTTGAGATGTATTTTCCTCCGTCGTTCTTTGATATCATGGTACATCTTGTTGTCCACTTGACTAGGGAAGTGAAAATGTTTGGACCAGTTTTCTTGCATTGGATGTATCCCTTTGAATGATACATGAGCATTTTTAAAGGTGATGTTCGAAACTGTTATCATCCTGAAGGGAGTATTATTGAGGGTTATGTGGCGAGAGAGGTTATGGATTTTTGCAATGACTTTCTGAGTGGCAATGATGCTCCCGTGAATGACAAGAATATTGAGGAGCATTTTGGCAAAGGAGTTTTGGGATCACGGGTGAAAGTAATCAGCCGTGAGCAGTTGGAGTAAGGTCACATGTATATTTTACACAACATCGACAAAGTGAGTGTTTATATCGAGGAACATACCAATTTCATCAAGAGACAATATCCTCGATCCAATTCAATGTGGCTTGCTAGAGAGCATAACAAGACATTTATTAAGTAGTTTGAAGATAAAGTTTTACATCAACTATCTCAAACACCAGATAATCTTATTGAAACCATCAAATGCCTTGCCTTTAAACCAAAAGTGAATGTTATGTATTATGAAGGGTTTGACATAAATGGTTTCTCATATTACAAAAAGCGTCAAGATGATAAGAGTGTCGTCCAAAATAGCGGGGTCACCCTTGAAGCGTCTTCATTGTTTTTTGCAAGTGCAAAGGATAAAAGTCCACGTGAAGCTAAAATGTCATATTATGGTGTCATTGAAGACATATGGGAGTTTGACTATGTAGATTTCAGAATTCTTCTCTTTAAATGTAATTGGGTTGACAACAACAAAGGAGTTACAGTGGATGAATTGGGTTTCACATTAGTGAACTTTGAAAAGATTGGCGAGAAGGGTGAACCATTCATATTGGCATCACATGCGAAACAAGTATTTTATATTGATGATCCTGCAAATGATAAATGGTCGATTGTTCTTCATGGTAAAAGACAGTTCATTGAAGATCCTATAGATGAAGTAGAGTACTATGATAGGTATGATGACTCCAGTCCATTCTCAATTGGGTTGCCAACACCACCAAACATTGAAGCTGGGGATCACAATAACTTGTATGTTCACGGGGATCATAATGAAGGATTGTTAATTGATAAAAGATCACAATATTAGAGGCATGGATGTTTATATTTTTATTATGTTTTATTTTTCTGAATGTGAACTTTACAATGTGAATGTGGACTTTACAATGCGAATTACTTTACAATGTGAATGTGAACTTTACAATGCGAATGTGAACTTTAAAGTGTGAATTACTTTACAATGTGAATGTGTACTTTACAACGTGAACTTTACAATTAGTGTTACTTTACAATGTGAATTTATAATTTGAATGTGAACTTTAAGATGGCTGAGCATTTCCATGATGACTGTGCTGATGATCACTGTGAGGGTGAGGACGTGATTGCGTCGCCTGACAATGTTAGTTAATTTTAATTATGAATATATCCCTGAGGTTTCTATCTATATGTTCATTTATATTTATATCATGTAAGTGTGTGTTTTTATCAAATTTTAGGCTGGTGATGTACCCCCTGAAGTTGTTACAACACTTGATGAGCAACAAAAGAAAATTGAGAAAGTGAGGGGCATCACAATGATGAACAAGTTAATACATCAAAGGGGCAATGGACCCAAATTGGTTGTGTATTTCGATCAGGCAGGAAATCCATATGGAGTGAACCGCAACTCATTTGTTTCATATCTTGGGGTTCTTACTCACAGCCATTGCAGTCCTATCCTAGAACCATGGCATAAAGTTCTGAAGGGGAAGAAAGACCACATATGGAAGGAACTATGCGTGAGTTATTATTATTTGTAATTCTATTTGTGTAGAGTACTAATTTTTAGGATACTAGTTAATAGAAGTTCTATTTAATTTGCAGAGCATATTTGATCTGGATGAAAAGTTGCATCGTAAATGTGTGATGCAACGTTGTGGGAGGGTCCTAAGGAACTATAGGACCAATCTCACCTGAGATTACCTACACGATGCTGAGAATAGGTTCTAGATTGATTCCAATTCTAGACATTGATAAGTATTTCACTAACTCTACATTAATAATTTTTGTTTGTATTCTCTTTGAAAAATAAATATAGGAAGAAGGAAGCCACACATCAATGGAACTACTTGGACCCCAAAGACTGGGAGGAGTTTGTTACCCAAAGAAAAATAGATGAATTCAAGGTATTAAGCTCCACTCCCAATTTAATTAATATACGTTTTTATGTATTCACCTATTCAAGATTAACCTTTAGTGTTACTAACCAAATCAATGTGCTAACTAACTAGGCTATCAACGATGCTCAATGAGAAAGGCGTGCAGTGAATGTGCACGACCACACAATGGGTCCAAGAGGATATGTAGGCGTTCGCCAAAGACTACAGGCTGAGTCTACTCAGCCTACTACCACTCAGGAGACTGCAGAGTCCTCTACTGCTTCTCCCGCACCTCTACCTCGCCATGCTATGTGGATAGCTGGGAGGCAAAACAAGAAGGGAGAGATACCGAAGCCCACAACTGCTAAGGCGGTTGCAAAAATGGTAAAAATCAACTCTTAGAGCAATCTATCGATATTGATTATTGTTATGTTTACTTATGAATTTTTGTTGATGGTGATTAGCGGGAGCTGCACGAGCAGAGGAAGGAAAGAAAGTTCATCCCTCAGGGCACAAGGGATGAACTGATAGTTGCTCTGGGTAACCCAGAGCATCCTGGACGTGTAAGGGGTGTAGGCACTGGTGTGGGCATCAAAGCATTCTTTAGGCCATCCCAGTGCAAACCTGTCTGAAAAGTGGGACTTTCACAAGTTGAGGTAACTTATTCTTATTTTAGAATGTTATTGCGAAAGGAAATTCAATAATTAGAAACTAGCATTTCTTTTATCCATGTATAGGTAGATTCCTTAATTGATAGGAGAGTCGAGGAAGTACTTGATAAAAGACTCCATGAAGCAATTAACAAGTGGCAGGCGTCTCAGACTGCCACTCAGACAATACCTGTGGGGGACCTCTCTTCTCCTACTACTCGTACTGCAGAGGTTGGGAGTAATACTATAGACCCACAACCTAGCACGTTCTCTGTAAGTATTTTGATGGCATATATAATAGCTAGTCTGTTCAAGATGATATGTTTGTGTATATATGCATATAACATTCTTTACGTAAATTTGTAGGGGTTGAAGCCATGCCGACTAAAAAGTTAAGGATATATCATTGCAGAGGCATCGCCTTACCCACCCCTTAAAGGGTGCATGTTTCATGGGAGTCCAGTACCAGATGGCATGGTACGTGTGAGCCCGATACATGTACTCCCTGGCTGGATGAATTTTGCATTGCCTCATGCACACCCAGATGTTGAAACACTTGGTGAGGCAGTAGGCGGAGTGATACTGTGGCCCGAAGTGGATATCCTCTACACTCATATTGTATGATAAATTTTCATTACTTTAATTTGTTAGTGTGTATATATATGAGTCAATTGATATGAAATTATATATATAGGTCAAAAAGACAAGACTCGCTACACCTCAGCCTCCACCTCCTCGACTACCAAGTTGGCTTCCAGGGGACCTACACACCTCGATAGGTCCTAATTGTAGGAGTGTGGCAGTATGGATCGGCAAACATAATCCAAATTGCCCTATAAATGTTACTATTCTGGAGAATGTTGTAGGTACATCATACAATAATAATATATTTATATAAGTTTAGCATACGTATTAATGCTTACATAATAGAAGTTCTGGATATGTATTAATGCAGGTCAAAGATTCGGAAACAACATATTTATACAAGATATTTTCGAGTTGTTTAATTATGAATGGCTGAACACATCTATTATAGAGTTGTGGATATGTTGAGATTAATGCATACGACAATTTGGTTTATACATCCATATACCTTGTTTTATATATGGCAATCTGGTTTCTTATATATTAATGCATACATAATACATGTTTTGCAGCCACTTACACAAGACATGTACATATTTTGGATTTTCCCATGTGGGATTTTTGGTTCCATCTTTGATTAGTCTTGTAGATACAAACCCATATTCAGTTACTTCATACTGTTGAGATGCTTTTGAATATTTTGGTAAAAATAATAAGATGGTGATAATAGCTCCATTTAATGTCGAGTAAGTTTACTTTGTGTGTAATTTGGACTTAAGCAAATTACATTTTTATTGCGGATATTGAGTTATTAATTTTCTACTTTCTTAACTGTAGTGCTAAGCATTGAGAGTTATTAATTATTGTCCCTAAGACATTCACCGTCTATTATCTAGATCCTGTGGGGAGTGATGTATTATATCGACATGTAATTAAAAGGCCATTATTCTCGTGAGAAATATTTTATGTTTTTATATATGTTAGCATCTGTTATTGCATTACTATTTAATTATGCAATTTAATGTGTTACATTAACATATATAGGGCTTTACAAGAGTACAAAAAAGCTGAAGGAAAGGTCCCCACGAAAAACAATCGGACACTCATTTGGGAGAATGTGAAAGTAATTTCCTGACTCCAATGTATATTTGTATTTTTGAATATTTTTTATGTTTCAATTTATAGTGTGCTACACAAGACAACGGTTGGGCATGTGCCTACTATGTGATGTGATTTATGGACCTAATCATCAAACATGCCGTATTGGAAATCGATAACATACAACAAGTATTATACATAGTCTTGTTAGATAATATGAAATATATGAATCTTATTATATATTATTATAACTATGTATATACATCATTCTCTTTGTAGGTCTTTAAAACTGAGGACTTCAACACAGGTGCAAACCGTTTCGATGTACATGCTCCCTATACGAGAGATGAATTAGATGTTGTAAGAGAAGATTGGGCAAAAGCCCTGCAAAGAGTGGGAATTTTTAAATATAATTTTGTTGACAATGATGACAATGATGACAATGATGAATAAAGAATAACTTTGTTCTTAGAATTAATTTTGTGTGAATGTGAATGAATTTTTATGAATTGTCATATGTGTGTGAAAATCATCAATACATGAATGTTTCTACATGTGTATGAATGTGAAAAGAGATGAAATAAATGGAACTACAGGTTGCTACTGGTTTCTACATGCGTGTGATGAAAAAATAATATGAATTAAATATTCTTAAACATGAGTGTGAATCAAATATATATAATATTGTCCATCATGTTAATTTTGCAGGTTTGTGGCCTGTTGTTGGCTGATATCAATGGATGTCGTAAACCTGTAGTTCAGTTCCACTGAACTGTAGGTTCTCATCCTACGACCAGCCACAGCAGGCCCGCAAACTGATAAGAAAAAAATAAATCAAAACATAGGCGTCGGTTATTTGAAGAAAATTGACACCAAAGACATACCGCAGTGGTTTTGCACTTAAAACCGACGTCTATTTGACCGTGTTGGAAGGGGATATGACGTCGGTTAATGTTAAAAACCGACATCTTTTCATAATATGTGGCGTCAGTTTCTTTTCGAAAACCAACGTCTGTAATCCCTTTACTGGCGGGTTTTTGGTGGCGGGAAGAGTTTTGGCATCGGTTGTTTAGTAAACAACTGACGCCTATAGTGCCTTTACTGGCACGTTTTCAGTGGCGGGAAGAGTTTGGGCATCGGTTTTTACTAAACAACCGACACTTATAGTCCCTTTGCTGGCGCATTTTCGGTGGTGGAAAACATTGTGGCGTCGATTGGAAACCGACGCCGAAGGTGTCCCCCTTTAGCGGCGCCCACTTGGGTGTCACTTTGAAACTGACACCAAAGAGCTTAAATAACCGACGCTAAAAGGCTTTTATGTAGTAGTGTCCGCTACCTTTGATAGGGGGTGGTGGTGCTTAGTTGGAGGTACCCTCTTTGAGAGAAGGGGTACCGGATGTTTTCTGTTGCCGCTTGTTATGGCTAAGTTTTCTTCCTTCATTCCTTACCTAGGGAATAATGTTATCTCCTTCGATTCTGTTCGCAAAACTCCTAAAAATGATGAAATGCCAAAACCATAAATCTTCCTTGTAAATCCAGTTAGAGATAGCTTTTCTTTATAACGCTCTCTTGTAGCATTTTGTTTCCTTTTTATTCTCTTGTTTACCGTTCTTGATCTACCATTCCCTTGGGAACATTTTCTTACCCCTCTTTTACCGGAGTGTAGAGTGTTGATTCCGCGTTCTTAGAACGACCACCCTTGTCCATTTGGTTCGACCCCGATCACTACTTTGGACCCCGTTATCATGCGGGGGCCTAAGAGTCGGGTTATTTAAAAGTCTGACTACTTCAAATCCACTCCCTTTGGACGCGCGATTTAGTCCAGTCACCTAGGCTCTACCGAGTTTTAGGAATGATGCTTGGTCCCATAGACCACCAAAGGAATCAACTATGTGCTTTATCCTCGCTCATGATCTACCCCATTATAGTACTACTTTGGGATGAGCATGCTTAACTACAGAGTTCTGAATAAGTTTCTCCCTAAAGGAGGTGCACCTTGGTGATATGGGTAGTCTAATAATTCCTTAAGATAATGTGTAAGGCCTCAAATCATAGGATGTTACAATTGTTGGTTATATGGGCTCTAGAGGGGGGTGAATAGAGAAAAAGCAACTTAAATAAATCATTAAACCTTCACAATGTTTGCTAAAAGGATATTGTATGTATGAAAAGCAACGAAGAGAGAGTTTGAGAAAACACCATATAAGGCTAAGATGTATAGTGGTTCCAGCCTCCAAACTGGGTGATGTACATTCACTACCAAGAGGAGTCAATCTATAGGATTTTAAACCTTGTTACACTCTTTATATTCCATAAGAAGAGTTACAACAAATGATCATCCTTTTCAAGAATAAGGGATAATCTAGCATTCCTTTACAGATCAAGGAGTCAATAACCATTACAAGGTCTTACCTATCTACCTACCAAAAAATTTTGTCCTTCTAAAGGACTCAACCATTCTTATAGAAGATCTTTAGCCTTGGATTCACCACTTCCTTCTTCCAGGGAAAAAGCCTCAAAACATCACTTTGCTATAGAGAGATTGGGAGTGAAAGTTGAGAGCTTTAACAAATGTACAATGGAGAATCACTCTTATGGAATTCCTAACTCACAAAACTTTGATGTAGATAAGTAATCAAGCATGAGAGAGATTAGGGTCTCTTGAAGGCTGAAACACTAAACTATAGAAAGGGAGCATAGAACACAAACTTGGAATGAAGTCCAAGGGACCCTTTTTATAGTTGAGGTTACCTACTAGCTAGTAGAGACACTTGGATTGAATTATAGTCGTTTTGGGTGGTTGCAACAGATCTATCTTTGAAGTTCATAACATACTACTCTAGATATACTTTTTAGAACTTTACATTAAAAAGTTGTCGGTAGAGTTACCTTTTCGACGACATGGCTGATAATGCTCATTGTCTTTCCATTCGTAGTTTTCAGTTGAGTTTCTAAATGATTTGAGACCCAGTCGATGACTTCTTAGCTTTTTGAGTTCTAAGTTGTCGGCCGAGGAACCCCAGGGAAGACTCAGCCGGATTGTTTTGTTAAAAGCCTGAAATTGGACGTCAGTCGAGTTACATCAGAAAAAATCAACCGAAAATCCTTCTTATGAAGGCTTATGACAAATATCCAAAATGTGTATCAATGTTCAATTTATGTGCTCAAAATTTCCGTCAATCTTGGATACAAGCCATACATTCAGTATAAATGATTTAAAACACAATTCTAATAGAGATGCTATATATTCTTCAATTCTTGAATTTGTGTTGAATTTAACTTTTTTTTATGACAAACTAGGGTTTTCTTGTTTCATCCTTTTGATATACCTAACACTTGAAATTGATCTCAAATAGACATATGAGATACACATGAATGGAATGATTAAGTCGTCATCAAAATATAGATAATGTATATCTGTTAGGTCAACATTATCCCCCTTTATGAAGGTGAAAAACCATACCTAAACATATTGAAAACAATCAAGATTGTAAATAAATTACATTTGAAATTTAAGAGGATGCATGAATATATGATAGCAATCCCCCCCATTTATGATTACATCAACTTGTATGGTTATTTCTTCCAAAAATGCAAACAACACATCTACATGCTATTGTCAATCAATTTTTCACAAGCAACAAGATATGTAAATATAAAACAATTTCAACAGTTAACCAAGTTGTTTCTCTCCCTTTGTCATATTATAGGGGGGTAGAAGAGATAATCTAGGTCTTATCCAAAAGTACCATACATAAGTACCAAGACACAACAAGCCATAGAGAGAAATAATAAGACTAATGCATAATAAAAATATGACAATACATACATCCGAATTCATAGAATAAACAATAGAAACAAAGTTAAATGTACCTACGATAATAATCACAACAAAAAGAAAGAAATAAAAAATACTGGATAATGACAAAAATATGTAAATAGTAAACTCAAATACAAGTTCCCTATGTAATACATGCTAAGCTTGCAACATAAAAGTACACATGCACTGTAAGAACTAGGAACTAGTCATCCTGAGCCGAGTTGTCCTAGGATGGGTTGTAGTCCTCATCAATAACTGGATCTGATCATGAGGAAGTAGTAGGTACATCATCATCATAATCATCCTCATCATCATTCTAATTTGCATCCTCATCATCATACTCATCTACATCCTGATCATCGTCACCTTATTAACCATCATCACCTCCATCATATTTCTTACCCATCTTGACATTCTTAGAAGGAGAAAAAGGTCGTGTGTCTGGCCACTTGACATTTAACTCATGTCAAGTCATATGTCTAGTAGAAACTAGAGACACTACTTTATCAAATCAAGGAGTAGAAAACACATTGAAGTTATTAGAGAAGAAGAGGATGGACCAGGATGAAGAGCTAGTAGTTGAGTCAGGCTCGGTGGTGTGTGGGAGGATACAAGAGGACCAGCTACAGGTGTTGAGTGGGTAGAAGAAGGAGCTTACTGATACACTGAGTACAAATTATCATACACATAGGTAACATAGTAAGAGGCAGAGTAGGATGGATTATAAGGTGGATAAGGTGAAGGGCAAGATAGAGTCATGTTTTTCATGATGTTAACCATATCTTGGTGAAGGTGTACCTAAAACTGGAAATGGTAGGCATTCGGGTACATCATGTATCCCATGAGTGACTCGTTGGATACAAACAAAGAATCTCTACTAGGTTTAGATGGTGCAAGTGGGGGCTGGTTGTGCTGACAAGTTTGAGAGTAGGAGGCACCAAGTGTGGTAGAGTTGGATTTGTGGAAAAACTTCTTCATAGAGGTTTCACTCATTGAAACACCTCTCCTGCTAGTAGGATAGCTGAAATCAGTTAGGAGAGATTTTTTATTAAGAATGTGAAAAGACCACAAACGAGGTTAGGATAGGATGGATGACAATCCTTGGTGTTTTTCTGAGAGTCAGAGCATGTCATATGGTGAAGATTGTAGTGATACCACTTAACTCTTATCCTCTTAAGAAGGTAGTACACAATCACTACAATGTTTTCTGCAAAGTCCTTCTAGTTTTCCTTTCGATGCACATTGTAGTTGAAAATTAGGGCAATGATGCATGTCTAGATGTCAAGAGCTGATGAGGGAAGGATTTCTTTCTTCCTATATGGAATCTCAGGTTTCTTCAAGAATTTGTGAATAATAAAAAGAGATGATTCTGGGTCAAAACTCTTGTAGGTCTTCTCAGGGTGAAGCAAGTCAATGTGATTTGGATAAGTAGTCCCCTCAAGAATTAGATGGAATGGATCTAATAATATAGGAATTAAGAGAATCTGCAATGATTTGGATCTGGATTCCAGCATTCATGGAATTTAGGGTGATCATGGTATCATATGGAGGCACTAATGTAGTATAGTTTCATGTGAGAACTACATAGAACTCATGAACGACTTTCTTGCTATAGAAAGAATTTGGAAGAAAAGACATTCATTACATAGTGCACTAAGGCATTGTTCAAGTCAAACATGTTTGATTTTTAGGTCTTCTATCCTAGAGACTATAAAGGGTCTAAAGGATAAGTAGGTCTAGGAAATAAGTATTTGTACCTTGTGATAGCCTGAGGTGGATAAAAGTGATGTCATCATGCAAAAAGGTTCTTAAGGACAGAGCAGGGGGAGTGTCGATCGAGGTGCTAGCTAAGATGCTTCTCTTCCACTAGTTGGATGCCTTGAAGGTATGAAAAATGGAATAGAAGAGTAGCAAATTTTCACGAAGGGATAGGGTTAAGAAAAATGACAGATTTGGAGGGTTAAGAGGCTAGGATTTGGGCTGGTGAGGTGTTGGGAAACTATGGCGATAGATAAGGCAGCGGAAATAAAAAATTTAAAGCCTGATTTCCTAATAAGCAAGATTGTGTCAACAACAATGTATCTACAAAAGAGGTTAACAAGAATTTTACCTAGTACTGGACCAAGTTTAGAGATAAATCTTTTTGTAAGAGAGTGTGCTTTTCTTCAAATTGCAGCATGCTTCTTCTTCAGGAAACACTCAAACAGTCGTCAGCAATAGCCTCCTGGTGCAAAATCATGGATGGTATTTGACGTTGTCCTCCTACCAGTGAAAGCGTCACACCTCTAGAGTAGTCCACATGGACCACTAGGAACTCCATGTTGTGCTACTAGAGCCAACAAGAAGGATTTTCCCCTTTGAACATCAGTGTACTATAACGAATTTACTCTCCCACAATTGTCTCTCCCATACCATCCCTCCCTTTTACATGCTTAACTTGTTGTTTCTTAAGTGGAAATTACCACAACCAGAGAGGACAACAATCGTCAAAGCATATTTTTGTGTTTGGGAAGCCCCCAGTACCCCTATATTTATAGGAAGGGCCAGGATCAGGGTTTCCAGTCAGTCTTGGAGTCGAAGATACATAATTTATGAATTTTTTAGAAACTATGAATGGTGAACTGATGGGCTCACTATCCAACTGGTTGGTTGAGAGGTGAGTCGATCGACTTGTTTCTTGAACTTATCAGCTCAGTAGCTTTCCTATTTTGAAACAAATTGAAATTGAATAATCGATTAATGCACAATCATGACATCAACATCAACCATTGATCCAATTGAATTGATCATTAATTTGGACAACCCAGATGATGAACCGGTCAGTTCACATAAAGAAATGGTCGCTTCATGTCATGAAACATTTGTTTGATATCATTCCATGGTTGTTTCACTTTTGAAACAATTGTTTCTTAAGTGGAATGGTCATTTCATTCACAAAATAATTGTTTCGCATGTTTATTTCAGGCAAATATTCAGCCAATTGTTGTTTCCAATTGACATGACACTCCAACCGATTGGTTCAACACTTGAACTGGTCAGTTCAGAGTCCAGTCAGTCAATTTTGAACCTTAATTGTTTAATTGAATACCTAAACACTTTTAGTAATCAAGTTAAACCTCATTCATGAATAAACTCATATTCCAAGTGCATCCTATGCGTGTGAACCAACATGTCATAAATTATATTGGCAGTGAATGTCCATAACCAACTTATGTCATCACAAGCAATGAGAAGTATCTAGAAACACATCATTGCCTACCAAGTAATTCTAAAAGTTGGAAAATAACTTCAACCTACAATCCATGATCAATGTTATAATGATTGTATCATTCCTTTGTCTCTAATATCTAGATTAAGCTCGAGGCATGGAATTGTCATCCTCTTAACCTTCAATTCATGTTCCTTGAACTAGAGCAGACTGTCTAAGATGCATGTGCATTCACATATCACATATTGAATCACATGATAATGGCCATGCATTTCTCAATCTCGCTTATCAAGTGGCCCATATATGAATCTCTTGTAGGAGGGACAAATCCCATCTACATCACTCACATTCAATCCCCATATGTCACAATGCACATGAGTATCACCTTTGTGGCAACCCTTATTCAAGGTCACATTGGATGATGTTGAAATACATCAAACATCATGTGATGAGTATAGTGACTTCAGCTCGAAGAACCACAATCACCACTATCATTGTGAGAGTTGATTCTGACTACCATTCCATGGTATTTCTGTATCACTCCCAAGGTGGGTCTGTTCGATACACTATTCTCTAATATGTACCTGTGTGCTTGACTTGATATCATATATCATGACTAATGACACTCTATCATCAATCAACACACTGTCTAGTCTTATGTATTATTATCGTCTATTTTTCTTCCACAATAATATTCGACTAGGGACATAACAAGAATGTATCTACTCTTATCATACATATCATCTCATTGTTTAGGTCATCAACCTGGAAACATATGTCATCCTATAACATCATTCTTTAGACATATACTATGTATGTGTCATCACCTCACGATTGAGCCAAACATAATAGACATCATTACCTTTATTATTATCAAGTCAAGTATCTAATGCCACATTCCAATCATCATATGATTGGTTCTCTGGGCATACATACCAAGAATAGGGTCTAGGGCTTGAGGAAGAACAAGAAAATTGGGTATTCAGTCGAGTTTCACTAGTTGAGAGGGAGAAAACTCGACTGGATGAATCCTTAATCACTAGTGGTACAATGGTGTCGGTCACTGATGCATGTGTTTTTAGTTATTATTACAGACACATTTTTCCTTGATTTCATGTGTACATTAGTCATTTATTTGATTTATAAAGCATGAAATGTCAAAGATGGCATGTTTCTATTGAATGCATAAAATTATATGATTTTAACTGTGTTATGTAATATTTTACACATCCCAAGTACTTATGATGTTTTTGTGCAATTTCAAGTACAAGTAAGATCCATAGACTCGGTGCTACCGACTTGGTAACAGTCATTGGTACCGACTTGACATCAATGATGGACTCAAAAACTCACCCAGAGTTGTTGCTATTGATAGCCAAAGTCGGTGGTATCGAAAAAACATCAATAAACCCCAACATGAATCAAGAAACCTTAGTGCTATCGAGTTCATTCAATAGTACCAACATGATTGGGATCACATGACTAAACCTAAGTGACTTGATACTACCGACTCACCTAGTTGATACTACCGAGTCTGCCAGATCATGCCATCTGCATATTTCACTCTAATCCAATGGTGGATGTTATTTCGTAACCTAAGTGCCTTCTATGACTTATGGGGACGATGGCCAGACGAAGGGAGGGAGCTATTTTCAAAAGCTTCAACCGAGGAGATCCGAGCACCTCTGAAGGATGATTCTACAATCAGAAGACAATAGAATGCACGTACGACAGAGGGGATCTTTCATACGGGAAGAGATTCAGGGGTTACCTTAGTTTCCTAATGTTTCTGACATTTTTCTTCTTCCTTTTTGATGTATTCACTAGTCCAGAAATGGTCTGTAGCGTCGGTTTTTTTAAGCCTGTAGCATCACTTTTTAACTGACTCCTAAGTGGGCGTCGCTATAGAATTTTACCTGTAGGGTCAGTTTTTTAACCAAAGAAAATCGACCCAATAGGCTGTAAAAAATGAGGAAGAAACTGTGGCCAAGGTTGTAAGGTCAGTTATCAAGATCAATCCGTAGACCTGTAGCATCAATTTTCTTAAAAAACTGATTCTATAGGTCTACAGATTGTAACCACACATGGTCGTGCTACGCGGCACGGCTGTGCTACCATATCCCAACATGGTTGTGCTACACAGCACGGCCGTGCTACCAGAAGCAACACGCTCGTGCTACACAAACAGCCATGCTACACAACACGGTCGTGCTACTAGAAGCCAACACGGCTGTGCTACATGACACGGCTGTGCTACATGGAAGAAATAGAAACATAACAGAAGAACAAGAAGAACCAGGATATGGGAGAGAGGAGCATTGATGCTCAACCGTCACCATTCCAAACCACACATTAATAACAAAAATGATTCATATATTCAGTTGAGTTACACATATTCACATCATAATCTACAAAATGATAGATTGCAAGTCTGAGATGAATGGAGTACTAAAATCACATACATAAATGGAGCTGACATATTTAATCCAATGCTATATTGAATTCATTTAGAAAAACATATGACCACTCTTTTCAAAATTCATTTAAGTCCTCAAGTGTGTAAGGCTGAGTTGTAAAGATCTATAGTAGAAAATGCACATGCTAATATTTTATAAAATTACTAAAATCACTTGAAAATTTATGATGTTATTCTTTATTACCTGATCTATAGTCTGAATGTCATATGATGCTTTGTTTGACAATAGCTTGCATATATTTCATTAGCCACAAGCCCAATCATTATTTTGTATAGGACACTACAAATAACAAATTATACTTAATGTTAGTAAACTACTATAAATAGGAGTTGAGAAAAAATATAACAGTTGACATATACGAGTTGAAAATTAATACATATAAGACTAAGAAGTTGTCAAAGTAGTTACCTTGACATTTGTCACTTGCCATTTTAGAACCTACAAGTATACATATATTAAGTTAAACATCATGCATCGATGATCTCATCAATAAACCCTAAAGTGTCAATTTGAGACTGTACAATGTCTACCCTCATATTTCTGGAATGTATATAATGATTACATATGTGATTGATAAAAAATATAGATATGAAAGAATACATATTTTTATTATTGGTTGATTTACTAGTAAAAAATGGCACATTGGGAGAGTGAGAATATTATACCTCACTTGTAGTCTGAAGAAGAAATATATACAAGTCAACAACAAGTCAATAGCACCTGCAACAACACAAATGCAAAATTTACAAATTTTGAAGTTTCTACAACTCAGCCAGCACGGACATTCTGCCCAGCACGGCGGTGCTACCCAGCACGGCCATGCTACCTCGTCAGTTGCATGACAGTAAAAAGAAAATGGAGTGAGGTGAAAGAGACAACCGTGCTACCTTGAGAACAACCGGACGGTGGGGGAGCTTGTGTAGGAGAAGAATTGGAGAAAGAAGGTGCACGACCCTTGCAACGCCGTAGGCGTCGTACATGCTACATAGTCAGTTGCACGACAGTAAAAAGAAAATGGAGGAGTGAGGCGGAAGAGACAATTTTGCTACCTTGAGAAGAACTGGATGGTGGGGGAGCTTGTGCGAAAGAAGAACTGGAGAAAGAAGATGTGCGACCCTTGCAACGCCATAGACGTCGTCACCATTCAAGGAAGAAAGTGGATGGGCGTTGTCTCCAAAGTGCATGGCGTCAGAGATGGTGGTCGATCAAGAGGCGTCGGCACCGTCCAAAGAAGAAAATGGCGGTTGGGCATCGTTGTCCAAGAAGGGGTGCCTATTTGCCTCTCTTCAGGTGTGGAGATGGTTGGGAAGGTGACCTTGGAAGCGGCGGAATTTTGCTTCTCTTCGGGAGCGGGAACAGGAATGGGGAGATGAACAAAATGAAATGAAACACAATGAAACATAGCTCAGCTTTGGTCTAATATCAGCCCGACCTCTAGGGTCGGTTATCTCAAAAAACCGATGCTACAGAGACTAAGTGGTGCCCGAATTTTTTGAGACCATCTCTAAGGTCGCTTATTTGAAAAAACTGACCCTAGAGGTCATGGTCTATAGAGTCAGTTATTTGAAAAAACTGACCCTACAGACTAAGTGGTGCCCAAAAATTTTGAGACCATCTCTAAGGTCGATTATTTAAAAAAACCGACCCTAGAGGTCAGGGTCTATAGGGTCAGTTATTTGAAAAAACTGATGCTAGAGTTCCAAACAGTGCCCACATTTTTTTGTTGACCCTATAGCATCGATGATTTGGAAAAACCATCACTATAGATCGAGGCGCTGAGCCAAATTCACACTAATTGTTTCCGCGGGAAACCTGTAAGGTTGGTTTTTTTGATAAAGCTGATGCAATAGTCTATTAGTTCAGTTATTTTAGTAAAAACGACGCTATGGGCAGTGACGTTATAGGCCAAAAATGTAGTAGTGATTCATTGATGAAAACCATGCAAGGCTAGAAACCTTTATTCCTTAGGATCCGGGAGTAGCCCGGATATACATTGTGATTGATTTCTATGCATGAATATCAATTTCAGCTCTTTTTACTAGATATAAATCTATGAAAGATTTGTGTTCTACTTGTGCTTGATCACCATGAGTGGATTGACAGACACTTAGTCATCTCGAGAGAGAGTTTGAGAGTCGAAAAGCATAGATTTACCCGTGTACTGTGCCCTTTGGGAAAAGTGGAGTGTAAACGGGAGGAGAAACCCAGAGAATAATCATAAAGCATCTAATTAATCAACCAATAACTGTGGAAGTAGAATTGACATTATATTAGGTAGCAAGTTACACTGTGGGAGCAGGTAATTGTGGCTACATGCTCCTTATCTAGGGATTAAGATAATATATGTTAGTGTGTGAGGTCAATTATTAGTGTTATCCGTGGTGAAACCACTTTACTAAGGAATTCATTCCATCTCTGATTAATTCAACCTTTAAATTTTTTTGTTTCTGTGTTTGTTCTTTAACTCAAACCAATTCAACCATTTACAATTGACTTTATTGATTTGACTATAGTTAGTAGTAGTCTACTTGAGAAATGCTTCCCCATATTTGACTCAGGCCTCACAAGGCCTTATTACTTTGATACGTTCACTTGTGTATTATGTGCGGTAAACTCGTGTCAAGTTTTTGGCACTATTGCCAGGAAAGCGACAACATCCAACACTATGAGTGTTGTGGTTGGCCACTCTAGGCCATTTTTATTTTATTTTATTTTATCATTTTTTTTTAATTTTCTTCAAGCTGAATCATAATATCTTTTTGATACATCATAAATATCTTGCACTAATACCTACTTTCTACTGTTTCATGGAATCTAGTGCATGGTGCGTACTAGAGCCATAGAATATGGAGAATCATCCTCACCAGGCTTTGGACAAGCAGAGCTCTTACAAGGAGAAAGGGAGTCTGACATATTTGTGGATAGGTTCAACTGAAACCCTCCACCGACACCTCCACCTAAGAGACCTGTGACACCAAAAGAACCAGAAACAACAGAAATGGAGGGAGAAGAAGAAATGACAATATGGGAAAGGATAAAGGCTTCGTCATCTATGGCCCAGAAAGGGCCCATGAAAAGGCAAGCCATCAATGTGGGTAGCTATAAGATAGATCCTGGACTTATTAACTTAGTAAAATCTCAAGCGTTCCATGGCCATCCTTCTGAACATCCAATGACGCATATCAGTAATTTCATGGAGAACTGTGATATGGTCAAGATATAGAGGCTCCCAGCTACTACAATATATCTTAAGCTGTTTTCATCTTCAGTGAAGGATAGTGAAAAGTCATGGTTCAACAATCTTGCTGATGAGATCATTCAGACATGGAATCAGATGATAGATGCATTCTTCAAGTGCTACTTCCCTCTGCAAAAGACAAATGACTTAGTGAAGAAGATTTACAACTTCAAACAGTAAGTTGATGAGTCCTATTTAGAGACATGGGAGATGTTTTAGAATATGCTGAGAAAAGCACCTCATCATGGTATTGATCTACTGGGGCAGGCCAAGATCTTCTATTATGGCCTACACAAAGGGGAGAGAACAACTCTTGACAGTACAGGAGCAGGTTTCTTCTTCAACAACAAGCCCGCTCACTGCCATGAGATCCTCAAGAACATGTCTAAAAACCAATCATGGGGAGAAGAAAGAGAGCCACCGGCGACCATTAAAAGTTTCGGGGAATCCAAGGTGATATCTTCTCTAAACGAGAAGTTAGATCTGATTACTAAGAAGCTATGTGCTACAGATAGATTTCCTACTGAGGAAGAAGAAGAAGAGTGCAAGTATGTGTGCCAGGGGAAATCTAGGAAAAATGGCTATTCTTGGAGGACGGACCCCAAATTCTCTTGGAAGGATCCTAACAACTTCTAACAGAATCCATCACAAGTGCAACAACAACATCCAAAGCCACATCAGTATGGTGGCCAAGCACAATATCAATCAAAGCAACATAAAATTGACAATATTGAAGAAATGTTGGGCAAGCTATTGAGTTAGAATGAGCTACAGATTGCACAAACTCAAAGGGATCTTCAAAATCAAGGGGAACATATTCACAACATAGAGACACATATCTCTCAGATAGCCGAAGATGTGAGTGCATTAAAGCAACCAACCTAACAAGGATTTTCAGTGAACACTAATGTACCATCCATGAATCAACATGTGAAAGTTGTTCTGCTACACAATGGCAAGAAGTTACTGAATGATGCATCACATAGTGCAGTTGCAGAAGAAGCTACAAATCAAAATATACCAGTGGATGAAGAAGAACTAGACATGTTAGCACAGGAGAAGACTATAGAGGAGCAAGTTGATGAGGTTGGGGGTAATAAAATTCATGCTTATATCCCGCCTCCCAAGAGGGAACTTGTAGTTCATGTGCCCTTTCCGAACAATTCAAAGACGACTAAGATGGACTGACAGTTCAAGAAATTTCTAGATAATTTTATGAAGTTATCTGTCAAAATTCCTTTGATAGACGCTATCGAGAAGATACCATCTTAAGGGAAGTTTTTGAAGGATATAATTACAAAGAAGAGAAATATACTAGAGTTTGATGTCATGGTTCTGAAAGAGCAGGTTATTGCTTTCATCTTGGGGATATTGCCTCCTAAAACATAGGATCTAGGATGCTTCAATATCACATGCTTCATAGACAATGCAAAATTTGGAGAGGCTTTATGTGATTCAGGGGCAAGTTTAAATTTGATGCCCCTATCTACCTTCAAGAAGATCGAAATTAACCAATCTAGGAAGAGTAGCATGACAATCCAGTTGGTAGACAACTCAGTAGTTAAGCCATATGGTATATGCGAGGATGTCTTGGTAAAAGTGGATAGGTTCGTCTTTCTTGCAGATTTTGTAGTGATGGAAATGTAGGATGACCATGGCAATGAGCTTCTATTTGGAGACCATTTCAAGCCACTACATACATGATACTTGAGATGGGAAGAGGAAATCTGAATATAGGAATCCAAGATGGCAGGTTCGAGATCAATATGTCAGTGCACTCTCAAGCCACAAGAGATAAGGTGCAATGCAACATGCTTCAACACATGGATAACAAGTTTTCTCTATTTCTAGGGAAGCTGTTCCTGGATATGTCCCATGTTATGACTAAAGTAGAAAGAGGTACTCTAGCAGTGGACATCCTAGGAAATACAAAGGTGATCTCACTGACTCAAGCAATGCACTACCCAGACGATGAGGGAAAGGACTAATCCCTACTGTCAAAGAAGAAGCCATAGTTGATTCTGTGATACAGTCATCATCCAAGATACCCTAAGAAGCATGCTTGATGAACAGAATGGAGGACAACATCTGTGACAACCATCTAGAGGAGTGCGTTTTGATGTTGAAGGTAGTACCTTGCTACTATGCAAGACGCTTTGATGACCTTGGACCACTGCCCCCACCATTGGTCCCATCTCTATTGAGCCCATCAGACTTGGAACTGAAGCCATTACCGTTGCACCTAAAGTATGTCTTCTTAGTTGTAGAGGAAAAGCTCCCAGTGATCATATCATCTTCTTTGAGTGGTGTTGAGGAAGGAAAGTTAATCACTGTGCTGGAAAACCACCGAGTTGCATTCGGGTGGTCCATAGCTAACATAAAAGGGATCTCTCCAACCTTGTGCCAACACAAGATTTGGCTAAAAGAAGGAGCTAAGGTAATTTTCCAACCTCAGAGGCAGCAACCCAATTATGACTGAGGTGGTGAAGAAGGAAGTCATCAACCTTTTGCCAACATGTATAATCTATGCATTTCTAATTCAATGTGGGTTAGTCCTACCCAAGTAGTTTCTAAGAAAGGGGGGATCACAGTCACTACCAATGCGGATAATGAATTGATTTCCACTAGGCTAGTGATGGGATGGTGAGTGTGCATAGATTATCACTAGTTAAATGCATCCAACATTAAAAGATCATTTCCCTTTACCTTTTATTGATCAGATCTTGGAATGATTATCTGGCCGTTCACACTTTTGTTTTCTTGATGGATATTTCGGGTATAATCAAATTTCCAAAGAGCCTAAGGATTGGGAGAAATCCACTTTCACCCACCCTTATGGCACGTTCTCATACTGACATATGCCTTTTGGTCTTTTTAATGCCCTTGCTACATTTCAATGTTGTATGCTTGCCATTTTTTCTGATATGGTAGAGCGGTGCTTAGAGTTTTTCATGGATGATTTTTTTGTGTATGAGAAATCTTTCAATGATTATCTATATAACCTTGACAACGTGCTATAGAGATGTGAGGAAACTCACCTAGTTCTAAACTAGTAGAAGTGTCACATGATGGTAAGTGAAGGGATTGTTCTTGGATATAAGGTGTCCAACATAGGCATGGAAGCGGATCCAGTAAAGATTGAAGTCATCTCCACACTACCTCCACTGATATCGGTGAAAGGAGAAAGGATCTTTTTAGGATACATTAGATTTTACCACCGTTTTATCAATGATTTCTCAAAAAATTGCCAAACCATTATTTGAACTATTAGAGAAAGACACCGAGTTTTCCTTTGATGAGTGTTGTTTAAATCCTTAAAGAAAAATTGATCCCTGCACCTATTGTATGAGCTCTTGATTGGAGCCTTCCCTTTGAGTTGATGTGTGATGCATCGGATTATGAAGTTGGAGTTGTGTTGGATCAACGCAGAGACAAGACTCCAACTATCATATATTATGTGTCAAAGACATTGAATGATGCACATATGAATTACACTACTACTGAAAAAGAATTGTTGGCGGTAGTGTTTGCTTTTAAAAAATTCCACCAATACCTAGTTGGGGCTAAAGTGATAGTTTGGACTGGGCATGATGCCATCATATACTTGTTGCAAAAGAAAGATGCCAAACCCAGATTGATTAGGTGGATTCTTTTACTTCAGGAATTTGACATTGAAATTAGAGTCAAGGCAGGGGTAGAGAATGTCATAGTCGATCATTTGTCTAGGTTCGAATGGGTGAACGAAAAAGATATAGCCATCCCCATTATTGAGGAATTCCCATGTGAGAAATTGTTTGCAATTAAAACTGAAGATCCTTGGTTTGCAGATATTGCTAATTACCTTGCTTGTAAGGAATTGCCTGCAGATTGGGGGTACCAAGAGAATAAATGATTTTTTCACTCGTTGAAGTTTTATATTTGGGATGACCCAATTCTTATTAAGCAATGTAGGGATGGGTTGTTAAGAAGATGTGTACCCGAATGTGAGGTAGAGAGAATCTTGTCACAATGTCATTCTCTACCCATAGGGGGACACCATGCTGGCTCTAGGACTGTGGATAAAGTCTTAGAGAGTGGGTTTTATTGGCCTACCTTGTTTAAAGATGCTCACAACTTTGTTCGTCGTTGTGACGCATGTCAACATGCAGGTAATGTCTCAAAGTGACATGAGATTCCCTTAAATGTGTTTCAGGAGGTTGAGGTTTTTGATCTTTGGGGTATAGAATTTATGGGCCCATTTTGTCATCTAATTCCAATCTTTATATATTATTTGCAGTTGATTATGTGTCTAAGTGGGTGGAAGAATTTTCAACCCGCACCAATGATGCACATGTAGTGTGCAAGTTTGTGAAGGAATACATTTTTTGCAGGTTTGGTGTCCCCCACCTAATTATTGGTGATGGTGGATTCCACTTCACTAACAGGCAGTTTGGAGCTTTACTGAGAAAATATGGAGTGGAGCACTGAGTCGATACTCCATATCACCCAAAGACTCAAGGATAGGTTGAGGTGTCTAATAGAGAGGTGAAGAAAATTTTGGAAAGGACAGTCTCAACCAATAGGATGAACTAGAGTTATGTGCTAAGTGATGCTCTTTGGGCTTATAGAATCGCCTACAAATCCCCAATATGAACAACACCTTTTAGGCTTGTCTATGGCCGTTCAAGCCATCTACCCATAGAGCTTGAGCATAAGGCTAAATAGGCCATGAAGAAGCTGAATTTCAACCTATATGAAGCGGGTAGAAAGAAGCTTTTGGAGCATAATGAATTAGATGAGCTTACGATGGATGCTTATGAAAGCTCTAGGTTATCTAAGGAAAGGACTAAGAAAATTCATGATAGACACATTCTAACTCCCAGGTTAGAAAGTCCTCCTTATTAATTCTAGGCTTAGGCCGCATCCAGGTAAGCTAAGGTCTAAGTGGACTGGACCGTTTATGATTGAAAAAGTCTTTCCCCATGGTGTTGTGAACATTGTATATGGGAACATATCGTTCCTTGTAAATGGCCAAAGATTAAAGCACTATTCTGGAGGGGAGGTAGAGCCACAGATAGAGGAGGTGTAACTTTGCATCATTCCATAGATTGTTTCTCTAAAGACCATCTACTCTAGGACATTAAACAATGATGCCTGTTGGGAGGAAACTCAATTTTTATTGCATTATTTTTAGGTTCAATTTCAACTTTTAGTTGTTACTTTGCTTCAATTTCTGTAAAAATGGTACCTTAACTCATTTTTGGAGTGTGCAGGGCTTAACAGTCAGTACCACCAAGCTTATCAGTCAGTGGCACCAAAATGAGGTTAGGATGTTGTCCGCAACTGTAACACATACTCGGTACCACTGACTTGATAGGTCGGTACCACTGAGTCTCTGAAGATCTTTCGAGTGCTCACGGATAAGGTCTCAGTGCTACTGAATGTTGAATGTGCCCAGGTTCGGTATACCAATCCCAAAAATTTGAAAGCACCAACAATTTCAACAACTCAGTACTACCAAACTTGATGTCGGTACTACTGACTCAACACGTCAACAATCTGTGTGCTCACAATCCAACATCCACAATGTTCTTAATTGAGCAGTCAGTGGTACCGATCCATGACACTAGTCGGTACTACTGACTCATCATCGGTACCACCGAATCTATAGCGATCCGCAACATCTACGTCAGCCAATCATATGCCTTCGATGCAACTGACCATAGATTGTGCTAGACAACTCGGTACCACTAACTCAAAAGTTGGTAGTACTCACTCTGCCATGTTCAACTATATAAGGAGGGGTAGTGGAGCCATTTTCTTCACACCCTAAAAATACACTCCTTCTAAATTTCAGAGCAAGGTTGCACCAGGTGCTGATGGTCTTCCCTGAGCTTCTATTCTCTTAGCCTCCTTCTTGCATTAATGACATGGCTCCTAGGAGAGAAGTTGGTCGCTCGTAGGGCGAGTTGGTCCCTCGACCAACCCACATTCAACACCCATCCTCGGAGATAAGGAATCTCTATGAAGAGTTGCAGACAAGGCAAATTATCCCAATGTGATATGGTGATCACACATTGATCGAAAGGGTGGGCTTTACTGGCAACATGCGATGGGTATGTCAGAAGCAATTCATGGAGGGGGGTAATCCTTTCTTCAGCGACTAGAATACCTACCCAGATCTCATCCTATAGTTCTTGGCATCACTTGATGTTCTTATAGACCCCAAGTAGAAAATAGGATGTGAATGGCGAGAAGGCAAAGTAAACTTTTGTCTCTTCAACAACAACTACTCCCTCACGCTGAGGGCCTTCAACCACATCTTCAACTGGGCTCACATCCTAGAATGCTCCGACTTGTCTGACTTTGACTATGACTTGGCCTGGGAGCAGTTGACTGAGGTGCCGGTGGGATTTCGTATAAACTGACATATCCATATGGTTAGTGATATTAAGCATCATTTTGCTCGTATGCTTCACCGCCTTTAACCAATACTATTTTTGCTCATTCTGGTCAAGCTCAAGGGAAGGTACAAAAGGCGGATCTCTACTTTCTCTATAGGCTACTAGAAGGGGAGACTGTTAACTTTGGAGCTTTCCTTCTGCTCCATATGCTTTTTGTGTGGTGCAAAGTGACAAGGAAGGCATCAATTTTATTTGAGGGTCTCATCACCCCTATTGCACTACATTTGCACCTTGATTTGTCCATCCTCGAGCCATTAGAGGATACAACAAAGCTGGACCTCCTACACTTCCGAAAGGTGTGCCTTCTTCAATTCCACCACAATGTGCTCTACGTGCATTACACGCGTCGAGGATTGTTTCGGAGCGGAGCCTCCCCAACCTTATCTTAAACTTGCATAGGGTGAACCATCTCCAGCGTCCACTGAATGAGGGGGAAGTAGAATATTTTCCCAGGGCAATAGCTCAGGGCAATGACGAGGAGTACAGTGGTGACGATGACAACGATGCTGAGGAGGTGGAGCCCACCATCCCCATCACTAGGAGAGTGGTCCCACAAAAATGGGCCCGCACCTATGCTACCTCGACTTCTGCTTCCCCACCCCTTCTTAGGAGGTGCAAGACCTGTACAACATGGTGGGTATGTATACCATGTTGTAGGAGATCCGGACTGGACAACAACAACATCAAATGACCCTGGCCGGTGTGTAGGATATTCAAGAAAGGTTGTACCAGAACCAACATGCGATTTACGAGAATGAACGCTTTCTCTTGGCCAACCAAGAGAATGTTCACAAGTGTCTGCATCGGATGGAGCACTACCAACAACATTTCTTTGACAAATACTAAAACTGTGGATATTTCAGGGAGTATCTACAACCACTGCTAATTGTGCCTACATACCTCTCATTCCAGGGGATGTTCCCTCCACACGAACCCAACATGTCACCTCCACCATTCTGAGCCCTTATACCACTGTTCCACCTCTTGAGTGCGAGTATTAACTATGCAGACATAGTCATATTCAAGCTTAGGGGGGTGCTGGAACAATGTTCTATCTTTGTTTTTCTTTTAGTTGTGTAACTATAGGATCCACGTCTATCTAGTGTAATTGTGGAGTACTAAGTGCATGGTTTTGTTTTCAAATAAATTGTACTCTCTGTGTTGTGGAATGAAAAAGGTCATATCCTTAAAATCTTAAACTGCAAAATCTTTCTTTAACACCACTTGAGGAAGTGTTTAAACTAGTCAGCATTAGGACTTAGGACATACATGAAAGTCTGAATCAACTAGGGAATGTGAATGATGAAGATGTTGAGCCTAAATTGACCAAACCATAATGAGACCTTAAATGAAAATATAAGAAATAAAACTTTAGACCACCCTGAACACATGTCAATTAAGAGGGACACATCATAATATAATGAAAGGCATTGTCTCTTAGTTGTGTGATTCCATTTCTTTTCCATTCAAGTTATTTTCCTTGATTGCATTGCATGGCACGATAGGAACATAATAGTTAGTTTGTTTGCATTTGAAAAAGAAAGAAAAACATTGCATTTGGATACATTAATGATTTTAGTGCATATCAGCATAGCTTGCATAACACAGTTCATGTAGTTGCATACATTTCAACATTGCATGCATATTTTCTTGAACATGTAGATTTTAATTTCAAGTTATGAAGCTAAACTACAGGGATATAACTCCAAGGAAAATAAGAGAAGAAAAAAAATCATGAAGGCAAGAAGCATAAGAATTAATGTTTTTGAAAAAAAAAGAGGATAAGAAAATTGTTCAAAAGAAACAAGGAGAAAGTATATACCACATGTTTGTTTTAGTGATGATTTAATCCACATGTGCATTGTTTTGAGTTGTCAAACAATCGCAACTCATTCGTACATGCATCATTTCATAAAATGATATAATTTTAGGCATTAGGATTCATGCATGGCATTTGAATTTTTAATTGCCACCCAACTTGAATCATAGCTTAATCTTATTGGTAGGCCACTCTAATGATTTATCTCCTCATTCATGCTTATACAAAGATCTACTTCCAAGTATTTGGTAGATAGGAAAGAGCAATTTAGTATAGGGAATCACACAATACACTAAGCAAATGTCTGAGTAACTATGATGTTAACTACTTTCTTGATAGTGTCATTAACCAAAGGTGGACATCTTTTATGCAATTTTTTGGTCACTTTAGAGTATTTATCGGTTCAGTGGTCAGTGAAGGCCGGTTTAGGGTTTGATAGGTGGATTTGATTAAGAAAGGAATGTATGTGTTATGTCATTTTTTTGAATCTTGTCAAATAGATCCGAGAGAGTATTTCTTGAGGACGAGCAACATTTAAGCTTAGGGGAGTTTGATGCATGTGTTTTTAGTCATTATTACATGCACATTTTCCCTTGATTTCTTTTGTAGATTAGTCATTTATTTGATTTATTATGCATGAAATGTCATAGATGACCTGTTTCCATTGAATGCATCAAATTATACGATTTTAACTATTTTATGTAATATTTTCCACAACCCAAGTACTTATGATGTTTTTGTGCATTTTTAGGTACAAGGAAGATCCACAGACTTGGTGCTACAAACCTAGTAATAGTTGGTGGTACCGACTTGACATCAGTGATGGATTCGAAACATGCCTCGAGTTGGTGCTACCGATAGCTGAAGTTGGTGGTGTCAGAACAACATTAGTAAACCCTAGCATGAATCGATAAAACTCGATGCTACCGAGTTGACACCAGGGAGGAAGTTCAAAAAATACAAGACTCTGTGCTATCGAATCCAGTCTATTGTATCGATATGATCGGGATCACACAACTAAACCTAAGTGACTCGGTACTACCGACTCACCTAGTCGGTACTACCGAGTCTGTCTGATCAGACCATCTGTAAATTTCTCTCTAATCCAACGGTGGATGTTATTTCATACCCTAAGTGCCTTCTATGACTTAGGGGGGTGATGGCCAGACGAAGAGAGGTAGCCACTTTCATTGCACGTCAATCGGAGAGAGAGAAGAGAAGAACTAAGGACTAAAAGCTTCAACCAAGGAGATTCAAGTGCCTCCAGATGACGATTTTACAGTCGGAAGACAACAGAACGCATACACGACTGAGGGGATCTTCCAGACAGGTAGAGATTCAGAGGTTATCTTAGTTTCCTAATGTTTCCCACATTTTTCTTCTTCCTTACTATGTATTCATTGATGAAAACCATGCAAGGCTACAAACCTTTATTCCTTGGGATTCAGGAGTAGAAATTATATACACTGTGATTGATTTCTGTGCATTAATATCAATTTTATCTCTTTTTACTGGATATAAATCTATGAAAGCTTTGTGTTCTACTTGTGCTTGATCACCATGAGAGGATTGGTAGATTCTTAGTCATCTCGGGAGAGAGATCGAGGGTCGAAAAACATAGATTTACCTATGTACTATGCCCTTTGAAAAAAGTGAACTGTAAATGGGAGGAGAAACCTAGAGAATAATCATAAATCATCTAACTAACCAACCAATGAAAAAACACTAGAGGGGGGTGAATAGGGTTTTATTGAGATTTTAATAATAATTCAACCAAGACAAGCAATCACAAAGATATTGGACAAGGGGACAAGGAGTTAGAGTGGTTCCAACCTTAGAAAATACTAAGGCAGTCAATCCACTACCCGGTTGCTTACCCAACCGGGATTTTAAAAGTATTTAAATTTTATTACCTCACAAGGATGTTACATAAAATTACAAATACTTTCACCAAACCCTTTGGATAGCCTTCACCTAGAAGTAGTCTCACCAACCTCAAAGCAACCTTCCTTGAAGTAACCTCAAGCTCCCCCTTGAAGTAGCCTTCCTCTTGAAGCAGCTTCCCGTTGAGACAACCTTCTTGAAGAAGTCCAAAGTCCACCTTCTCCACCGAGAAGACCCTTCTCCACCTGAGAAGTCAAACCCTCTCCAATCTACAACCTCCAACCCTAGGAGTAGCAAGGAGAGTATAAACAATATAAAGGAACAAGAAAGAAAATTGGAAGTTACAATACCATTGTAGCACAAGGCTTGATTTCCTATATCAAGCATTTTGATCTCCTAACCAATGTATATGGAAGTGTAAGTGTAGTGGGTAGGAGATTCTATCCTATAGGACACAAAATTGGAGCAATGGAAATGAATAGCCAATGTTGGAGTTGCACAATTCCTCATAAGAATGGATTGCTAATTGCAAGAATTATGCTCAAGTGTTGCACAAGTGTGTGTTGGGTGTCCTAAGGCATGTCCTATTTATAGGAATGGCCTATGAGTGCTTAAGGACGTTCCAGACACTTTCTAGGGGGTTCTTAGTGCTTAACTAGCCATTAGGTATCCACTAATTGCTTTAGCAACGGCTAGTTAATTAATCTTAAAAAGTGCAGATAGGGACAGTCTCAGTCGAGGAATTGTCGACCGAGATCCCAGTCGGTCGAGGTATTTGTCAACCGAGGGACTGTCTGGAAAAAGAGTGTATAACGTTCTATTCCAACTCCCAACTACCTTGTCTTCTGTGTCTAATGGCAACTTGGGTCATTATCGGTCGAGGAGATTGTCGACCGAGAGTGTCTCGGTCGAGAAGTTTGTCGACCGAGAATGACTCTGTTTCAATGTTTTAAACTATGTACTAAGTGTGTGTATCAGTGTGTAGTTATGACACTATTGTTGGGAATGACCTATCTAAGTGTTTTGATTGGCTAGGGAAGATATAAACGCTTATTTTACATGATATCTAAGTACTTGTACATTATATACTTGTACAAGTTTTTTACATTTGGTTACAATCATGAATTAAAGCATTTTGAGCATATAGATCTTCCAAGTTGTGTCATCCACGTAGTTCCTGCAACACTCAAGTAGTACGTTAGATCCACAAGGATGAAATGTTTGTCATCATCAAAACAAAGGGATTATAATAATGTCCAATTTAGCCAACAATCTCCCCCTTTTTGAAGATGACAAACATTTCCAAAATATAAAATAAGGAAATGTAAATCATACGAGTTTCATACCTGAAGTTTACCTTTTGTAGTCATTCTCTTGTTTGCAAGTGTGTGTTGGCCGAATGATTATGAAACTCATTTTATTTTTGATTTTATATTATTTCTCCCCCTTTGTCATTTCAAAAAGATAACCAAGATCATCATTAAGTATGACTTTTATTATTCCCCCTTAATTTCATAATTAGATGTTTCCCCTTAATAAGAAATTCAGTTTTAAGAACAAGGGATGCAAACCATTTATTGTCAAATTTAGCCACAATTTATTTCTCAATCATTTGCAAAGGATGTTAAGCCTTGAAATGATATGAGATTCTTTTAGATTCATGGCATATGTGTTTTGATTTCTCATCCATTTTACAAGGGATGTTAAGCCATAAAAATGATATGAGAATCCTTTAATCTTATAGTATAGTACATGAATGTATCTCTAACCAAATACACGAGATGTTAAGCCCTAATTTGTTTAGAGAATTCCATTATATTTATACATATTGTAGGCTCCAAAATTACTTTAAAGATACTAAGGTCATAACTAGCCTCAAATTTTCTTTATGATGTTTACAAAGTTTTGTAGGCTCCTTCTTATAGTCAAGATAGTTTTTGTGAGCTCCCCCTTAATCAAGATAATTTAAGGATTCTAAGGTCACAATAAGTATAATAAGCTAACCTTTTATGAAAGCTATGCACTAAAATCTTGTTTTCTATATATTAAGATTAAGTGCAAGGAAATGATTTACAATTAAGCATTTTGTCAAGCTTATTTTAGGTCGACCTTGACTTCGACCATAGAGCCCCTTGGTCAAACTTGATTTCAACCAAGAGGCAATTTCTGCAGATTTCCAATTTAAGCATTTTCAATGATCTACTTAATTGAACACAGCTTACAAAGTATTAATCATATATAACAAGAATGTCTTTTTCTATAGGCTAAGTACAGGATAATCATTTAAATAATATGTCAAGATGCATTTGTGCCATAGAGATTTATCTTAATGAAAATTTCATTTACAATGAAAATATTATCTTGTATACATTTATGGTTTATGTAAAGATCATTTTAAGTAAACCAAGTAAAAGATGACACACGATGATCATAGTAAAGACATTTCCATAATTATAATGATCATGAACATTAAAGTAAATTTCAATACACATGGTTCCTAAATAGATAGACCAAGAAATACTTAGGATAAACCAATGTGGATTATAGTAATTTCCTTGATTAAATCAACATGGTTCATAATTTTCAGTTCTAAGTCAAACCATGTAGGAGATGGACTAAAATATTTCCATGAAAAGAAAATCTATATTTTTCTTGATTAATCATGGTTCATGAATTTTCAAATTTAAGACAGACCATGAACATGCTTAATAAACTTTTTTCAATTAATGAAGAAAGTTTTTTCAATATTAATTTTCATATATTACTTTTTGCAAAATGTTTACCAAGACAATATACCTTCATTCCATAAATCATGATGCAAAAGATCAATATTCCTTGATTAAAAAAAACGGTCTTCAAGATTCATTCTTGATTTGCATATTAAATCAATCATTAATAGTAATTTGATAGCAAAACTGGATCAATTAAATAGGTTCAGCAGAACTTGATTCGGTCAAGGTTTTCTTCGACCGAATTTTATCTCGGTCGAAGATTTTCTCGACCGAGTATTCTGCTGTTTGTACAGGTTTTATCAAAAACTTTTGCAAGCTTAAAATAGTAACCTTCTCGGTCGATGACTTCTCGACCAACAGTGTTCTCAGCCGAACATTTTCTCGACCGAGAATGTTTCTGTATTATGTTTCAATAATCATTTGCAATCAAGGTACACGGATATGAAAGTTAAAGCTTAATTTTGTTGAGATATGACATTTGAATATAAAAGTAACTTTTAAGGTCAAATCTCAACTAATCAAATTCAAATCTCTAAGTTTTAGGAATCCAAACTAGATCATCATTCCTTTTCTTGTATGGGTATGAAATAGAGTTGTGTCCAAGACGTAAGCAATAATGACAACTAATATAGTCAATCTCATTTCTAGGAGTTGAGTTGTTCTTGGGTACATACATAATCTTGGCCTTGGGTGCTTGTGTTCTTCTAGGTTCAGGTTGATAGGATTTCCCTTTTGAAACATATCCTAAACCTCTCCTTCCATTATGACTAGAAGAGTTATTCAGAATTTTATCAAGAACATCATTGCTACTTAAGCTACAAATTTCTTGTTGTAACTTAGCAATCTCATCCATCCTCTTCTTGATATCTAACCTTGCTTGATCTAGATTAGATAATAAATAATCTCTTTCTTTTACAATAGTATCATAATCTTGATGTTTACACAAAATAGGTTGTTTTTGAAGATCATTCACTTGAGCTGGCAAGTTTATCTTTTCTAGGGAGAGAAGATTGCAATTTGCTTCTACTGATTTTATCTTAATATCATGATCTTCAATATCCTTTATGAGATCTTCATTTTCAGATGTGAGAGCCAGAAGTTTAGCATGTAACTCATCATTTACTTTATTTGTTTTCTTTAATTTCTTCTTGCACTCAATATATTTATCATGTGTCTCTTGAAGACTAGTAATTAAATCTTCTTTTGGTAGATCAAAAAGACTTACCTCTTCTTCTTCTTCATTTGTTGTAGCAATAAGACATTCTACTTCTTCTTTTCCATCTTCACTATCATCACTTGAATCATCCCATGCAGCTTTATATGCTTTTCCTTTCTTCTTGTGAGATGATTTCTTCCCCTTCTTAAGTTTGGGACAATCACCTTTTAAGTGTACCTTTTTACCACATTCAAAGCACCTGGAAGAAGAAACACTAGAAGTTTTGTTTGTTTTAAAACTTTTATACTGCTTACCATTTACAATGAGAGTTTCTTCTTCACTATCATCTTAACTTGTGTCATGACTAATCTTGGTTGATGCTTTGAATGCAATGTCCTTCTTTCTCCCTTGTTGAATTTCATGCTCTCGTATTTCTTCCTCCTCTAAGGTTGCTTCATGTGCTTCTAAGTTGCCAATGAGTTGTTCCATCCATAGTTGGGTGAGATCAGTTGCTTCTTCAATAGCAGTCACCTTGGACTTGTACTTGGGAGGAAGAGACCTAAGAATTTTTGACACTTGATCTTCTTCATTGATCACTTTACATAAGGCATTTAAACCATTCACAATAGAAGAAAATTTTGCATACATTTCTCTAATAGACTCATTTTGATCCATACAAAATTGTTCAAATTTTTTCTTAAGCATTCTTATTTTAGGATTCTAAACATGAACAGTTCCTTCATATGTTACATAGAGTCTATGCCATATTTCATTTGTTGTTTCACAATTTGATATTCTATTGAATTCACCAACTGAAATTGAACAATAGAGTATACTTACAACTTTTGCATTCATTTGGGAAGACCTTACCGTATTGGCATCCCAATTTGCATACTCTGTTTGAGGGAATTCATATTGATTTGATACCATCCTCCAGAGATCCCAGCTAATTCCTTGGAAGTAGAATTGCATCCTCCTCTTCCCGTAGGTGTAGTTAGTGCCATCAAAAGGTGGAGGTCAAGCCACGAGTGTCCCTTCCAAGTTGAGGTTGTTGAGTACCCCGTCACCCATTCTTCAAGACTTTGTTAGAGTTCCTTGAATCCCTGCTCTGATACCAAATGAAAAAACACTAGAGGGGGGGTGAATAGGGTTTTATTGAGATTTTAAAAATAATTCAACCAAGATAAGAAACCACAAAGATATTGGAAAAGGGGACAAGGATTTAGAGTGGTTCCAACCTTAGCAAATACTAAGGAAGTCAGTACACTACCTGGTTGGTTACCCAACTGGGATTTTGAAAGTATTTAAATTTTATTACCTCACAAGGATGTTACATAAAATTACAAATACTTTCACCAAACCCTTTGGTCAGCCTTCACCTAGAAGTAGTCTCACCAACCTCAAAGTAGCCTTCCTTGAAGTAACCTCAAGCTCCCCCTTGAAGCAGCCTTCCTCTTGAAGTAGCTTCCCATCGAGACAGCCTTCTTGAAGTAGTCCAAAGTCCACCTTCTCCACCGAGAAGACCCTTCTCCACCTGAGAAGTCAAACCCTCTCCAATCCGTAGCCTCCAACCCTAGGAGTAGCAAGGAGAGTACAAACAATATAAAGGAACAAGAAAGAAAAATGGAAGTTACAATACCGTTGTAGCACAAGGCTTGATTTCCTATATCAAGAGTTTTGATATCCAAACCAATGTATATGGAAGTGTAAGTGTAGTGGATAGGAGATGCTAGCCTATAGGACACGAAATTGGAGCAATGGAAATGAATAGCCAATGTTGGAGTTGCTCAATTGCTCATAAGAATGCATTGCCAATTGCAAGTATTATGCTCAAGTGTTGCACAAGTGTGTGTTGGGTGTCCTAAGGCATGTCCTATTTATAGGAATGGCCTATGAGTGATTAAGGACGTTCTAGACACTTTCTAGGGGGTTCTTAGTGCTTAACTAACCGTTAGGTATCCACTAATTGCTTTAGCAATGGCTAGTTAATTAATCCTGAAAAGTGTAGACAGAGACAGTATCGATCGAGGAATTGTCGACCGAGATCCCAGTCAGTCGAGGTATTTGTCAAGAGTGTATAACGTTCTATTCCAACTCCCAACTACCTTGTCTTTTGTGTCTAATGGCTACTTGGGTCATTCTCGGTTGAGGAGATTGTTGACCGAGAGTGTCTCGGTCGAGAAGTTTGTCGACCGAGAATGACTCGGTTTCAATGTTTTAAACTATGTACTAAGTTTGTGTATCAGTGTGTAGTTGTGACACTATTGTATGGAATGACCTATCTAAGTGTTGTGATTGTCTAGGGAAGATCTAAACGCTTGATTTACATGATATCTAAGTACTTGTACATTATATACTTGTACAAGTTTTTTACATTTGATTACAATCATTAATTAAAGCATTTTGAGCATATAGATCTTCCAAGTTGTGTCATCCACCTAGTTCCTGCAACACTCAAGTAGCACATTAGATCCACAAGAATGAAATGTTTTTCATCATCAAAACAAAGGTATTATAATAATGTCCAATTTAGCCAACAACCAATAACTACAGAAGTGGGATCGACATTAGATTAGGTAGTGAATTACACTATGACAGTAGGTAATTTTGGCTACAGGCTCCCTATCCAGGGATTGACATAATAGATGTTAGTGTGTGAGATCAATTATTAGTGTTATCCATGGTGAAACCACTGTCCTAAGGAATTCATTCCATCTCTGATTAATTCAACCTTTAAATTCAATTTGTTTCTACATTTATTCTTTAACTCAAACCAATTCAACCATTTACAACTGGCTTAGCTGATTTGACTGTAGTTAGTAGTAGTCTACTGGAGAAATGCTTCCCCGTGTTCGACTCAGGACTCACAAGGCCTTATTACTTCGATACTTTCACTTGCGTATTATGCACGGTAAACTTGTGTTAGTCACATTTACTGAGTAAGTAACTTAGGTGACAACAATTGTAATCATTGTAGATCTATCAGTTGAGATACCTCAGGGAAAACTCAGGCAACAACAACTTTTGTCACAAACTTAGAAATTTGCTTCAAAATCCCTAGAAACCTATGTAAATGTAACAAGAGAGCCTAGAAAGTATTTTTAATATACAGAGGCACATTTTTAAAATAGAGAGAGAAAATAATCATTTTGTGGTTAAGCTCAACACATGCATGACAAGGCATTTATACCAGGTAGTTTAAAGCAAAACATGTGTAGATGATAGTAAAAATAAACCACAATAGCAATCTATAAGAATACTCTCGCTAGGGACATAGAAGTATCATCAGTGGTAGTGATAAGTAATTTAGATCTAATAAAATTAAATTTATCTCTATCTAGGGGTTTATAAAAATATCCTCAAGTTGATTTTCCATTCCCACATGAGTGACATAGATGTATTTCTTAGCAATGTGGTCATGAAGAAAATGATGGCAGACCTCTACATATTTAATTCTACTATGCAATATAGGATTGTAATACAAATTTATTGTACTAGTATTAACAAAAAGGATTGGAGAAACATCATAGAATATATTAAATTCTTGAAGCATTTTCTTCATCCATTGGACTTGGGTACAACAAATACCAAATTCTATGTATTCAACTTCGGCAGTGACAGAGCAACATTACTGTGTTTCTTAGAAAATCAAGAAACCGAAAAAGTTTCTAGAAGGAAGCAAGTGCCACTTGTGTGCTTTTCATCAACAAGTACATGTCATAATTCACATCACTATATGTTGTAAGAGTAAAGTCCCTTGACTTAGATTACTATAGTACAAAATTTTTGGTTTTGGGTAGGTACCTACAAATCCTCTTAACAACTACAAGATGGGATCTTATAGGGCTTGATTTAAATCTAGCACAGAAGCTGACACTAAACATAATATACGACCCAGATGTAGTCAAATATAATAATATACAAAACATAACTCCATAGAGCATCTCATATACATTTTTACCTTCTTTATCCTTATCTAGATTGGTGGTGTTGGACATAGGAGTATCGATTGGCTTTGCATTTTCCATCCCAAAGTGTTTCAATAGTTCACTTGTGTAGTTTCTTTGGTTGATGAAATTCCCATTGATTTGGAACCCAAGGAAGAAAGTAATTTCCCACATCATGATCATCTCAAGTTCACTCTGCATGTGGGAACTAAACTCCTTGCAAAGATCAAGATTGGTACCACCAACTTTTGTATTATTGACATAAATTTGACTGATAAATAAATTATTGAATTATGTTTCAAAAAGAGAATATAGAAAACCTTTCCCATGACATAGACATTATCAATTAAAAAATTCCTTAATTTCTCATACCAAGATCCAGGGATTTTCTTGAGCCCATAAAGGAATTTTTGTAATTGGTAAACATGATCAGTATGCTTATCATGTTTAAAGCCAAGAGGTTGATCCACATAGATTTCCTCATCTAGATCTCCTTTTAGAAAAACAATTTTAACATCCATTTATAAAGTAGGAAATTTTTATGATTAGCGAAGGCAAGTAGCATTCTAATAGATTCATGTCTAGAACGATGAACATAAGTTTCATCTAAATCAATATCATTATATTGATTGTAACCTTGAGCGACTAAACTTGCATTATTTCTTACCACCTTTTCAATTTCATCAAGTTTGTTCATGTAGACCCACTTTGTGCCAGTGATCTTTCTATATTTTGGTCTTGGCACTAGAGTCCAAACCTTGTTCTTTTCAAATTTCTCAAATTCTTATCATATTATTAGGATACACTTACCATCCTCAAGAACTTCTTTGAAATTCTTTGGCTCAAGTTATGATTTGAAGGCGATGTTGATTTTTTCTTTATTGAAGGCATCCCACGTCTTCACTCTTTTGAAGGGATTGCATATCGTGAGCTCCTTTGGACAATCTTTTGCAAAGCACAGAGTGAGATCATTCTTTTCATTTTCATGCTAGCATTCAACTTTAGCCACCTCTTTACCTTTGTTGTTTGATGTCTAGTTCTTTTAATTTGGGAATCAACTCATATAGAACATCATGATGAATAACATTCATGGAAATAGAGATGTTAGTATCAACAAATTTAACATTGATTGATTCTTCTAATTTAGACAGATCAATGTTTAAAACTCTATAAGATCTATTGGTAGTCCTATATCTAAGAAAGAAGGCTTTGTATGATTTTGCATCAAACTTGAGAGAATATTTGGTGTTCATAACAAAACATGGACAACAAAAACATGAAAGAATTTGATTCATGACTTTCTATCACACCATAGCTCATAGGGGGTTTTCTTAAGAAAAGGATGTGTGAAAACATGATTTTGCACAAAACAAGCAGTACTAACAACTTTGGTCCCAAACTTCTTCAGAGTGTCATACTCCAAGATCATTGTCCTAGGCATATCTTACAAGTACATATTCTTCCTATATACAACCCCATTTTTTTGAGGGGTATGAGGGGAAAAAAGGTTGTGCATGTAACAATATTCTTCACAAAATATTTCAAATAAATCATTTTCAAACTCTCTCCCATGGTCACTATTGATAGAAACAATTCAACAAGTAACCTCATTTTCAATTCATTTACAAAAAGTAGAGAAAACATCAAGAACATCATTCTTTGTAGCCAAAAAGAAGGTCCAATTAAGATGAGAGAAATCATTGACAATAAGCAATCTTGCTACCACAAAGCATTTGAGTTCTCATGGGTCCAAATAGATCAATGTGGAGAAGATCAAGAGCTCTTTCGGTGCTAAGGACTCCTTTTGATTTAAAGGATTATTTGGTTTCCTTCCCTCGTGTGTAAGGTTGGTATTCCTCATCCTTCATAAATTCCAATTTAGGAAGTCCTTTGACCAATTCATTTTTTCTCATCTTGTTCAATTGATGCATATTTATATGACCAAGCCTACGAAGCCACAAAGATGTGTCATTCTTATATACAATAAGGCATTTACCAAGAATATTCTTTAGAAAATTAAGAATAACATAATAAAAATTTCCAATTCTAGTTCTCTTATATGCGACATTGTAAGAGATGGAATCTAGAAGCAAACATTCTAGTAATGTAAAGAGAACAAGATAACCACTATCACAAAGTTGTCTAACACTTATTAAATTGAGATGTAGACTATCAACAAGAAGTACATTTATTATGAATAGTGAATCACCTACATAACCCTCACCTACTACTTTACCTTTCTTGTTGTTCCAAAATGCCACTAAACCTCCTTTCCTCCTTATAAAGGTGTTGAAGTGGATCTTCTCAACGGTCATGTTCTTGGATAAACAATGATCAAAAATCCCTAACTCTTTGGCCTAAAAGGGAAGGAAAGAGCTGATGCCCAATTCAAACTTTGGGATCCAGAGTTAGCTTGAGACCAATTTTGGGTTGGTCCCCACCATTTACGGACAAAAAGTAGAATAATGATCTCTAAACTTACAATGAGGTTTTCTTAGACCCAGAATACTCTTCATGGTATATTGGAGTTCCCTTGATCTTTTTCTTTCCCTTTTTCTTCCTCTTTGGGCCTCCCTCATATCCCAAACCACTACTACACACTTGTTTAGTAGAGTGTTCTATGACTTCATTTAGGGACTTCTTCCCATGTAGCAATTTTTGCAAGAAAGCTCTAAGCATGTGATTATTATCAGTAAGAGTAATAATGTTAGAAGACATGCTAGCAATAGATCACCCTCAAAATAGATGGCTTTGGTTAAATAAGAATCTCTTTGAAGAGAATATTGGCTACTTATTTTGTAGGAGAAATAGGTCTAGATTCTAGATCATTTACTTTAGTAAGAAGTCTAGAATTTTTAGTTTTAAGCAATATAATTTCATGAAGATAAGTTTGATTTTCATCTTTAAGGTCAGTAATTTGCTTAATATAAACACAATTTTCAAAATTCTACACCATTGTATTGAAGTTCAAGATCTAGAAATTTCTCTTGCAAATAAGAAAAGCTACTTTATTTACAAAGTATTTTCATTTTGTCCATGATCTTCTATTCTAGCATACATGTTATCAATAATTTTTCCTAATGTCTACTTTTTTTTACTTCTTTTGAATATGAAGAATGAGAAGCATAATTGTACTAATAAGGGCATTGTTGGAAAGTTCATTGAGATTGATCACACTTACTTTCTCACTTGTTCTAGCCATGAGGGCCATGTGGCATTCATGTTCATTTAAGATAAAATCACTTGAAGAACACTCTTCCCAAGCGACACAAGATGCATCTTCACCTTTTCTTTATTTCATGTCCTTCTTGAATCTTCCCTCATTGTGGTAGTCCTCATTCTTCCTATGACTTCTCTTTTTGTATTGTGTCTTGGCTTTTAGATATTCATTCTTGAAGTGCCCCTTCACTCCACACTCATAGAACCTAGAAATAAGAGCATGAGGATTTACCCTTGAAGTGATTTCCCTATGAGTAGTGAGTTTCAATATCACAATCAGAGTCATCTTCACTTCAGGAGGGAGGAGGTTGGATGATGACTTGTTGCAAAATAGCTTCAACTTGGGCTTTGAATGCATCCTCCTATTTTCTCTTGACATGTTTCTCTTCTTCTTTTTATTCTTCCTCTTGGTTGTCAAGTCTCACTTCATAGGCTTGCAGATTTACTATGAGTTCTTTAGTTTCAAAGAGGGACTTTTATATTCAATGGAAACCACCTTTGTTTCCCAACGGCGAGGAAGAGATCTAAGAATATTTGAGTTGATATTTTCCTAATCCATAGTGTGACCCGTAGAGGCAAGCCATTAACAAGAGTATTGAGCCTCAAGTACATTTCGGTCACACTTTCTTTCTTCCCCATCTTGAAGCTTTCAAAACGTCCATCGAGCATATAAACCTTACTTTCCTTGACTAGCTTCCTACCTTCAAAGGTGACACAAAATTGGTTCCAAATCTCATTATATGTGTCCTAAGAGGAAATGTGGTTGAATTCAGGTTGAATAAGGGTAGAGTAGATGATGCTAATAGTTTTAGCATTTCGTTGTGCATTTTCATACATGCATCTTTCTAAGTAGCTATTTCTTATTTTGGCTCAATGTAAGGATGAACAATGACTTTATACATGTCAAAGATCATAGCTTGAATGTAGAATTGCATCCTACTTTTATGATAGAGGAAGTTGGTGCCATCAAAGATAGGTAGACGCATGGAGAAGCCATTCTCTATGATGAGAGAACCAAGTAGATTTTTTCCCATCTTTTCTCTTACTTGTGGGAGAAGATTTTTAGAGAAGACCCAGTTCTGATACCACTTGTTGGATCTATGGGCTCTAGAGGGGGTGAACAATGCTAAAACCACATAAACAAAATTCATTAGACCTTGAAGATATTTGCTAAAAATATATCACAAGTATGAAAAGCAAGGAAGAGAATGATTGAGAATACACCAAAGAAGGTTAAGATGTATTGTGGTTCCAACCTCCAAACTAGGAGATGCACTTCCACTACCATAAGGGGTCAATGTCTAAGATTTTGAACCTTGTTACACTCTAAATTCCACAAGAAGAGTTACAAAAATTGACCACCCTTTTTTAAGAACAAGGGCTAAACTAGCATTCGTTTTTAGATAAAGGATTCAACATCTATTACAACATCTTATCTATCTACCTACCAAGAATCTTCAACCTTGTTCAATGACTTATCCATTCCTGAAGAAGATCTTCACCATTGCATTTTCCACTTCCTTCTTCAAAGAAGCAAACCTCAAAACACTACTTTGCTAGACAGAGAGAGTGGGAGGGAGAGTTGAGAGATTTAACAAGTGTATAATGGAGAATCTCTCTTATAGAATCCCTAACTCATTCAAATTGGATGTAGGGAAATAATTAAACTTGAGGCATATAAGGGCCTCATGAAGGCTTAAACACTAAACTATAGAAAGGGAGCATAGAAGGAAAACTTGGAATGAAATCCAAGGGCCCCTTTTTCTAGTTGAGGTCACCTACTAGATAGTAGAGACACTTGGATAGCTATTTTAGGGGGTTGCAATAGAACTATTTTTGAAGTTTACAACATATTGAATGCTATATACACTTTTTAGAACATTACAATAAAATGTTGTTAGTTGAATTACCTTCTGGATAACTAGGTCGACAATGATCACTATCTTGCTAATAACCTTTGTTAGTTGAGTTTCTAATCGATAAGAAACTCAAACAATAGCTGCATTAGCTTTTCCAGTGCTAAGCTAGTGGTTGATTAACCTTAGGGAAAACCTATCCGACAGTGGGTTCTGTCAAAAGCCTATAATTAACTATCAGTTGAGTTTCCTAGGGGGAACTCAATCGACAAGCCTTCTTGTGAAGGCATATGACAAATACCATAAAGTGTATTACTGTTCAATTTTAGTGCTCTAGATTTCCATTAAGCTTGGTTACAAGTAATAAATTCAATATAAATGACTTATAACACAATTATAATAAATATACTATCTATTCCTAAATTCTTACATTTGTGTTGAAGTTGGCTAGTTTTTTGAAAAACTAGGGTTTGCTAGTTTCATACTTTTGATGTACCTAATACCTAAAATTGATCTCAAATAGATATATTAGATATTTATGAATGGAATAATTAAGTCATCATCAATATGTGCACTATCTATGACTATTAGGTCAACACCAATCTCCCCCACTTAGACTCTTGGCTCATCATCAAGTCTCAATTATATGGCCCTCTTAACATTTCCCCATTTCTGCATAGACCATGTATGACCGATGCACACCCAACGCCCAACAATGGATACCAGTGCAAGGGTATCTGCACCCCCTTGCAATGTTTCTAGAATACATGACTCAAAGGCTGGTGTGACATGCTAATGTGGGCCTCACCTATTGAAGGGGAGCTATCTGTGATACCATTTGTAACACGTTGGCCCATTGCCTAAGGCTCTAGTGGATTTTAAGAGTGACACATGGGCCTATAGACCATGATTTCACTCTTTGTGCTTACTCATAGAAAACTAAGGATCAACTTCTCGACAAGTTACCCATCCTAGTACTACTTTGGGTTGAGCATGCTTAACCGTAGAGTTCTTAAGGATGTGCTTCCTGAAAAAGAGGAGCACCTTAGTAATATAGGTAGTCCAAACATTACTTTTAAGATCATTTTTGTATGAGGCCTAAAATCCTAGGATGTTACATGGAACCTTACATAAGGTTTTCTTAAATTACATAAAGCTCGTGTGTGATCTGTTAACCCTCACACCACTTCACAAATACATAATTATTTGAATCCATTAAACATGTTGTTCACATTCTTATGGTTATGCCCCTAGATTAAAAATCATGTTTAGGTTCATTAAGAACTCAAACATGTTATATGTAACGATTCTATTGGCCTTACGAGGACCCTAAACAACAAATTAGGGCACAGAAAATGCTAAATCACCTTTATGGAAAAAATGGAGATAAGTCCTTGTACAAGTGTGATTTGTGCCTAAAATTTTATACATCTCTTTATAAAATATATTCTAGAAAGTACCATAAAGTAAATACTAAAACTCTAACATATTTGAAAATGATTCTTGATACAAGATTAGGGTTTTATAAGAGTAAATTAGGCTTTAAAAAGGAAACTAAGGGCATAAACAAGTCATCTTAAAATATAGGATCTCGTCCAAGCAAGAATCTAGCAACATAATGACTAAAGGGAATGAAAGTAATTTTAAAGCACCACATAATCAGTAATTTTTCACCTACATTTTATTCACCATGAAAGTGGCATAAAAACTGCAAAATGAGCATTTTAGGGTTCTTAAGCATATATTTCATTATTCACCCCATAAACATTTACAAGAAAGGGTTTTATGTGTTAGAAACATATGTAACAGACAATGTAACACTAAGAAATTCATATGCACATAATATCCCTCCAAACCAGACCATAAAGATTCATACTTGGAGTAAGTTAGGCTCATCTAGAGAAAGATTAGGGATTTTTTTGTATTGTAGGTAAGAGAAGGGACATATGTTATATCACTTGCCTAGGTTGGTGATGAAAATGAGTAATAGAAAGAATGCCTCCAAGAAACCTTATTTCCACACCCAAGATCACCTCTCTAGCTCCAAGATGACTCCTCCATGGTGAAACTTGGCAAACAAGGGAGAAAAGAGGAGAAAGGAAAATGCCTTAGCTACATTGGCAAGTTTACACCATGAAAGACCATGGATGTCGGATAAGGAGGAATAAGAGGCTAAGAATAGAAGAACAAAGAGATCAAGGGAGTTGATTTTACATTTTGGATTAAAAAAATAAGGTTGGAAATCATAGAAACACCATGAATTTGCTTGATCTTTGACATGCATCCACATGCAAGCTCCCATCCATGGGCCATTGACCTTTTTGGAGTGTTATCGACCTCCATGGCAACCCCAACATTTCCATCAATTCTTGGGGTGTCATATGGGCCTCTAGGTCTATGGAGAGTGGTTTTTATACAAGAATGTGTTTAAATGTCAAAACTACCCTTAACTAGTGTCTAGAATTTCCATTAGTTAATGTTGGACTTTCATTGGTTCGAACAACCTTCACATTGACCATATATCATTTTCATGGACCTTGGAATAATTCACATTGGTTTACACATGATTATCATAAATCTAGAACTTCCAATGGTAAAAAATTCCACCAGTTGGGGAACATGGAAGCTTCATTTATTGATAACTCAGAAGCATGATCGGTTCCCATGTCAAGGGTTTATAACTGTTCCCAAATGAAAATATCTCATCAATTTTGAAACTGGTTTACTGTACATAGTACGCAAGTGAACACATTGAAGTACTAAGGCCTAGTGAAGCCCAAGTTGAACATGGGGAAGCATTTCTTTAGTAGACTACAACTAACTGCAGTTAAATCAGATAAGTCGGTTGTAAATGGTTGAATTGGGTTGAGTGAAAGAACAAAGGCAGAAATAAAACAAATTAAAGGTTTAATTAATGAGAGATGGGGTGAATTCCTCAGGACAGTGGTTTCACCATAGATAACACTAATAATTGACCTTACATACACTAAAATCTATTATTTCAATTCCTGGATAAGGATCAGTAGCCAGAACCTGCTCCCGCAGTGTAATTCACTACCTAATCTAATGTCAATCCCACTTCCACAGTTATTCATTGATTAGTTAGATGCTTTATTATTATTCTCTAGGTTTTGCCTCCCGTTTACACTCCACTTTTCCCAAAGGGCACAGTACATGAGTAAATATATGCTCTCCGACCCTCAACCTCTCTCCTGAGATGACTAATCATCTATCAATCCACTCATGGTGATCAAGCACAAGTAGAACACAAAGCTTTCATAGATTTATATCCAATAGAAAGAGGTAAAACTGATATTAATGCATGGAAATCAATCACAGTGTATATCCAGACTACTCCCAGACCCAAAGGAATAAAAGTTTTTAGCCTTGCATGGTTTTCATCGATGAATACACGGAAAGGAAGAAGAAAACAATGGGAAACATGAAGAAACTAAGGTAACCCCTGAATCTCTACCCGTATGGAAGATCCCCTCCGTCATACGTGCGTTATGCTGTGTTCTGGGTACAGAATCATCCTCTGAAGGTGCCTAGATCTCCTCGGTTGAAGCTTTCAGTCCTTGATTCTTCTTTTCGCTCTCTCTCATTATCTTGCAATGAAAACGGCTATCTCATCTTCTCTAGCCGTTGTCCCCCCAAGTCATAGAAGACACTTAGGATACGAAATAACGTTCATCGTTGGATTAGAGTGAAATTTATGACTGGCCTGATCGAGCAGACTCGGTAGTACCGACTAGGTGAGACGGTAGTACTGAGTTACTTAGGTTTGTTTGCACGATCCCGATCCTGTCAGTACTATCGAGTGGACTCGATAGCAATGAGTTTTGTGGTTTTTGAACTACCTCTCTGACGTCAACTCGGTAGCACTGAGTTTTCTCGATTCAGGTCGGGGCTTACTGATGCTAATTTAGTACCACTGACTTCAGTTGTTGGTAGCACCGACTCTGGGTGATTTTTCAGGTCCATCACTAATTGTTGTCAGGTCGGTAGCACCGAGTCTGTGACTCTTCCTTGCACCTAAAAATCCACAAAAATGTCATAAGCACTTGGGATGTGTAAAATATTACATAAAATAGTAAAAATCATATAATTTGATGCATTTAATAGAAACAGACCGTCTATGTCATTTCATGCATAATAAATCAAATAAATGACTAATCTACACATGAAATCAAGGAAAAAATGTGCCTGAAATAACAACTAAAAACACATGCATCAAACTCCCCTAAGCATAAATGTTGCTCATCCTCGAGGAAAACTCTCTTGTATTTGTTTGGAAAGAGTCAGCAGAAGGACATAACACATACGTTCCTTTCTTAATCAAATCTACCGTTCGAACCTTAAACTGGCCTTCACTTACCACTGAACTGATAAATTCTCTAAAGTAACAAAAAATTCCATAGAAGATGTCCACCTTCAGTCAATGACACTATTAAGAAAGCAGTTAACATCATAATTACTCAGACATTTTCTCGGTGTATTGTGTGATTCCCTACACTAAATTGCTCTTTCCTAACTACCAACTATTTGGAAGCAAATATCTGTATAATCATGAATGAGGAGATAAATCATTAGAGTCACCTACCAATAAGAGAAATTAATGGTTCAAGATGGGTGGCCAATGAAAATTCATAAGTACGTCCAACCTATTTATGCATATAGAATAATGAACCTAGATGGATGAAAAGAATGCCATGTATGAATCCTAATGCCTATTTTTTTTCTTTTTATGCAATGATGCATGTATGAACGAGTTGAGACTGTTTGACAACTCAGAAGAATGCACATGTGGATTTAATCATCACTAAAACAAACATGCAGGATATACTTTCTCCTTATTTTATTTGAACACAAATGCTTTTTTTCTCTTTTTTTCCTTTTCAAAAGGCTAAGTTTTGTCCTTCTTGCCTTTATAGTTCTTCTTCTTTCTTTTTTTCTTTTTCTTTTTTTCTTGGAGGTATATCCCTGCACTTTAGCTTTATAACTCAAAATAAAAATCCACATGTTCAGGAAAATATGCATGCGATTTTGAAATATATGCAACTACCATGAAATGTGTTATGCAAGCCAAGATGTATGCACTAAAGTTAATGCATACAAATGCTATGTTTTTCTTCCTTTTTTAAATGCAAGAAAACTAACTAATATTTGCCTATCGTTCCATGCAATGCAATCAAGGGGAATAGCTTGGAATACTCATGAATTTTTGAGGCGGTAAGTCAAAAATGAATGGAATAGAAATGGAATCACACAACTAAGAGACAATGCCTTTCATTATATTATGATGTGTCCCTCTTAATTGACCTATGTTCAGGGTGATCTAACAGTTTATTTCTTATATTTTCATTTAAGGTCTCGTTATGGTTGGTCGGTTTTGGCTCAACATCTTCATCATTCACATTCCTGAGTTGATTCATACTTTCATGTATGTCCTAAGTCCTAATGCTGACAGTTCAAACACTTCCTCAAGTGGTGTTACAGAAAGATTTTACAGTTTAAGCTTTTAAAGATATGACCATTTTCATGCAACAACAGAGAGAGTATTATCTATTCGAAAAGAAAACCATGCACTTACTACTCCACAGTTACACTAGATAGATATTGATCCTACACTTGAACAATTAACAATAAAACAAACAACTAAAGATAAAAATAATAAAAAGAAAGATAGAATGTTGTTCCATCCCCCCCCTAAGCTTGAATATGACTATGTCCACATAGTCAATACTCACACTCAAGAGGTAGAACAGTGGTACCAGACCTCAGAATGGTGGAGGTGGCATGTTGGGGTCATGTGGAGGGAGCATCCCCTGGAATGAGATGTCAGTAGGTGGCATAGGCAGTTGTGGGTACTCCCCAAAGTATCCACGACTCCAGTAGTTGTTAAAGAAAGGCTGCTGGTATTGCTCCATCCGCTGTAGGCGCATGTGAACATTCTCTTGGTTATCCAAGTGAAGGCATCCATTCTCATAAATCACCTACTAGTTTTGGTATAGCCTTCTTTGGATATCCTACACACCGGCCAGTGTTTCCTGATGCTGCTTCTATCCCGTCTGGATCTCCTGCAGCATGGTATACATACTCGCCATGTTATACAGGTCTTGCTCCTCATGGGAAGGTGGTGTGGGGCTGAGGAAGTCTAGGCAGCATATATGTGAGCCCGTTTGCATGGGACCGCTCTCCTGGTGATGGGTATGGTGGGCTCCACCCCCTCAACGGCATCATCACCATCACCACTTTGCTCCTCATCATCACCCTAAGTTGTTTTCCTAGGTAGATCTTCTGCTTCCCCCTCATTCAAGTGGTCACTGAAGATGATTCATCCCATGCAGGTTGAAGATTGGGTTGGGGAGGCTGCACTCCTGAAATATGCCTCGGCGGGTGCAATGTGAATAGAGCACATTGTGGTGGTATTTGAGAAGATGTGCCTTGAGGAAGTGAATGAGGTCCAATTTTGTCATATCCTCTAATGGATTGATGGTGGATAAATCAAGGTGCAAATGGAAAGCAATAAGGGTGATGAGACCCCCAAACAAAATCGGCACCTTTCTGGTCACATTGCACCTCACAGAAATCATATAGAGCAGAAGGAAAGCTCCAAAGTTAACAGTCTCCCCTCCAGTTGCCTGCAAAGAAAGTAAAGGTCCACCTGTTGGACCCTCCCTTGTGCTTGAGTAGATCAGTAACAGAACTGATATCAGTAAAGAAATCGTATTGGTGCAGATGCGGTGAAGCATACAAGCAAAAGGATGCTCAATATCAGTAACAGAACTGATATGCAAGTTTATATGAAATCCTACTGGCACCTCAGTCAACTTCTCCCAGGATAAGTTGTAGTCAAATTCAGATGGGGCCGAGCATTCTGGTACATGATCCCAATTGAAGATATGGTTGAAGGCCCTCAGTGTGAGAGAATAGTTGTTGTTGAAGAGGCGAAAGTTGACCTTGCCTTCCCACCATTCACCTCCTATCTTCTGCTCGAGGGTGATGAGAACATCAAGCGACGCCAAGAACTTCAGGATGAGATCTAGGTAGGTCTTCCAGTTGCTGAAGAAAGGATTATCTCCCTCCATTTCTTGCTTTTGACCTACCCAACACATGTTGTCAGTAAAGCATGCCCTTTTGATTAATGTGTGATTGCCAAATCATGTTGGGATGATCTGCCTTGTCTACAACTCCTCATAGAGTTTCCTTATCTCTGAGGATGGGTGTTGAATGTGGGTTTTCCGAGGGACCAAATCACCCTATAGGGGAACAACTCCTTTCCTAGGAGCCATGTTGTTGATGTGATAAGGAGGTTAAGAGAATGGAAGCTCGGGGAAGACCGTCAGTGCCTGGTGCAGCCTTGCTCTGGAATGTAGGAGGAGAGGATGTTGAGGGTGTGAAGAAAATGGCTCCACCACCCCTCCTTATATAGATAAACGCAGTAGAGTCGGTAGTACAGAGTTGGTTAGCATAATCCATAGTTAGTTGCATCGATGACTTATGATTGGTTGATGTAGATGTTGTGGATCACCCTGAGTCAATGCTATCGATGCTACGTCAGTAGTACCAACTTGTGTCACGGATTGGTACCATCGACTGCTCGATGAAGTGCGTCATGGTTGTTGGATCATGACCACCCAGATTGATGATATGGAGATTCGGTATTACTGACTTCAGAGTCAGTAGTACCGAGTGGTGGAATTTTTCAGTGCTTTCAAATGTGTGGACTCAGTTTACTGAACCTGGGTGCATCCAAAAGTCGGTAGTACTGACTGAAGAAGTGGGTGGTACTAAGTCCTTATTAGTGAGTGCTCAAAAGATCTTTAGAGACTCAGTGGTACCGACCAGTGAAGTCGGTGGTACCGAGTCTGTTCTACTATTGCGAACAAAACACTGACCTCATTGTGGTGGCACCGACTGCTAAACTCGGTGGTACCGACTTTAAATCCCTACACACTCCAAAAAGAGTCAAGGTACCATTTCTATAGAAATTTAATTAAAGTGACAACTAAAAATGAAAACTGAACATAAAATAAAGAAATAAAGATTAGGTTGCCTCCCAATAAGCGTCATTGTTTAACATCCTAGACTAGATGATCTATAGAGCAAAAATCTATGGAATAGTGCAAGGTTGCACCTCCTCTATTCGTGGTTCTACCTCTCCTCCAAAATAGTTCTTTAATCTTTGGTTGTTTACAAGGAACGACATGTTCCCATCTATAATGTTCACAACACCATGGGGAAAGACTTTTTCAATCACAAACGATCCACACCACTTGGACCTTAGCTTACCCGGATGCAACCTAAGCCTATAATTAAAAAGGAGGACTTTCTGACCTAGGAGAAACATTGTATTTAGAATGTGCCTATCATAAATTTTCTTAGTCCTTTCCTTATATATCCTAGAGATTTCATAAGCATCTATCCCAAGCTCATCTAATTCATTAAGCTCCAAAAGCCTCTTTCTATTAGCTTCATCTATGTTGAAATTCAGCTTCTTCATGGCCCACTTAACCTTATGCTCAAGCTCTACGGGTAGATGGCATACACGACCATAGACTGCCAAAAAGGTGTTGTTCCTATTGGGGTTTTGTAGGTTGTTCTATAAGCCCAAAGAGCTTCACCCATCACATAACTCCATTTCGTCCTATTGGTTGAGTCCGTCCTTTCCAAAATTTTCTTCACCTCTCTATTGGACACCTCAACCTGTCTTTGAATCTATGGGTGATATTGAGTGCCCACTTGGAGCTTCACCCCATATTTGCTCAGTAAATCCCCAAGTTTCCTATTAGTGAAGTGGGATCCACCATCACTAATAATTAGGTGGGGGACACCAAACCTGTAGAAAATGTATTCCTTCACAAACTTGCACACTACCTGTGCATCATTGGTGATTACTTCCACCCATTTAGGCACATAATCAACTGCAAGTCATATACATAGATTGGAATTAGATGACATAAATGCGTCCATAAAATCAAAACCCCAAAGGTCAAAAAATTCAACTTCCTAAAACATATTCAAGGGTATCAAATGTCTCTTAGAGATATTACATGCACGTTGACATGCTTTACAGTGACGAACAAAGTTGTGAGCATCCTTAAACAAGGTAGGCCAATAAAACCCGCTCTCTAAAACTTTAGCCGTAGTCGTAGAGCTAGCATGGTGTCCACCCATGGGTAGAGAATGATAGTGTGACAAGATGTTCTCTACCGCACATTTGGATACACATCTTCTTAACATTCCATCCCTACATTGTTTAAGAAGAATCGGGTCATCCCAAATATAGAACTTTAATGAGTGGAAAATTTATTTTTTCTCTTGGTACCCCCAATCTACAGGAAATTCCTTACAAGATAGGTAAATAACAATATCTACAAACTACGGATCTTCGATTTTAATTACAAACAATTTCTCATCTGGGAATTTCTCAATAATGGAGATAGCTATATCTTTTTCGTACACCCTTTCCAACCTAGACAAATGATCGGCTACAACATCGAACCTTGCCTTATCTCTAATCTCAATTTCAAATTCCTGAAGTAAAAGAATCCACCTAATCAATTTGGGTTTGGCATCTTTCTTTTGTAACAAGTATTTGATGGCAGCATGGTCAGTCCAAACTAACACTTTAGCCCCGACTAGGTATTGGAAGAATTTTTCAAAAGCAAACACTACCACCAACAATTATTTTTCGGTAGTAGTGTAATTCAACTGTGCATCATTCATAGTCTTTGACGCATAATATATGACAGTTGGAGTCTTGTATCTACATTGACCCAGCACAACTCCTACTGCATAATCTGATGCGTCACACATGAACTCAAAGGGAAGACTCCAATCAAGAGCATGCACAATATGTGGCATCCAACTTATAAAAACGAAATTTACTTAAGCAGAAGCAAATCATTTACAACGGATTACTGAAAATCACTAAAAAATTAAAACTTTTTGCAAAGAGATCCACACATAGGAAATCTTTTTCATCAAGAACCAAAGTATAATATTTACATTTTGTTCCACAAGTACACAACATGTACTATCTCTTCTCAAGGATTGCAACATCATTTGTCCTATTCAACATTATATACAAACAGCATAAAACCTCAAGGCATCAAGCCAAAACCTCAGATCGATTCAATAAAAACACTGACTACTGACTCCGAGGACCTGAGAGTACAGAGACGACACATAGGACTTTCTAACTATATGACTAGACAGACATCATCTCCACCTGAGATATTACTGCTATCTTTGATACTGCTGCTCTTGTTCTTTCTCTGTTAAAGGTTTCCCGCCTCTTTGTCCGCATCCACCAAAAAACATTGGATCCCACGGGGGTGAGACAATTGGAAATTGTCCCAGCGGGAGATATAACTCTCTGCCAAAACATTATTATTGTAGTTGTATACATAAAACTGGACAGAGGATATGCAATTTAAAGCATTCTCATCTTAAAGCATTGTAACTATCTATGATAGAGCAATAGATCAACTTTTCTCTTAATAAGAAATAGGAAGAACATGTATATCATTTATCCTCCATATTATACCATCATGTCAAACTTCTCTTGTAACACTCATTATCTTGATATGTCACCCATGAGACATTCTTGTTTCAACTTATTGGCCTTAGCCAATCAGCTAAAAAGATTTTGGTTATATTGGACATGAGAGTGTGCATCATCATGTCTTATTCAGGAATTGGTCTATACCAATCCTATATAAATATTCCAGGCATTGGATTACACCAATCCTGTGCATTCCAGGTATTGGGAATTAGCCAATCCTGTGTTATTATTCTAGGTATTGGGAGTTAGCCAATCATGTGCATTCTAGGTATTAGGAATTAGCCAATCCTATGTTATTATTCCAGGTATTGGGAGTTAGCCAATCCTGTGCATTCTAGGTATTGGGAATTATCTAATCCTGTGTTATTATTCCAGGTATTGGGAGTTAGCCAATCCTGTGTTATTATTCCAGATATTGGGAGTTAGCCAATCCTGTGCATTCCAGGTATTGGGAATTAGCCAATCCTGTGTTATTGTTCCAGGTATTGGGAGTTACCCAATCCTGTGTTATTATTCCAGGGATTGGGAGTTAGCCAATCCTGTGCATTCCAGGTATTGGGAGTTAGCCAATCCTGTGCATTCCAGGTATTGGGAGTTAGCCAATCCTGTGTTATTATTCCAGGTATTGGGAGTTAGCCAATCATGTGCATTCCAGGTATTGGGAATTAGCTAATCCTGTGTTATAATTCCAGGTATTGGGAGTTAGCCAATCCTGTGTTATTATTCCAGGTATTGGGAGTTAGCCAATCCTGTGCATTCCATGTATTGGGAATTAGCCAATCATGTGTTATTATTCCAGGTATTGAACTATCTCAATCCTGTGATTTTATTCCAGGTATTGATCTATATCAATCCTGGGTAACCTTTAAAACATTTTGTTACCTCTCACTAGGAAACAACCATCCTCATGGTTCATAAGTCCCATAAAGCATCTTGTCACCTCTCACTAGGCAACATAACATATTACTTCATGTAATAAAATAATAACACCTCTATTCCCTCAACAGGGTTAGGGCTTACTATTCATATCATATTATGATTTCTCATATCCCATTATCCAATTTAGGGTTAAGGTTTCCCATCTCATATTAGTATTTCATATTTATCAAAGTATATCAACTTTGAGATGCTAACTGTGAAGTCTTTCATATCTTGATGTATCACTTACCTCATTACTTCCAACTTTCTTGAGTTATCAACTTATCTTGGATTAAGGTATTTCCCAACTCAATCCTTTCATCCACTAAGCTATCACTCTTATCATAAAGTGCATAGGTCACGCATAAGAATGGTCCAACTATCTTTAATGATATGGACTCATCTCAGGTTAAAGCATTGCTTGCTATAAGGGTATCTAGAATCAATCACTTTAGGTATTTCCCCCATCAATATATTGGTTACCATTCCATTATTCGAAATAGGGTTTCCCATATCATTACTCTTTAATAGGGTTTAGGGTTTCACATATTATCATACTTTGTTAGGGTGAGGATTGCATATAACATTACCCTTCATTAGGCTTTCACATCTTATTGCCTAAAATTAGGGTTTACTATTCATCCCAACAAGAGTTTCTCATAACATCACCCTCAATTAGGGTTTCTCATGGAATCAATCTCAATTAGGGTTTCACATTGAATCAACCTCAATTAGGGATTTACATGGAATCAACCTCAATTAGGGATTCACATTGAATCAACCTCAATTAGGGATTCACATGGAATCAACCTCAATTAGGGTTTCACATTGAATCAACCTCAATTAGGGATTCACATGGAATCAACCTCAATTAGGGATTCACATTCAATCAACCTTAATTAGGTATTCACATGGAATCAACCTCAATTAGGGATTCACATTTAATTATCTTGGTTTTAGAGTCACAACATTACCCTAGGTTTGGATTACATCTGATATTGCTCTAAATTAGGGATTGGGGTTCAACAACCTTCTTGATTAGGGTTTCATGATCTCTTTATTATGGTTCATACCCTATTCATCACATGATCACTACTCATGTATGAATTCTTTTCCATCATCCTCTCAACTTTATTAGGTTACATCAACCCTTCAATCAAGTACATACAATTATGATTTAACATAATGTACCAAGTCATTGTTCTTATAGGCAATTAGGGTTTATCCCTTAATTGGCACTAATCACTTAGATACCATTAGGGATTCAACCTTTATACCTTCATTGATTATCATTACTAATCATCATTGGATCAATGGATCATTCATCATCTTAATTCTCAAGAGATTCGATTACATTGGACCTCCATTACATAAGGTATCCAATTGAATTGACCAATTGAATCTTCAATTACAAAAGGTGTCCAAGTGGATTAACCAATTGAGACCTCAATTAATTTTAACTACTTAAGCCCCAAACGGTCTTATTCATTCAAAGTTCAAACGGTTTGAAACCATTTGGTAAAGGTGGTGCTTGAGACCATTTGCTAAAGCAAGTACTTGAAACTGTTTGCTAAAGCACCTTTTGAAACTGCATGGGCTCAACCAGTTTGGGATCGTTTGGTCCCAAATGGTCTTGAGATTGTTTGGTCACAAATGGTCTTGAGACCATTTGGACTCAAACGGTCTTGAGACCGTTTGGTCCAAACCTCCTCAAAACCGCATGGACCAAAGATGGTCTCAACCTATCAAATCGTTTTGGGGTTCTCAATGTTGATTCCTTCAATCATTGAATTCATGTAACCTATCTTCAATTGGACCCATCACCATACTTCAATTGGGTTAATTAGGTCATACTTCAACTTATTTGATCCTCAATTAACCCTCAATTGATCATCAATTAGGGTTTGAATCAACTGAATTAGGGTTTGGAATCAATGATCCTTCAACATTAACCAATGTGAGTCTAGTTGCTTTAAAACTATTGGACCATCATCCAAATTGGACATGACCTGACCCCAAATGGTCTTGAGGTCGTTTGGATGACGTCCAAACGGTCTTGAGACCGTTTGCCCATGTCAACATCAAAATCCAAGTCAATCAAACAAAGTTTGGATCATTGGATTGATCAATAAGTCAGCATTTGATTGCACTTTGACTTAGTACCTTTAGATCTTTAAACACCTAACCATAGTCAACCCTGGACCTCCAAACGGTCTTGGGTGACCCCCAAACGGTCTTGGGATCATTTGGATGACCTCCAAACGGTCTTGAGACCGTTTGGTCATCATATCATCATCAACCATGTCATTCAATTAGGGTTTGGATCCTAGGATTGGTCACCAAATCAACACTTAATTGTATTTCAATTTGGTATCTTTGGACCTTAAAACACTTGACCAAACTTAACCCTAGACCTCCAAACGGTCTTGGGTTACCCCCAAATGGTCTTGAGACCGTTTGGGTGATCCCCAAATGGTTTTGAAACCGTTTGGGTCAATCAACCCAAACCATCAACTTATTCAATTGCAAAATCAGCACTTAGCCGATTAGGATTGATACCATATGTTTGAATCTTCAAATACTTAACCATACTCAACCCTGGACCTCCAAATGGTCTTGGTTGACCTCCAAATGGTCTTGAGACCGTTTGGGTGATTCCCAAATGGTTTTGAAACCGTTTGGGTCAATCAACCCAAACCATCAACTTATTCAATTGCAAAATCAGCACTTAGCCGATTAGGGTTGATACCATATGTTTGAATCTTAAAATACTTAACCATAGTCAACCATGGACCTCCAAACGGTCTTGGTTGACCTATAAACAGTCTTGAGACCGTTTGGGTGATTCCCAAACGGTTTTGAAACCGTTTGGGTCAATCAACCCAAATTTCAAACTCAATCACTTATGAAATCAGCACTCAACCCGATTAGGGTTTAGGTGATTGATGGACCTTCAACTCATGAACCAATTGGAGTTAATCAATAATAATTGATGGGTCATTAACCTATATCATTATGATCAAGTCCCCAAATGGTCAACCCTGGTCAACATTACCAAACGGTCTTAAACCGTTTTCTTTTATGCGGTTTAGTGAAACTGTTTCATTCCAAACGGTTTGAAACCATTTTCTCCCAAAACACAAACCGTTTGGACATTTGATTGAAACTGTTTGGTATAGATATTTGGGGAGGTTTGTGCTTATGATGATGTCATCATCATCAAGCTCTAGACCCACGAAACCTATTGTGATTTCCATGGAATTTGCATCAATCAACCAAATCAATAATTGTAAATGGAGAAATGATCATAATTTGATGGGGAATTGATTGCAATAACAAAGTTAGGGTTTCAAGTTATAAAACCCACCTCCAATTGAGCTCCAAAGCTCCATGTTCAAGGAAACAATGGTGGATGAAACTCCCTTCACCATTCCAAGGCTCGTCCTCAAGATTTGAGTGAAAAGGAATGGTTAGAATTGAAGAGGAGATCGAAATAGGAAGAAATCCATAATTTATTTTCGATTTCCACCATGGAACCAAGGTGAAATGGATCAAGAACCTTACCAACATGTTAGGGGTCGTCCTTCTGACCCTCCCAAGTTCCCTTGGTCGTTTCCCAAGCAAGGAGAAGAAGTGGGGTCGAAAAAGCCTTCCATTTGGCTTGTAAAAGGTTCTTTTATAAAAATTCAATGAGAGAGAATATGCTTTTCAAAAATCCATTTAATCCCAAAAATGTGGCCACCTCTTCCCCCTCATCTTCCTTAGGGATGAGGATATATTTTTTGCCTATTATTCCTCTCAATTATCCATGATTTAAAGAAAAGAAAATTAAGCAGCTAAATTCATATTATATTAATATCCATATGTGAGTGGATATTTCTTTTTCTTATAAAATTGTGTGTGAGTTATCCATTCCCTTGGATATTTTCGTGGTCCTTGCAAGGATAAAGGACATCACACACATATATTAATTCAACCATTTTAATTTTGGTTGAAGGCCCTTTAATTAAAACATTTATTTTTTCCCTAAATCAAATTAGGGTTTCAATTAGGATTAAATCTTGATTATTTTAATATCAAGATTCTCTCTCCTCCAACTTAATTCAAATGAGGCGCCCCTCTCATTTTCTTTTCTCTAATTGATGCCAAGAAACATTAGGGACCTTATTGAAGTGGTAATTTACATATTGTACCCTGGGTTTTGGGTAAATTGCACATTACACCAAAACTAGGTTTTCATGCACATACATTGCTTTATCCGCTCTTTCTTGGTATTCAGGTTTCCATAAGCCATACCTCAACATCATCTTTACTCTAATGATGCTTCAACACATGAGGAACATATTATCATGCACAATTTGCACTTAAACCCCTCAGCTTGGGTAATTTGCACTTTAGTCCAAAATAGGCAAAACATTGATTTCAACAATGTTCAAAAAGGACTAGAATTGCAACATAAGTTCCTCTTGAGCCCTAATTACTTTTCACAAGATGAGATTACGCATTTAATCACCTTTCTTAATCAAAACACCTAGGGTTAAAGTATAACCCATGTCAGGGATGTTACAAATTATAAACCCCTAACAAGGATTTCGTCCTCGAAATCCAGATAAAGGAAAACAGATGTATTTTATTCATCATACTATCTAGTCTTCACATATCATCTCCTTATTATAGAGACACCATAAATATTTGATCAGCACAAAGTGTTTCCATACAAGATTCTCATAGAGTCAACACACAAGGCACATGCCCACTGTCCCTCATCATTGAGTATAGAGTCAACTTTATGTCAAATAACATTTTTCTTATTCAGAGAAGAATCATACATTCTTTATTAATATCATGTTTATGCAAAGAATAAACCCCTAACATATGATTTTCATATTATTATAATCAGATTAATTTCACAGTTGACCACTCCAGGTAGCCAACCTAACCCATCTGATAACTCTCAGATACCAGAATCTTTCACCTTGGTATCTATCACATGTGTTGGAAACACATCATATATATGTTCCTTTCATCTTGGAACATTAATTGTTTCATATGTCCTCATCTTGGGACCAAAGTCCAAGATAACTGATAATTTTCTAATTATCCATCACATGAACACATTTATCTTATGCACATCAAGTGTCCTAAGACCCACTTGATTGCAATGTCCCTGAAAGGAAAGAAAACAAGGATTCATATTCCTCTTATTAATTCATGTATTTTCATCTATTCATGAACCATTTACTCTTTATCTCATCCTAGGTTCCTTGCCTTTAGCATTGGAATTTGTAATGATGATTGTATGTCATTATCCCTTTCTTTATTATTATCTAGCATGTTTATGATCATCTCATGATCTCATCATATTTCCCATTTCCTCAATATGAGAAAGATCTTTATTATGCTGGTAGCATTATTGAACAGGGTTCATCTCCCTCATTCTTATTCTTATCTTATGAGGAGTACACTTTTAGTTCCTCATACAACATGCTCATCTGAGATTATCTCAGACTTCTCTTTCTTATACATGGGATATGACACATTTATTCATTCCATAATTCTGATTTCATGATACTCATTAGATTGTCTCAGAATGACTACTTGATCAGAGCAATCAAAAAGACAACAATCTAAGAGTTTCCATACCCACTTTATCATCAATAGTTGTATACCTGGCCAGGGTATATAAATACTGAGATTAAGTGGTATGCACTTTGTATACTATCATATTGCTTCTTTTCATATCATCACAAGCATAAGGCTTAACATCCCTGAATTTCATTCAGGCATCTCTTCTGTACCTCATCATTTCTCAAGGAGGTAAGAACAACATAAAACATTTGTAATGTTTTACTATGCAAAACATAAGTCCTCATAGGACTAATCAAGGAAAGTTCAATCAATTCCTTTCTCAGTTAATCCAGGAATTCATAAAATGACATATTTGAATGACGTTAGCTTGTCTAACTTGTCATAATTCATGAATTATTCACTGTCTCAGGCTAACTTTGCCTCAAAGATTGATTCAACAGGCTAAGGTTGAGCACATACTCACTTTAAGTCTTGAAATTCATCATTTCCTTTTGCTTCAACCTGCAGATGTTGATTACAAATCATGTTGATATCTAAAACATCACCATTGGGGTTGGTAATCTAGGTTACACTGCCAATAGTTGATCCACTATATACATTACTGTTGCCCTAAATTCTCTAACAGTAATACTTAAAGAAAGATTTTCTTATCATAGATGGATCAGCTAGGGGATTCTCAGGCAATTGTCTCTCTCTTGCCTGCTCCCATGCACCTCTTCTTGGTGCAACATTGTTGCTCTCAGCAGCAACCTCCTCATGTGACCTAGTCATCTTTAAGTTCTTCTTCTCTTATATGAGCAGAAGACACTATCAGATACATTGGATGACACCAGAATAGACTCTGCTACCTTAGTCCTATATCTCTGTAGACTCAGTGAACCTAGAGCTCTGATACCACTAAATTGTGGCATCCAACTTATAAAAATGAAATTTACTTAAGTGGAAGCAAATCATTTACAATGGATTACTGAAAATCACTAAAAAATTAAAACTTTTTGCAAAGAGATCCACACATAGGAAATATTTTTCATCAAGAACCAAAGTATAATATTTACATTTTGTTCCACAAGTACACAACCTATACTATCTCTTCTCGAGGATTACAACATCAACTGTCCTATTCAACATTATATACATACAGCATAAAACCTCAAGGCATCAAGCCACAACCTCATATCGATTCAATAAAAATATTGACTACTGACTCCGAGGACCTGAGAGTACAGAGACAACACATAGGACTTTCTAACTATATGACTAGACAGACAGTATCTCCACCTGAGATATTACTTCTATCCTTGATACTGTTGCTGCTATTCTTTCTCTGCTAAAGGTTTCCTGCCTCTTTGTCTGCATCCACCTAAAAACATTGGATCCCACGGGGGTGAGACAATTGTAAATTGTCCCAGCGAGAGATATAACTCTCTGCCAAAACATTATTATTGCAGTTATATACATAAAACTGGACAGAGGATATGCAATTTAAAGCATTCTCATCTTAAAGCATTGTAACTATCTATGATAGAGCAATAGATCAACTTTTCTCTTAAATAGGAAGAACATGTATATCATTTATCCTCCATATTATACCATCATGTCAAACTTCTCTTGTAACACTCATTATCTTGATATGTCACCCATGAGACATTCTTGTTTCAACTTATTGGCCTTAGCCAATTAGCTAAACAGATTTTGGTTATATTGGACATGAGAGTGTGCATCATCATGTCTTATTCAGGCATTGGTCTATACTAATCCTATATAAATATTCCAGGCATTGGATTACACCAATCATGTGCATTCCAAGTATTGGGAATTAACCAATCTTGTGTTATTATTCCAGGTATTGGGAGTTAGGCAATCCTGTGCATTCCAGGTATTGGGAATTAGCCAATCATGTGTTATTATTCCGGGTATTGGGAGTTAGCCAATCCTGTGCATTCTAGGTATTGGGAATTAGCTAATCATGTGTTATTATTCCAGGTATTGGGAGTTAGCCAATCCTGTGTTATTATTCCAAGTATTGGGAGTTAGCCAATCCTGTACATTCCAGGTATTGGGAATTACCCAATCCTGTGTTATTATTCCAGGTATTGGGAGTTAGCCAATCCTGTTTTATTATTCCAGTTATTGGGAGTTAGCCAATCATGTGCATTCTAGGTATTGGGAGTTAGCCAATCCTGTGTTATTATTCTAGGTATTGGGAGTTAGACAATCCTATGCATTCCATGTAATGGGAGTTAGCCAATCATGTGTTATTATTCCAGGTATTGGGAGTTAGCCAATCCTGTGCATTCCAGGTATTGGGAATTAGCCAATCTTGTGTTATTATTCCAGGTATTGGGAGTTAGCCAATCATGTGTTATTATTCCAGGTATTGGGAGTTATCCAATCTTGTGCATTCCAGGTATTGGGAATTAGCCAATCATGTGTTATTATTCCAGGTATTGAACTATCTCAATCCTGTGATTTTATTCCAAATATTGATCTATATCAATCCTGGGTAACCTGTAAAACATTTTGTTACCTCTCAGTAGGCAACAACCTTCCCCATGGCTCATTAGGCCCATAAAGCATCTTGTCACCTCTCACTAGGCAACATAACATATTACTTCATGTAATATAATAGTAACACCTCTATTCCCTCAATAGGGTTAGGGCTTACTATTCATATCATATTATGATTTCTCATGTCCCATTACCCAATTTAGGGTTAAGGTTTCCCATCCCATATTAGGATTTCATAGTTATCAAAGTATATCAACTTTGAGATGCTAACTGTGAAGTCTTTCATATCTTGATGTATCACTTACCTCATTACTTCCAACTTTCTTGAGTTATCAACTTATCTTGGATTAAGGTATTTCCCATCTTAATCCTTTCATCCACTAACCTATCACTCTTATCATAAAGTGCATAGGTCACGCATAAGAATGGTACAACTATCTTTAATGATATGGACTCATCTCAGGTTAAAGCATTACTTTCTATAAGGGTATCTACAATCAATCACTTTAGGTATTTCCCCCATCAATGTATTGGTTACCATTCCATTATTCGAATTAGGGTTTCCCATATCATTACTCATTAATAGGGTTTAGGGTTTCACATACTATCATACTTCATTAGGGTGAGGATTGCATATAACATTACCCTTCATTAGGCTTTCACATCTTATTGCCGAAAATTAGGGTTTACTATTCATCCCAATAAGAGTTTCTCATAGCATCACCCTCAATTAGGGTTTTTCATGGAATCAACCTCAATTAGGGTTTCACATTGAATCAACCTCAATTAGGGATTCACATGGAATCAACCTCAATTAGGGATTCACATTGAATCAACCTCAATTAGGGATTCACATGGAATCAACCTCAATTAGGGTTTCACATTGAATCAACCTCAATTAGGGATTCACGTGGAATCAACCTCAATTAGGGATTCACATTGAATCAATCTTAATTAGGGATTCACATGGAATCAACCTCAATTATGGATCCACATTTAATTATCTTGGTTTTAGAGTCACAACATTACCCTGGGTTTGGGTTACATCCGATGTTTCTCTAAATTAGGGATCGAGGTTCAACAACCTTCTTGATTAGGGTTTCATGATCTCTTTATTATGGATCATACCCTATTCATCACATGATAACTACTCATGTATGAATTCTTTTCCATCATCCTCTCAACTTTATTAGGTTACATCAACCCTTCAATAAAGTACATACAATTATGATTTAACATAATGTACCAAGTCATTGTTCTTATAGGCAATTAGGGTTTATCCCTTAATTGGCACTAATCACTTAGGTTCTATTAGGGATTCAACCTTTGTACCTTCATTTATTATCATTACTAATCATCATTGGATCAATGGATCATTCATCATCTTAATTCTCAAAAGATTCGATTAAATTGGACCTCCATTACATAAGGTATCCAATTGAATTGACCAATTGAATCTTCAATTACAAAAGGTGTCCAAGTGGATTAACCAATTGAGTCCTCAAATAATTTTGACTACTTGAGACCGAAACGGTCTTAGTCATTCAAAGTTCAAACTGTTTGAAACTGTTTGGTAAAGGTGGTACTAGAGACCGTTTGCTAAAGAAAGTACTTGAAACTGTTTGCTAAAGCACCTTTTGAAACTGCATGGGCTCAACCGGTTTGGGATCGTTTGGCCCCAAACGTTCTTGAGACCGTTTGGTCCAAAACTCCTCAAAACTGCATGGACCAAAGATGGTCTCAACCTATCAAATCGATTTGGGGTTCTCAATGTTGATTCCTTCAATCATTGAATTCGTGTAACCAATCTTCAATTGGACCCATCACCATACTTCAATTGGGTTAATTAGGTCATACTTTAACTGATTCGATCCTCAATTAACCCTCAATTGATCATCAATTAGGGTTTGAATCAACTAAATTAGGGTTTGGAATTGATGATCCTTCAACATTAACCAATGCGAGTCTAGTTGGTTTAAAACTATTGGACCATCATCCAAATTGGACATGACCTGACCCCAACCGGTCTTGAGGTCATTTGGATAACCTCCAAACGGTCTTGAGACCATTTTACCATGTCAATATCAACATCAAAGTCAATCAATCAAAGTTTGGATCATTGGATTGATCAATAAGTCAGCATTTTATTGCACTTCGACTTAGTACCTTTAGATCTTTAAACACCTAACCATAGTCAACCCTGGACCTCCAAACGGTCTTGGGTGACCCCCAAACGGTCTTGGGATCATTTGGATGACCTCCAAACGGTCTTGAGACCGTTTGGTCATCATATCATCATCAACCATGTCATTCAATTAGGGTTTGGATCCTAGGATTGGTCACCAAATCAACACTTAATTGTATTTCAATTTGGTATCTTTGGACCTTCAAACACTTGACCAAACTTAAACCTAGACCTCCAAACGGTCTTGGGTGACCCCCAAATGGTCTTGAGACCATTTGGGTGATCCCCAAATGGTTTTGAAACCGTTTGGGTCAATCAACCCAAACCATCAACTTATTCAATTGCAAAATCAGCACTTAGCCGATTAGGGTTGATACCATATGTTTGAATCTTCAAATACTTAACCATACTCAACCATGGACCTCCAAACGGTCTTGGTTGACCTCCAAATGGTATTGAGACCGTTTGTGTGATTCCCAAATCGTTTTGAAACCGTTTGGGTCAATCAACCCAAATTGCAAACTCAATCACTTATGAAATCAGCACTCAACCCGATTAGGGTTTAGGTGATTGATGGACCTTCAACTCATGAACCAATTGGAGTTAATCAATAATAATTGATGGGTTATTAACCTATATCATTATGATCAAGTACCCAAATGGTCAACCCTGGTCAACATTACCAAACGGTCTTAAACCATTTGCTTTTATGCGGTTTAGTGAAACAGTTTCATTCCAAACGGTTTGAAACCGTTTTCTCCCAAAACACAAACCGTTTGGACATTTGATTGAAACCGTTTGGTCTATATATTTGGGGAGGTTTGTGCTTATGATGATTTCATCATCATCAAGCTCTAGACCCATGAAACATGCTGTGATTTCCATGGAAATTGCATCAATCAACCAAATCAATAATTGTAAATAGAGAAATGATCATAATTTGATGGGGAATTGAATGCAATAACAAAGTTAGGGTTTCAAGTTATAAAACCCACCTCCAATTGAGCTCCAAAGTTCCATGTTCACGGAAAAAATGGTGGATGCAACTCCCTTCACCATTCCAAGGCTTGTCCTCAAGATTTGAGTGAAAAGGAATGGTTAGAATTGAAGAGGAGATCGAAATAGGAAGAAATCCATAATTTATTTTCGATATCCACCATGGAATCAAGGTGAAATGGATCAAGAACCTTACCAACAGGTTGGGGGTCGTCCTCCTGACCCTCCCAAGTTCCCTTGGTCATTTCCCAAGCAAGGAGAAGAAGTGGGGTCGAAAAAGCCTTCCATTTGGCTTGTAAAAGGTTCTTTTATAAAAATTCAATGAGAGATAATATGCTTTGCAAAAATCCATTTAATCCCAAAAATGTGGCCGCCTCTTCCCCCACATCTTCCTTAGGGATGAGGCTATATTTTTTGTCTCTTATTCCTCTCAATTATCCATGATTTAAAGAAAAACAAATTAAGCACCTCAATTCATATTATATTAATATCCATATGTGAGTGGATATTTTTTTTCTTATAAAATTGTGTGTGAGTTATCCACTCCCTTGGATATTTTCGTGGTCCTTGCAAGGATTAAGGACGTCACACACACACATCTTAATTCAACCATTTTAATTTTGGTTGAAGGCTCTTTAATTAATACATTTATTTTTTCCCTAAATCAAATTAGGGTTTCAATTAGGATTAAATCTTGATTATTTTAATATCAGAATTCTCTCTCCTCCAACTTATTCAAATGAGGCACCCCTCTCATTTTATTTGCTCTACTTGCACATTACACCAAAACTAGGTTTTCATGCACATACATTGCTTTATCAGCTCTTTCTTGGTATCCAGTATTCCATAAGCCATACCTCAGCATCATCTTTACTCTCATGATGCTTCAACACATGAGGAACATATTATCATGCACAATTTGCCCTTAAACCCCTCAACATGGGTAATTTGCACTTTAGTCCAAAATAGGCAAAACATTGATTTCAACAATGTTCAAAAAGGACTAGAATTGCAACATAAGTTCCTCTTGAGCCCTAATTACTTTTCAAAAGATGAGATTAAGCATTTAATCACCTTTATTAATCAAAACACCTAGGGTTAAAGTATAACCCAGGTCAGGGATGTTACACAATAGGTGCGGAGATTAGTTTTTCTTCAAGGGTTTCAAAATCTTTTAAACAACACTCATCAAAGGAAAACTCGACGTCTTTCTCTAAAAGTTCAGACAATGGTTTGGCCATTTTTGAGAATCCTTGATAAAACGGTGGTAGAATCTAGCGTGTCCTAAAAAGCTCCTCACTCCATTCACCGATGTCGGCAGAGGTAGTATGGAGATGACTTCAATCTTTACTGGACCCACTTCCATGCCCTTACTGGACACCTTGTACCCAAGAATGATCCCTTCACTTACCATCTTGTGACACTTCTCCTAGTTTAGAAATAGGTGAGTTTCCTCACATCTCTGTAGCACCCTATCAAGGTTATATAGACAACCATTGAAAGATTCCCCATACATATAAAAACCATCCATAAAAACCTCTAAGCACTGCTCTACCATGTCAGAAAAAATGGCGAGCATACAACGTTGAAACATAGCAGGGGCGTTACAAAGACCAAAAGACATCAATCGATATGCGAACGTGCCATAAGTATAGGTGAAAGTGGATTTTTCCTGATCCTTAGTCTCTATGCAAATTTGATTATACTTTGAATACCCGTCAAGAAAGCAAAAGTGTGAACGGCGAGCTAATCGTTCCAAGATCTAATCAATAAAAGGTAAATGGAAATGATCTTTAAGAGTGGCTGCATTTAAATGGTGATAATCTATTCACACTCACCATCCTTTCACTAGCCTAGTGGAAATCAATTCATTGGCCTCATTAGTAGTGACCATGATCCCCCTTTTATAGGAACTACTTGAGTAGGACTAACCCGCATCGAATCAGAGATTGTGTAGATAATACATGCCGACAACAACTAGAAACATTCCTACTTCACTACCTCAATCATAATCAGATTGAGATGCCTCTGAGGTTTGAAAATTGCCTTGGCTCCTTCTTTGAGCCAGATCATGTGTTGGCACAAGGTTGGAGAGATGCCTTTAATGTCATCTATTGACCACCTGAATGTAGCTTGGTGGTTTTTCAGCACAGTGTGTAAATTTCCTTCCTCTTCACCACTCAAAGAGGATGATATGATCACTGGGAGATTTTCCTCTGCAGCTAAGAAGACATACTTTAGGTGCGGCGGTAATGGCTTCAGCTCCAAGTTCAACGGGCTTAATAGAGACGAGACCAATGGTATGGCAGTGGTCCAAGGTCTTCAAAGTGTCTTACATAGTAGCAAATTACTGCCTTCAGCATTAAAATGCACTCCTTTAGACGATTGTTGCAAATGATGTCCTCCATTATGTTTGTCAAGCACGCTTCTAAGGGTAGCTTGGGTGATGATTGTATCAAAAAATCAACTATGGCTTCTTCTTTAGCCATAGGGTCATAGTCCTCTCTCTCATCATCTGGGTAGCACATTGCTTGGGTCAGCGAGATCACCTTTTTATTTTCTAGGATGTCCACCGCTAGAGTACCTCTTTCTACTTTAGTCATAACATGGGCCATATCCAGGAACGACTTCCCTAAAATAGACAAAAATTGCTATCCACGTGATGAAGCATATTGCATTGCACCTTATCTCATGTGGCTTGAGAGTGCTCTGGCATCTTGATCTCTAACCTGTCATCTTGGATTCCCATAGTCAGACGTCCTCTGCCCATCTCAAGTATTATGTCTGTAGTGTCTTGAAATGTGCTTCCAAGCAGAAGCTCATTGCCATGGTCGTCCTGCATTTCCATCTCCAAAAAATCTGGAGGAAAGATGAACCAATACATTTTCATCAGGACATCCTCACATATACCATATGGCTTAACAACTGAATTGTCTGCCAATTGGATTGTCATGTTGCTCTTCCTGGATTCCTTAATTTTGAGCTTCTTGACGGTAGATAGATGCATCTGATATATTCTTGCCCCTAAATCAAATAGAGCCTATCCAAATTTTGTCTTGCCTATGAAGCATGTGATATGAAAGCATCCTCAATCATCTCTTTTAGGAGGCAGTGTCCCCAAGATGAAGGCACCAACCTTCTCTTTTAGAACCACAACATCAGACTCTGGTATCTTTCTCTTCTTTCTAGTTATATCCTTCAAAAACTTCCCATAAGATGGTATATGCTCAATAACGTCTATTAAGGGAATGTTCACAGATAACTTCTAAAAATTGTCTAGAAATTTTTTGAACTGTCGGTTCATCTTGGTCACTTTCAAAATATTTGGAAGGGGCACATGAACTACATGTTCCCTCTGGTGAGGTGGGATATAAGCCTGAGTTTTATTACACCCAACCTCATCAACTTGCTCCTATGATGTCTTCTCTTGTGCTGCCATGTCTGGTTCTTTTGCATCCACTGGTATAGTTTGATTTGTAACTACCCCGTGTGATGTATCATTCAGTAGTTTCTTGCCACTGCATAGAAGAACAACCTTCACATGCTGATTCCCAGAAGGTACATTGGTGTTTGTTGAAAATCCTTGTTGGGTTGGTTGCTTTAATGCGCTCACATCTGTTGCTATCTGAGAGATCTGTGTCTCTATGCTATGAATATGTGCCCCTTGATTTTGAAAATCCCTTTGAGTTTGTGCAATATGTATCTCATTCTGACTCAACAACTTGCCCAACATTTCTTCAATCTTGTCAACTTTCTGCTGCTCTGGTTGACACGATGCTTGGCCACCATACTACAGTGGCTTAGGATATTGTTGTTGTGTCTGTGATGGATCCTATTGGAAGTTGTTAGGATCCTTCCAAGAAACTTTTGGGTCTTTCGTCCAAGAATAATCATTGTTCTTGTATTGCCCCTGACGCACATACTTGCACTCTTCTTCTTCCTCCTCAGTAGGAACTCTATCTGTAGCACATAGATTCTTAGCAATGAGATCTACCTTCTCATTTAAAGAAAAAATCACCTTGGATTCCCTAACACTCTTGATGGTTTCCGGTGGCTCTCTTTCCCTTCTCATGTTCTTGAGGATTTCATGGAAGCGAGCGGGCTTGTTGTTGACGAAGAAGCCTCCTCTTGTACTATCAAGAGTTGTTCTCTCCCCCTTATGTAGGTCATAATAGAAACTCTTGGCCTGCCCCAGTAGATCAATGCCATGATGAGGCACCTTTCTCAACATATTTGTAAACCTTTCCCATGCCTTCGAATATAACTCATCTGCTTGCTGTTTGAAGTTGTGAATCTTCTTCACTAGATCATTCATCTTTTGTGGAGGGAAATGACACTTTAATAATGCATCTATCATATGATCTCATGTCTCAATGATATCATCATCAGGATTGTTAAACCATGATTTTACACTATCTGCCAGTGAAGATGAGAACAACTTAAGATATATTGTAGTCATTGGGATCCTATCTATCTTGACCATGTCATAGTTCTCCAGGAAATTGCTGATATGTGTCATTGGAACTTCAGAAGGATGTCCATGGAACGCTTGATATTTGACTATGACAACAAGTCCATGATCTATTTTGTAGTTGCCCACATTGATGGCTTGCCTTTTTATGGGCCCTTTCTGGGCTGTAGTTGATGTAACATCCCTGACCTGGGTTATGAACTAACCCTAGGTATTTTGCTTAAATATGTAATTAGATACTTGTGGTTATCTTGTGTAATGTAATTAAAGCTTCTGAGGAACATATATTTTCATTTCAGTCCTTTTTTAACAATGTTGTAATATTGTTTTGTTAAATATGGACTAAAGTGCAAATTACCCAATTAGAGGGGTTAACTTGCAAATTGCACATGTTGAGATGTTCCTCTGATGATAAGACATCATAAGAATGCATATGATATGGTGGAATAGATTCCACAAGCTTGAGCACCAAGATATAGCTTGTAGAGTAATCCTTGTGCTTTAAAACCTAGTTTTGGTGTAAAGTGCAATTTACCTAAAACATAGGGTGCAATATGTAAAATATACCCTCTAGAGTATATTTCATGACTCTTGGAATCTAGTAGGGTATATAAAATGAGGAGGGCGCCTCATTTGAATAATTAAGTAAGAAATATAACCTTAATATTTAAATAACCAAGTTTTAAGCAAAATGGCCTTATATATATATATATATCTTATTAAGATATATAGTGTCTTTTCCTTTAACCTTAGATAAGAGAGAGGTTTTTCATGTGGAAAAGAGGAAGAAACGTGGCCAAGGGTAGAGTGAGCATGAGTGGATGGGTTTAAGAAATAAAAGAAATAACTATCTTTTCTTTGCCTTGATAATACCCAAAAATATATAAGCACCTTTTTCTACAAAGCAAGGGAACGTTTCCCTTAGTTTATTTTCTCATCTTCTTGCTTTTTCAGACTAAGGAGAAGCTCTGGAAGAGAGGAGGACGACCAAGCTGGTTTGGGTAAGCTTTGATCATCACCTAGCTCGAATTCTTGGAGGAAACCCTAATACAAGGTTTGTTTGTTAGTTTCTCTTATACAAATCTTCTTTCTAGCCATCTTCTCTATCCAAATATTGAAGAACGGACCTTGGACAACCTTTGGAGCTCAAGACACCATTAAATCTACGAAGCTTGGAGCTCTGGATCAGTCCTAGAGGTAGGTTTTATAACTCTAACACTTAAGTTTTGTTAATGCACCTTATTCTCCAAGAATCGTTGCTTATTCTTCTTCTTTAGACACTTTGGTGTGTTCTTGCTAGAAATTCTGTGAAGAACAATCCCTATTCTTGAGGTAGAATATGATGACGTTATTTCCAATGTTTATCCAAAATCTTACTTTAGCAAACAGTCTTCCACCTCTTGCACAAACGGTTTCCCAAACCGTTTGGGAGCAAACGGTTTCACAAACTGCATAGAAGCAAACGTTCTAAGACCGTTTGGATGCGTTGACCAGGCATTGACCATTTGGAGGTCTGTTGTAAACAATATGGACTAATCACCCACCAAAAATCATCAAGTAATTCCAAGACAATCATCAATTGAAGGTACATCAATCACCTAAACCCTAATCGGGTTAGTTGCTGATTTCAATAATATAATCATGTTGAAGTTTGGGTTGAGTGACCCAAACGGTTTCAAAACCATTTGGGAATCACCCAAACGGTCTCAAGACCGTTTGGTGATCACCCAAGACCATTTGGAGGTCTAGGGTTAAGTGGGGTTGACCAATTGAGGGTCCAATGATATCAAATTGTTAAATAATGAAGTGCTGATTTTGTGACCAAATCTAGGGTTCAACCCTTAAGAGAATGACTTGATTTTTGATGAAATAATGGGCAAACGGTCTAAAGACCGTTTGGAGAATGTCCAAACAATCCCAAGACCATTTGGGGGTCACCCAAGACCGTTTGGAGGTCTAGAGTTGACCATGGTTAAGTGGTTGAAGATTGAAAGGCAACAAGTTGAAGTATAATCGATTTGTGACCTAATGATCAAATCTATGGGCCAAACCTTAATAGGTTGAGTTAGTTTTTGGTGTTGACTTGAGAAAACGGTCTCAAGACCGTTTGGAGGTCATCCAAACGATCCAAAGACCATTTGGGGTCAGGTCATGACCAAATTGGATGATGGTTCAATGGTTTCCATGTCAATTAGACTCATGTTGATACATGTTAAAGGGTGATCGATTCCAAACCCTAATTCAATTGATCCAAGCCCTAATTGGTGATCAATTGAAGGTTAATTGAGGTTCAAATCAGTTGAGGGTTGACCTAATTGACTAATTGATAAGTGGCTAACAAGAGCATGAACGATTGAGGGGTTCAACATTGGAAACCCTAATTCAATTGGAAAGGTTGAGACACTTTTTGGTCCATGCAGTTTTGAGGTGGTTTTGACCAAACGGTCTTAAGACTGTTTGGGTCCAAATGGTCTCAAGACCGTTTGAGTCCAAACAGTCTCAAGACCGTTTGGGACCAAATGATCCCAAACCGTTTGGTGCTCATGCGGTTTCAAGATTAATTTTGTCCATGCAGTTTCAAAGTCAACTTGGCCAAACGGTCTTCATGACCAAACAGTTTTGAGTGTGCACTTTACCAAACAGTTTCAAAGTCAACAAGACCAAACAGTCAACACCACCAAACGGTTTCAAGGATTGTTCAAGACTGTTTGGAGGGTTAGTGTGCAAGACCGTTTGAGGTCTAAAAAGGTCAAGATCGTTTGATGCCTTAGTGGTCAAGATGGAAGTAATCCTCATACATGATGATGGTATGATCTTAATTCACAGTAATGTGAATAGTAAACCCTAATCTAGGGTAATGTGATGTAATGTGAATAGTAAACCCTAATCTAGGGTAATGTGATGTAATGTGAATAGTAAACCCTAATTCTGGGATATGCCTTTAAGCATGAAACTCTATGATTTAAGTATGTAATAGGGAATCACTATTCCTAATTAAGATGAAGGGATTGAATAACCCTAATTGAATTGAATAGGGAAAACCTAACCCTATTAAGGGCATAGGGGAACAACCCTTGAATTAAAAGTTTATCTTTGTTTTGCAATATATTGATATAGAGATAAATTGCATGTTAATCAATTGTGCTAATCATGCAGATTTTTATACAGAAGTGATCATAGCCAGGTAAGGGTTATGATGTCATATTAATTAAAAGCACTTATGAGCTTTGAAAGTAATGATATGCTATGTTGCCTAGTGAGAGGTAACATATGAGATTGATAGGTTGTGATAGCCATGAGAAATATTTGCATTGTCACAGTCAAGGTCATACTGTTAAAATGACTTAATGACAATATGTTACTTGGTAACAAGTGTTTTGATGATCTAAGGGTTTGAATACCCATATTCCTGAATCATAATGATGAGACGGTTAGGGATTGATATCCCAATGATAACTGGATGTGAAATGAACTTGATACAATTAGTACTCTTTCTTTATAGTAATTGTCTTATTGGTTTATGTTTGAAAACATGCCTGATGCGAAAAGAATGCCTCAATGTACTTAATTAATCAAGTATAAGGATATCATGTAGAGCCCTGACCATAGATCCATCATTGTCAGAAGTTAAATGATGGTGAAACAGGTTTTCCTAAGGGAACTCCTGGAGATCATACTTTTGAGTATGTGGGGGTTATGGATGTGAATATCCTTACGTCCTAATGTAGGATTTGATGTGAGATGTACCTGTAATCTCCCAATCGTTCATTATATGTTTATGTCGGGATGATGTATCACTAATCTCCCGATGATGTTGTTAATGTCGCATCAATGAGAGATAAACAAGAAATCCCTCAATGGCGAAGAGAGTACAGCACGCCACTGTAACTCTAATAGTGAAGTTGCCAGAATACCCTGGAAAGCTATTATGGAAGAGACACAAGTTGTCCTGCATGTTGTTCCTCACACTGACTGAGGAAGATGTGATCATAGGAATCTGGATCTTCTGATGACCTATGTATGGTACCGATTGTGATTTCATAATGGTCGGTTGGAGTATGAGAGGTGTAACTCATCTCCTCAGGGCATAAGTATGTTTGAAAAATGTAATCAGCCGTATAGCATAATTGCTTAGGTTGAACTACGAGAAACAATGATTGATGTTACATTGTTTATAATGCTCTAGTTGAATAACTAGTATACATGTTCTTCATATTCCTTATTGATATATGTCTTGTCATTCAATTAAGTTATAATTGAAATGATTGCTTAAAAGAATGTTGCTTCACTTAGTTTACACAATATTAAACTTGTTGTTGAATGTTTATAATACTATTACTCAATGTTATTTTGTTATTGCAATAACAATGCTTCTGGTGGAGAGTTATAACTCTCGCTGGGACAATTATTCAATTGTCTCACCCTCGTGGGATTCAACTTTTAGGTAGACGTTGAGGACGAAGGAACCCATCAGTGGGTGAGCAACAACAACAGCAGCAGCAGCAGCAACATCAGGGACAACAGTGATTCTCAGGTGGAGACACTTGTAGATAGAATATCCTATGTGTCGTCTATGTACTCTCAGGTCCTACGAGTCAGTAGATGTTTAATATAGATCTGAGATTTTGGCATAATGCCTCGAGATTTTGTATCTTTCCTTGTACAGTTAACAAGGCAGTTGATGTTTGTAACCCTCGAGATGTGATTATTACAGAGATGTAATGATGGATCAGTTTGTAAATAACTTATCATGTTTCCTTATGAAAGAGTTTTATCGTTTATAGATCTCTTTATGAAAAATTTTAATTTTTAGTGAATTTCCATACTTCCACTGCTAGTTAATCGCTTCCGCATTCGTTGATCTTGTTTTCCGAGAAGTATCGTCATAATTTAGTGGTATCGGAGCCCTAGGTTTGCTGAGTCTATAGAGACATAGGACTTAGGATGTCGAGTTTGTTCTAGTGTCTTCCAGTATATCTGATAGTGTCTTCTGCTCATCAGGAGGAGAAGATAAAACTAAGGATGTATGGACCACACGAAGAACACAAGGAACACGTTGTAGAAAGTAGTGTCGCTGCACCCAGAGAAGGTGCAAGAAACCAAGAAAGGGAGGAACCTGTGCCTGAACCACCCCAGTTCAATCCAACTGACATGGGGAACCCAGCCGTCCAAGCCATGTTTGGGCAGTTTATGACTGCCATGACACACATGACTGATAGGATGCCTATACCTACACCTAGGGCACCTACCCATCCTGAAGAACAAGGAATCGACAAGATGTTTGAACGAATTCACCGAGTTGGAGCCACAGAGTATGCTGGAACAGCTGACCCAGTAGATGCTAACTTATGGTGAACTGAACTAGAGAAGGACTTTAGAATCTTGAACATCCCAGAAGGTTAGACATGTTGTATATCTTCTCAAGGGGAGTGCTGGTCACTGGTGGACCATGGAAGAACAGAAAAGGCAAGGTGTAGAGGTTGCATGGGAAGTTTTTCGGCGGAAATTTATCAACAGATATTTCCCTAAGATGTTTCTGGATGAGAAAATATCTCAGTTTGAGAGGTTAAGACAAGGTCTGATGAACATTAGAGAGTATGAGCCTAAGTTCATGGAGCTATTGCGGTTCTGTCTGCACATGGCGACCACAGATGAAGAAAGGATTAGGCATTTTGAGAAAGGATTAAATGTTGAATTGACTACTCCTGTGTCTACCCTAGAGAACAGAGAAAGGTTTTCTACCTTGGTGGTCTGTCAGAAGGGTAGAAAGGTCTGTGACAGAGAAGAGACAGACCCAGAACAAGAGGATGTATCCCCAATTCCAAGGATCTTCATCTAAAGGTTTCAAGAAACCTAGATTTTCTACGCCTACACCACCACCTAGATTCAGTACCCAGATGCAGTGGACGTCGAATAGGGGTAGAGGACGAAGCCTACCACTAGAAGGAGCTCACAGTTCAGCATCTATGTCGGTTACAGGACCACCCAGACCACAACAATTGAACAGAAGTTGTTACATATGTGGAAAGATGGGACATCTGATGAAAGATTGCAGAGCCAGAGAAGTGAGTGTGACTCAACCTCATAGGGAAAGTAAGCAAGTATCCCAAAGGAGACAGTTCCTAGGAAGTGTTCGAGGACGTGGACAAGCGTCCCAAGCTAGATCATCAACACCTAGTCAATGAGCATCGAATCAACCACAGGAAACAACAAGATTTTATGCGATGAATCCACCTGATGCAGTGATCAACCCTCGGGTTGTGGCATGTCAGATGGAATTGTTATATTCTGATATGTCTACATCTTGCGTTGTATCTGTTTTAATTGATCTGGGTGCTATGTACTCCTTTATCACTCGAAGAGTGATTCTTGACTGCAACTTGACTATAAGTCATAGAGCATATAGTTTGTTGCTAGAAACTCTGTTGATGGGATCTACTGTGTTGCAGGAGGTATGTTCTCCTTGCTTTCTCTTCTTTTCTGAACATCGCATGCAAGTGGATCTTATACCACTTGAGATGCATTGATTTGATATAATCCTTGGGATGGATACCTTAGAAAGGTATAAGGTTGTCTTGGATTGTGAGTCCAAGCAAGCTGTGTTCACTAATGATAGTGACACACGGATCTTTCAAGGAGAAAGAAAGATTCTACCCACCTGTCTTGTGTCATCTATGGTTGCTGAGAAGCTGATGAGGCAAGGATTTTATGCATTCTTGGCCCATGTGGTGGATACTACCATGGATAGTCCTAACCCTGCTGAAGTTCATGTAGTCAGGGAATTTGTAGATGTATTTCCTGAAGAACTTCCAGGTGTGCCACCGCCTCGAGAGATTGATTTTGAGATCAATCTAATCCCAGACATGCAACCTATAGCACAAACACCATATAGGATGGCGCCTGCTGAAATGGCAGAACTCAAGAAACAACTGCAAGAGTTGCTTGAGAAGGGTTTTATCCGACCGAGTACTTCACCCTGGGGTGCTCTGGTCCTTTTTGTTAAAAAGAAAGACGGGTCAATGCGGTTGTGCATTGATTATAGACAGTTAAATAAAGTAACAATAAAGAATAAGTATCCTCTACCGAGGATTGATGATCTCTTTGATCAGTTGTGTGGTGCAACTATCTTCTCAAAAATAGATTTGAGATTGGGATATCATCAGCTGCGTATTAAGGATGGTGACATACCTAAGTATGCCTTTAGGACAAGGTATGGTCACTATGAGTTCACAGTTAAGTCGTTTGGACTAACTAATGCACCAATTGCATTTATGGAACTCATGAATAGAATCTTCCGACCTTTTCTCGATCAGTGTGTTGTTGTCTTTATAGATGACATCCTAATCTATAGTAGAGATGCTCAGCAGCATGAACAACATCTTCGTCAGGCTCTAACTTTGCTAAGAAAGCATAACCTATATGCTAAGTTTAGCAAGTGTGAGTTCTGGTTACCAGAAGTATCTTTCCTTGGACATGTAATATCTGCTTCGGGTATACGTGTTGACCCTAAAAAGGTGGAATCTGTCCTGCAATGGGAGCAGCCGAAGACACCGACGGAAATCCATAGTTTCTTAGGGTTGGCTGGCTATTACCAGAGGTTCATTAAGAACTTCAGTTCTATAGCTTTACCCTTGACTAAGTTTACCAGGAAGGATGTTCCTTTTGTTTGGAGTGATAAGTGTCAACAATCTTTTCAGCTGCTGAAGGAGAGGTTGACAAGTGCACCTGTACATGTGTTACCTGAGCAAGGGAAAGGATATATAGTTTTCTGTGACACTTCTAAGAATGGACTAGGATGTGTGTTGATGCAGGATAAACAAGTGATTTCTTTTGCTTCTCGACATTTTAAGAAACACGAGGAGAATTATCTGACACACGATCTAGAACTAGCTGTCGTAGTTCATGCCTTGAAAATTTGGAGACATTATCTTTATGGAGAGACATTCCATATTTTCACATACCATAAGAACCTTAACTATATCTTTTCTCAGCACGAGCTTAACATGAGGCAACACCGCTGGATGGAGTTAATCAAGGACTACGATTATACAATTGATTACCATCCAGGGAAGGCCAATGTGGTTGTTGACGCTTTGAGTAGGAAATCAGCAACACCAGCCTTGGATAGAGCACAACTGAATTCCTTAGTGTGCTCAAGGAGAGATATGCTTATCTCCTTAAGGAAAGACAATGTATAGTTAAGAGTATCATTGTTATTAGGGTTGTTAGATGAGATGCATATAAAACCCACTCTGAGACAACAGATCAAGGAAGCACAGCAAGTTGATGTTGCAATTCAACTGATTAGATCGGAGTATGGTAGTGAGAAACAAGATGGTTTCCATGACTCAGATGATCAAGTAGCATGTTATCATGGTAGGATGATAGTGCCTGATGTGGATAACTTGAGAAAGTTAGTCTTGGAAGAAGCTCATTCTTTGATGTATGCTATGCATCCAGGAAGCACCAAAATGTATCAAAACTTGAAAGATGTGTATTGGTGGCCTAGAATGAACAAGGATGTTGCTAAGTTTGTTATGCGGTGTCCTGTGTGTCAGCAAGTTAAAGTTGAACACCAGAAGCATGCAAGAACAATGCAACCTTTACCCATACCACAGTGGAAGTGGGATCATGTAACCATGGGCTTTGTTGTTCGCCTACCCAGGAAAACCAAAGGACATGATTCCATTTGGGTAATAGTTGATAGGTTGACAAAGACAACACATTTCTTGCCTGTCGAAACAACCTATTCTGCTGAGAAGTTGGCACAATTATATGTTGATGAGATAGTGTGACTACATGGAGTCCTAGTTACCATTGTTTCCGACAGAGGTCCCCAGTTTACGAGTCATTTTTGGGAGCAACTTCATAAAGCCTTAGGCACACAGTTAAGGTTTAGTACAACCTTTCATCCCCAGACTGATGGACAGTCAGAAAGGACTATACAGACCTTGGAAGACTTGCTTAGAGCATGTGTTCTTCAGTTTACAGGGAGTTGGGATCTGCACCTAAGCTTGATAGAGTTTGCCAATAACAATAGCTATCAACATAGCATTGACATGGCACCTTATGAAGCTTTGTATGGTAGACGTTGTAGATCACCCTTATGTTGGTATGAAAGCGGTGAACATCAACTTTTAAGTCCTGATCTTATGCAGCAAACCACTGAGAAGATTAAAATAATACAACAATAGTTGAAGACTGCACAGGATAGGCAGAAATCTTACGCTAATAAGCGTCGTAGACCTTTAGAATTCTAGGTTGGAGACAGAGTGTATCTCAAAGTCTCACCTTGGAAAGGAGTTCTGAGATTTGGAAGGAAAGGAAAGTTAGCTCCTAGGTTTATGGGGCCTTATCCAATCATTGAACGGAATGGAAGAGTAGCTTAAAAGCTAGAGTTACCACCAGAGCTACAAAAGTTACACCCTGTGTTCCACATTTCCATGCTTAGGAAATGTCACCCTGATACAGAATCAATTCTGCAACCTATGGAAGTAGAATTGAATGATGATGTATCTTATGAAGAAGGACATGTGTCGATCCTTGATAACAGAATTAAAAAGCTAAAAAACAAAGACATTAGTCTTGTGAAAGTCCTCTCGAGTCACCGTGTTGTTGAAGAAGCCACATGGGAACTAGAGGAAGAGATGAGAAGGAAATACCCTGCTCTTTTCTCTTAATATGTTTTGTTGATTTCGGGGACGAAATCCTTGTAAGGGATGGATAATTTGTAACATCCCTGACCTGGGTTATGAACTAACCCTAGGTATTTTGCTTAAATATGTAATTAGATACTTTTGGTTATCTTTTGTAATGTAATTAAAGCTTTTGAGGAACATATATTTCCATTTCAGTCCTTTTTGAACAATGTTGTAATATTATTTTGTTAAATATGGACTAAAGTGCAAATTACCCAATTAGAGGGGTTAACTTGCAAATTGCACATGTTGAGATGTTCCTCTGATGATAAGACATCATAATAATGCATATGATATGGTGGAATATATTCCACAAGCTTGAGCACCAAGATATAGCTTGTAGAGTAATCCTTGTGCTTTAAAACCTAGTTTTGGTGTAAAGTGCAATTTACCCAAAACATAGGGTGCAATATGTAAAATATACCCTCTAGAGTATCTTTCATGACTCTTGTGATCAAGTAGGTTAAAGAAAATGAGGAGGGCGCCTCATTTGAATAATTAAGTAAGAAAGATAACCTTAATATTTAAATAACCAAGTTTTAAGCAAAATGGCCTTATATATATATATATATATATACATATATATATATATATATAGCTTATTAAGATATATAGTTTCTTTTCCTTTAACCATAGATAAGAGAGAGGTTTTGCATGTGGAAAATAGGAAGAAACGTGGGCAAGGGTAGAGTGAGCATGAGTGGATGGGTTTAAGAAATAAAAGAAATAACTATCTTTTCTTTGCCTTGATAATACCCAAAAATATATAAGCACCTTTTTCTACAAAGCAAGGGAACGTTTCCCTTAGTTTCTTTTCTCATCTTCTTGCTTTTTCAGACTAAGGAGAAGCTCTGGAATAGAGTAGGACGACCAAGCTGGTTTGGGTAAGCTTTGATCATCACCTAGCTCGAATTCTTGGAGGAAACCCTAATACAAGGTTGGTTTGTTAGTTTTTCTTATACAAAACTTCTTTCTAGCCATCTTCTCTATCCAAATATTGAGGAACGGAACTTGGACAACCTTTGGAGCTCAAGAAACCATTAAATCTACGAAGCTTGGAGCTCTGGATTAGTCCTAGAGGTGGGTTTTATAACTCTAACCCTTAAGTTTTGTTAATGCACCTTCTTCTCCAAGAATCGTTGCTTATTCATCTTCTTTAGACACTTTGGTGTGTTCTTGCTAGCATTTTTGTGAAGAATAGTCCCTGTTCTTGAGGTAGAATATGATGAAGTTATTTACAATGTTTATCCAAAATATTACTTTAGAAAACGGTCTTCCACCTTTTGCACAAACGGTTTCCCAAACCATTTGGGAGCAAATGGTTTCCAACCGTTTGAATGCAAAAGGTTTCACAAACCGCATAGAAGCAAACGGTCCAAGACTGTTTGGATGTGTTGACCAGGCGTTGACCATTTGGATGTCTGTTTCAAACATTATGGACTAATCACCCACCAAAAATCATCAAGTAATTCCAAGAGAATCATCAATTGAAGGCACATCAATCACCTATAAACCCTAATCGGGTTAGTTGCTGATTTCAATAATATAATCATGTTCAAGTTTGGGTTGAGTGACCCAAACGGTTTCAAAACTATTTGGGAATCACCCAAATGGTCTCAAGACCGTTTGGTGATCACCCAAGACCGTTTGGAGGTCTAGGGTTAAGTGGGGTTGACCAATTGAGGGTCCAATGATATCAAATTGTTAAACAATTAAGTGCTGATTTTGTGACCAAATCTAGGGTTCAACCCTTAAGAGAATGACTTGATTTTTGATGAAATAATGGGCAAACGGTCTCAAGACCGTTTGGAGAATTTCCAAATGATCCCAAGACCGTTTGGGGGTCATCCAAGACCATTTGGAGGTCTGGGGTTGACCATGGTTAAGTGGTTGAAGATTGAAAGGCAACAAGTTGAAGTATAATCGATTAGTGACCTAATGATCAAATCTATGGGCCAAACCTTAATAGGTTGAGTTAGTTTTTGGTTTTGACTTGAGAAAACTATCTCAAGACCGTTTGGAGCTCATCCAAATGATCCCAAGACCGTTTGGGTTCAGGTCATGACCAAATTGGATGATGGTTCAATGGTTTCAATGTCAATTAGACTAATGTTGATACATGTTGAAGGGTGATCGATTCCGAACCCTAACTCAATCGATCCAAGCCCTAATTGGTGATCAATTGAAGGTTAATTGAGGGTTGACCTAATTTACTAATTAATAAGTGTCTAACAAGTGCATGAACGATTGAGGGGTTCAACATTGGAAACCCTAATTCAATTGGAAAGGTTGAGACACTTTTTGGTCCATGTGGTTTTGAGGTGGTTTGGACCAAACGGTCTCAAGACCGTTTGGGACCAAACGATCCCAAATCGTTTGGTGCTCATGCAATTTCAAGATCAATTTTGTCCATGCGATTTCAAAGTCAACTTGGCCAAACGTTCTTCATGACCAAACGGTTTTGAGTGTGCACTTTACCAAACGGTTTCAAAGTCAACAAGACCAAACGGTCAACACCACCAAATGTTTCAAGGATTGTTCAAGACCATTTGGAGGGTTAGTGTGCAAGACTGTTTGAGGTCTAAAAAGGTCAAGATTGTTTGATGCCTTAGTGGTCAAGATGGTTTAGTAGTTTATTAACCTAAACCTTATAGATACCTAAAGTGATTAAGGAATCAAGTAATTAGTTAATTAATGCATGTCATGATCAATGGTGAACATTACAAAAGTATCCTTGATGGGATAGAGTTACCAATATCCTTGATCAAAGTGAATCTTAATGACCACAATAGTAATGTCACAACCCATTATGTCAGTGTTGATTTGATTTAACCTAATCAAGAGTGATGTAAACATCATCTAATAGTAAGAGGAGAGAGAAGACTCATATAAATGAGAATCAAGTAACAAGCTTCCAATATGTATGAATGTACCTAATTAGGGTATGATCCTTCATAGTGAGATCATGGAAACCCTAATTATGATGATTAATGAATCTTAACCTAATTTGAGGGCATTAATGGAAGTAATCCTCATACATGATGATGGTGTGATCTTACTTCACAGTAATGTGAATAGTAAACCCTAATCTAGGGTAATGTGATGGAATGTGAATAGTAAACCCTAATCTAGGGTAATGTGATGTAATGTGAATAGTAAACCCTAATTCTGGGATATGCCTTTAAGCATGAAACTCTATGATTGAAGTATGAAATAGGGAATCACTATTCCTAATTAAGATGAAGGGGTTGAATAACCCTAATTGAATTGAATAGGGAAAACCTAACCCTATTAAGGGCATAGGGGAACAACCCTTGAATTGAAAGATTATCTTTGTTTTGCAATATATTGATATAGAGATAAATTGTCTGTTAATCAATTGTGTTAATCATGCATATTTTTATACAGAAGTGATCATAGCCAGGTAAGGGTTATGATGTCATATTAATTAAAAGCACGTATGAGCTTTGAAAGTAATGATATGCTATGTTGCCTAGTGAGAGGTAACATATGAGATTGATAGGATGTGATAGCCATGAGAAATATCTACATTGTCATAATCAAGGTCATACTGTTAAAATGACTTAATGACAATATGTTACTTGGTAACAAGTGTTTTGATGATCTAAGGGTTTGAATACCCATATTCCTGAATCATAACAATGAGATGGTTAGGGATTGATATCCCAATGATAACTGGATGTGAAATGAACTTGATACAATTAGTACTCCTTCTTTATAGTAATTGTCTTATTGGTTTATGTTTGAAAACATGCCTGGTGCTAAAAGAATGCCTCAATGTACTTAATTAATCAAGTATAATGATATCATGTAGAGTCGTGACCATAGATCCATCATTGTCAGTAGTTAAATGATGGTGAAATAGGTTTTCTTAAGGGAACTCCTGGAGAGCATACTTTTGAGTATGTGGGGGTTATGGATGTGAATATCCTTATGTCCTAATGTAGGATTTGATGTGAGATGTACCTGTAATCTCCCAATCCTTCATTATATGTTTATGCGGGGATGATGTATCACTAATCTCCCGATGATGTTGTTAATGTCGCATTGATGAGAGATAAACAAGAAATCCCTCGATGGTGAAGAGAGTACAGCACGCCACTGTAACTCTAATAGTGAAGTTGCCAAAATACCCTGGAAAGCTATTATGGCAGAGACACAAGATGTCCTGCATGTTATTCCTCACACTGACTAAGGAAGATGAGGTCATAGGAATCCGGCTCCTCTGATGACCTATGTATGGTACCAATTGCGATTTCATAATGGTCGGTTGGAGTATGAGAGGTGTAACTCATCTCCTCAGGGAATAAATATGTTTGAAAAATGTAATCAGCCATATAGCATAATTGCTTAGGTTGAACTACGAGAAACAATGATTGATGTTACATTGTTTATAATGCTCTAGTTGAATAACTAGTATACATGTTCTTCATATTCCTTATTGATATATGTCTTGTCATTCAATTAAGTTATAATTGAAATGATTGCTTAAAAGAATGTTGCTTCACTTAGTTTACACAATATTAAACCTGTTGTTGAATGTTTACAATACTATTGCTCAATGTTATTCTGTTATTGCAATAACAATGCTTCTGGCGGAGAGTTATAACTCTCACTGGGACAATTATTCAATTGTCTCACCCCTGTGGGATTCAACTTTTAGGTAGACGTCGAGGACGAAGGAACCCATTAGTGGGTGAGCAACAACAACAGCAACATCAGCAGCAACATCAGGGACAGTAGTGATTCTCAGGTGGAGACACTGTCTGTCAAGTTTTATAGATAGAATGTCCTATGTGTCATCTCTGTACTCTCAGGTCCTAGGAGTCAGTAGATGTTTAATATAGATATGAGATTTTGGCATAATGCCTCGAGATTTTGTATCTTACCTTGTACAGTTAACAGGGCAGTTGATGTTTGTAACCCTCGAGATGTGATTATTACAGAGATGTAATGATGGATCAGTTTGTAAATAACTTATCATGTTTCCTTATGAAAGATTTTTATCGTTTATAGATCTCTTTATGAAAAGTTTTAATTTTTAGTGAATTTTCATAATTCCGCTGCTAGTTAATCGCTTCCGCATTCGTTGATCTTGTTTTCCGAGAAGTATCGTCACAGTTGACAAAGCTTTTATCCTTTCCCATACTATCATTTTTTCTTCTCCCTCCATTTCTTCTATCTCTGGTTCTTCTAGTGTCTTCAGTCTCTCAGGTGGAGGTATAGGTGGAGGGATTCAGTTAATCTGTCCATAGAACTTCCGGACTCCCTTTCTCCTTGTAAAAGCTCTACTTGTCCAAAGCCTGGTGAGGATGGTTCTCTATATTCTATGGCTCTGGTACGCACCATGCACTTGTTTTCCTGAAACAATAGATTGTAGGTATTAACGCAAGAAATTTATGATATATTAAAAAGATCTTATGGTTCAGCTCAAAGGAATTTTAAAAAGATAAAATGAAAGAAAATAAAAAGAAAAAGTGGCCTACAATGGCCGACCACAACACTCGTTGTAAGGACCCTGACCTTCGTTTAGGGTTTACCCTATTTGTTTTTCTTAAACTTGATGCTTTGGTGCTTGCTAATCACCTTTAGTGGTGATTAGGGTTTGGTTGTGCTCTGTTGAGAGTTGGAGGTGCTACTTGCAAATAACCCAAGTCTAGGGTTTTGTGAGCAAAGTTTGCCACCTTTTGAGGTGTTCCTCTCTCTCTTTGCTTCCTCTAGGGTTGAGAGGAAGGATTGGGCTCATTGCTTGAGTTCTTTTGGGCCTGGTTGAGCTTGTTTGGGCCTTGAGGTGCCTTGTTTTGGCTTGGTTGAGCCTTGTGTCACCCAAGAGAAGTGAGTGTATCGCCCAGGAGGTGAGTGTGTCGGCCTGGATGAGTGGTTGTGTCGCCCATGGTGCCTTGTTGTGTCGCCCATGGTGTTTGACCCAGCTTTGACCTTGTTTGTGTCACCACTAGTGGACACTTGGAGCTTGATGCATGCATGTGGCAATAACCTTGGAAAAGTGTATAAGGCTTGCTAGAGTGGTGGCTTGAGCTCTAGGACAAGTGTCCTTTGGGTGGCCAACACCTTGCTTGGACCAACCTTGTTTTCTCCTCCCTTTCCTTCTATATATAGGTTTCCCTTCCTTGCTTTGGGTCCCTTTGGTCCTTTAGTTTTCTCCTCTACCTTGGTTGCACGACACAACCCTCTTCCTTGCTGGTGGTGGCCGATACTCCCTTGGAAGGAGCAGCCTAGTGGACGATATCCCCTTGAAGGAGCAAGTTGTGGCCGATCTCCCTTGGAGCTTCTTCTTCCTTGCTTTAAGGCGGGTTGCATAACTTCTAACCCTAAGCTACACTATCTCCTTTTCTTTGATCTCGTTTGCATGTCGTTGTTAGTTTTGTATCTTGCTTGAGTACCCTTGTTGACTGATCCTCTTCATGGCTTAGTGTTCCTTAGTGAGCTTGTGTCCTTGACCCTCTAGGGTTTTGAATATCTTGTGTTTGAGGAGGAAGATGACCTTGTTGGATGATATCCCTTGTCTTAGTGTGTTGGGCGACACATTTTCTCTTGTGTTGGGAGATAGGCCAAGTGAGGTGTGTTGGCCGACAGGCCTGTGACGGGTGATAGGCTGTTGTGACGGGTGATATGCCTTGCTCTGTTGACGGGCGTCACGCCCTTTCTCTTGGCTTTGTGTCGGCCGTTAGGCCTTGACTAGGTTGTGGCACTTTTTGTGGAGGTGTTCTCTCTCTTAGTTGTTAGTTTGGTGGGCTGACCTGGCCGAGATAGGCTTTGTAGCAGGCGTTGTTGTGTGGTGTGCGAAGGGCGTCACACCCCTTGTTTCGGCCGATAGGCAGATGGTCACAGGTGTTGCCCGATATGTGAGGGATGCCCGACACCCCACTCCTGATGCGCGTTGCTCCCTCTCCTTGAGACGCGGTGTCACACAACGCAACGTTGCTGCTTATATACCTATCGTTATGAGTTGAGTATGGGTGAGGGCAGGTGGCCGTTATATCCTCCCTTTTAGTGAGGGTTGTGGTGATCTATAGTGAGGGCTCTTGTTATCTTTTGTGACGGATCCTCGTATCATGGAAACAACTAGTTGTATATATGTCCATGCTTCCAAACGATGGTGAATCCTTGCTAATAGTATTGATGATAACTATGATGCTAATAGTAATGATAATGATGATGGTAGTAGTAATGATAATGATGATGGTAGTAGTAATGATAATGATAATGGTAGTGGTAATGATAACGTTTACTCTGTATATCCCACATGACTACTTGCATGAAGTAATCATCTTGATAATTTGTATAATACTGAGATGAGGATAAGCATAGATAGGGTTTGCTTAATGATGTGCTTTATACACTTGATCACCAGATAATGTAAGATTGATAAGTATAAGCATCTTAAATGTCATCTCATGATAGTAGGCATCGTCCTTATGTTGAAACTATGATTATTGAGTACACTAACCATGCAGGTGATGCTTCGCCATGATAAGGCTATGAGATACACGTGATGAGTAACATCACTTTAATAATTACTCTTGTTGATAAGATTGCATATATAATGTGTTTGTCCCATGATGATGATGTAAACCTTGAGAGGCCGTGGCAACACAGGATGAGGGATTGAGATCCCATGGTATGTGATGATCCTTGAGATGGATCTGGATGGTTGGAAAGAGGCTAAGTGATAACATGTGATGTTGGATCCCTAAAATGGATTAGGTTGATGTGATTACAATGAAAGCATAATGTTGAGTTTATGTTGTTTTTTTCTTGTTATAGTTTGCATGTTATACAACTTGGTTGAATCTTGCAATCCATCTAAAAGATACTAAATAATTACAGTGGAATATATCATGTAGTTTGCCCTAGTCATAGATCCATCATCGTCAGGAGCTGGTGATGGTGAAACGGGTTCTCCTACGGGTTAACCCAGAGTGCATATTGTTGAATATGTGAGGTTTCTCCTAGCCTAAAGTGAGGAGGTAAGAGTGCAACTTCGGTTGTAGACTCGGTTATATGATGAGCATGGTGAACAGACCCATGGCTCCAGATATGTGATATGAAGAGCATGAATGCGTTCATGGCTCAGAGCACAGTGATCAGACCCGTGGATCAGATATACTAGCGTCGTGACCTGTATCGAGGTGGGCTAGAGGAAGGGTAGCATGAGGAGCTGACCCTGTGGCTGAGGCCACTTAAGTATGAGACTGTGGTCCTGCTTGTGTTGTTCTCGTACACTGACTATGTGGGGGAAGGTTGTGGAGTCTGGGTCTTCCATTAACCTTGTATGGCACCGGCTATGGGCTTCGCAGCCGAAGGTTGGATTTGAACGGTAAGGTTCACTTCCTCGGGGCATAATAAAATATGTAATTCATCCGTATAGAAATTACTAAGGCAAAACACAGAACATTGGTTAAGGCCTTGCTTGTGTAGTTAATCTTGTTATATCTTGCAGTTACTCATATGTTCCTCATGTTACATAGCAATATAACTATTCTTGTTAATCATGTTGCATAGAAAAGAATTGGTTCTATGCCTTCTGTGCAGCTGGTAAGCTTGTCGGTGAGAATAGCTTTGCCTTACATAAACTGCTCTTGTTATATCTGTTATCAGTTACCTACTGTTATAGCTTATCTTTCTGAGGTTCTGTAGTTGCGGCGGGGAGTTATGTTTCCCGCTGGGACAATGTTCAATTGTCTCACTCCAGTGGTTTACACCCTTTTTAGGTAGCCGAGCTAGACGTGGTAGTGGTCGTGGTGTTGCGGCCGAGCAGCTAGATGAGCAGTAGAAGGCAAGCGATGGATATGCTGCTGCTTTGGATGTTTTGTAGTAGAGTCGAGAGTCATCCCTATACTCTCAGGTCCTTGGAAGTATTTTGACGTTGTTTCACAATGAACGATCGATAATGTTTTGTATGTCCTGTTGTTGGCCGGATATGGGCCTTTATGTATATGAACAGGTGGTGAACTCATGTGATGGATAGACAGCTGTTTCTGTAAGTTGTGGACACATAATAGATCTTGCATATGTATATATTTGACCGGTTTCCTTATAGGATGAGGACTGGAATGTAATAGTTTCTCAGTTTATCAGCTTTCCGCAAATGGTTTTAATTAACCCGTGTTTTCGATAATCTATGGTTATGGTGTTTTCTGCACATTTTCGCGTAACACCTCATTGTCTGTGTGATAGTGGGATGTGTTGCCACAAGTTTAAATATCAGAGCTCTAGGTTCGCTGAGTCTACAGGGATTTAGGACTAGGTCATTTGTTCTTGTGTGTTGTCCAGATTTTCTTACGATCATCTTCTACCCTCAGTAGAAGACCAGTCAAGATGTCTGGAAACCATGAAGAACACTCAGCTGAGTACAGCGATGCTGCTTCATCTGAAGGACAGGCACATGGAGATCGGGTGCCTGAGGTCCCCCAACCTGACCTAGCCATTCTTGAACACCCTGCCTATCAACAGCTTATGGGGAAGTTGATGGCTACGATGAATCTCATGGTTGAGTGGTTGCCAGTGCCTCCTCTGAGAGTACAGGTTCCCCATGGAGAAGCATCGGGTATTGGGAAGACCTTCGAGCGACTTCTCCGAGTCAGAGCTTCGGATTATGCTGGAACGGTTGATCCAGCGGATGCAGATCTGTGGCTGACAATTCTTGAGAAGGCTTTTTGGATCCTCGACATCCCCGAAGTAGAAAAAGTAAAGCACGCTGTCTACCTTCTGAAGGGTAGTGCTGGTCACTGGTGGACCATCGAGGAAGAGAAGTGGCCTGGTGAGGTGATCTGTTGGGAAGTGTTTCGACGCAAGTTGGTCAGCAGATACTTTCCAAAGATGTATTTGGATGAGAAGATCAGTCAGTTTGAGCGGTTGCGACAAGGAATGATGAACATCACTGAGTATGAAGCCAAGTTTATGGATCTATTGAGGTTTTGTCCTCATATGGCAGCAACAGATGAGGAGTGAATCAGACGTTTTGAGAAATGTTTAAGTTCTGAGCTGACAACACTTGTTTCTGCGTTGGAGAATTGAGAGCGGTTTGCTACGTTTGTGGAATCCGTTTGGAGGATTGAACAATCAGTAAGGGAGAAAAGAGAGTCCATGTCTCATAAAAGACCTGCTCAGTTCCAGGGACAGAGGTTTGGTGGCTTCAAGAATCCCAGGTTTTCACCACCTTCAGTGATGAGAGGTTCTGGTGTACCTTCGCAGTGGTCTCCAAGTAAGGGAAGAGGTTATGTTTCTTCACCGTCTAAAGCACACAGTACAGCTTCAGTGGTAGTAACAGGGCCATCTATGCCAAGGTTTGAAGATAGAGCATGCTATCTTTGTGGTCAGACCGGGCATCTCAAGTTACAATGCCCGAATAGAGATGTTGAAGTGACGCAGCAGTCGAGGCAGAATCAACAAGGATCTGATCGACAGCAGCCCAGTGGTAGCAGAGGGCGAGGACGCAGTCAAGCGTCTCAAGCTGGATCATCTGCTCAAGGAAGTAGAGGACGTGGATAGCAAGCAACGGCTTGATTCTACGCTATGAATCAGCTGGAGGCGATAGTCAACCCGCGAGTGGTGATAGGTCAAATGGAGTTATTTCATTCTTATATGTCTTCTTCTTGCTTTATATATGTTCTGGTTGACCCGGGTGCTACACACTCTTTTATCGCCTATAGTATGCTTGAAAACTGTCGTTTACCTGTTAGTTGTAAGAAAGATAGCCTGTTGTTAGAAACCCCTCTTGATGGTTCCTTGTTGCTTCGAGAAGTGTGTCCCTCTTGTGTCTTGTCTTTTTCGGGACGTTGTATACAAGTGGATCTTATACCACTTGATATGCACGATTTCAATGTTATCCTTGGGATGGATATCCTAGAGAAGTATAAGGTCGTCTTGGACTGTGGTTCCAAGCAGGCGGTGTTTGATGGGGATGGAGAGAAGTGGATCTTCCAGGGAGATAGGAAGATTCTTCCGACGTGCTTAGTATCAGCTATGGTGGCAGAGAAGTTGCTACGACAAGGATGTGAGGTGTTCTTAGCTCACGTGGTGGATACCGTTGTGGTTACCAAGGCGAAAGGTCCTAGTCTTGAGGAGGTGTCAGTTGTTCGAGAGTTTGACGACGTGTTTCCTGATGAGTTTCCTGGTGTTCCTCCACCTCGAGAGATTGATTTTGAGATCAATCTGATCCCAGGAACACAGCCAGCTGCACAGACACCGTATAGGATGGCTCCAGTAGAGATGGCAGAGCTGAAAAAGCAGTTGCAAGAGTTGTTGGAGAAAGGTTTCATCCGACCAAGTACGTCGCCTTGGGGTGCTCCAATGTTGTTTGTTAAGAAAAAGGATGGATCGATGCGGCTGTGTATAGATTATCGGTAGTTGAACAAGGTCACGATCAAGAACAAGTACCCGTTTCCGAGGATAGATGATTTGTTCGATCAGTTGTGTTGTGCTACAGTGTTCTCAAAGATCGATCTACAGTCTAGATATCATCAGTTGAGGATTAAGGCGAATGACATAGCAAAGTCAGCTTTCAGGACGAGGTATGGTCACTTCGAGTTTGTGGTTATGTCGTTCGGGCTAACCAATGCACCTACTGCTTTCATGGACCTGATGAACATAGTGTTCCGTCCGTTCTTAGATCAGTTTGTGGTAGTCTTTATAGACGACATCTTGATCTATAGTCAGAACAGGCTAGATCATGAGCAACATCTTCGACGAGCATTGACTCTTCTTCGCCAACATCAGTTGTATGCCAAGTTCAGTAAGTGTGAGTTCTGGTTGGAGGAAGTGACTTTCTTGGGTCATGTGATATCTGCTGAAGGAGTCAAAGTAGATCCGAAGAAGGTGGAATCCATTGCGGATTGGGAGCAACCGAAGACGCCGATAGAAGTTTGTAGTTTCCTTGGTTTGGCAGGATACTACCGGAGGTTTATCAAGGACTTCAGTGTGATTGCGTTGCCGATGACAAAGTTGACCAGAAAGGATATACCTTTTGTTTGGGATGAACGATGTCAGCAAGCTTTCCAGAGTTTGAAGGAGAAGCTGACCAGTGCTCCAGTGTTAATCCTGCCAGAGCTTGGAAAGGGCTATGCTGTTTTCTGTGATGCTTCCAAGAAAGGTTTAGGTTGTGTGCTGATGCAGGAAGATCATGTGGTTTCTTTTGCCTCGCAACAGCTTAAGAAACATGAGGAGAACTATCTGACTCATGATTTGGAGTTGGAAGCAGTGGTTCATGCGTTAAAGATTTGGAGACACTATCTTTATGGGGAAGTGTGTCAGATCTTTACGGATCATAAGAATCTGAAGTACATCTTTTCGCAGCATGAGTTGAACATGCGACAACGTCGATGGATGGAGTTGATAAATGACTACGACTGCACTATCGAGTATCATACTGGTAAAGCGAATGTGGTAGCTGATGCGCTTAGAAGAAATTCTTCTTCTCTTTCTTCAAAGAAGGCACGATTGAGTTCTCTGGTATTCCATAGGAGAGATATGTTTGTTTCTCTACGGCAGATGAATGTACAGATGGAAGTTTCTTTGTTATCTGGTCTTTTAGCATAGATGCAAGTCAAGCCTACGCTGAGACAGCAGATCAAAGATGCACAACAGACAGATGATGCGATACAGTTGATCAAATCAGAGTTCGGAAGCGAAAAGCATGATGGGTTTCATGAGTCCGAGGATGGACTGGTTTGCTTTCGTGATAGGATGGTGGTTCCAGATGTTTATGATCTGAGGAAGTTGGTGCTCGAGGAAGCACACACGTCAATGTATGCTATGCATCCAGGTGCCACCAAAATGTATCATAGTCTGAAGGACTTGTATTGGTGGCCCAGTTTGAAGAAAGATGTAGCTGAGTTCGTGGTGAGATGTGCGGTTTGTCAGCAAGTAAAGGCTGAACATCAGAAGCCGGTAGGTACGTTGCAACCTTTGCCGATACTGCAGTGGAAATGGGATCATATAAACATGGATTTTGTAGTTGGTCTACCCCGGACAACTAGGAATCATGATTCCATTTGGGTGATAGTGGACAGATTGACGAAGTCTGCCCATTTCCTACCGGTAAAGATGACGTATACATCTGAGAAACTCGCTAGAGTATATGTGGATGAGATAATATGTTTGCATGGTGTGCCAGCAACGATAGTTTCTGACAGAGGTCCTCAGTTTATGAGTCATTTCTGGGAACAGTTGCACAAAACGTTGGGAACACAGTTGAGGTTCAGTATCGCCTTTCACCCACAGACCGATGGACAGTCTGAGAGGACTATTCATACTTTAGAAGATCTCCTTCGAGCTTGTGTTTTGCAGTTTCTAGGCAACTGGGATGTACATCTTAGTTTGATAGAGTTTGCCTACAACAACAGTTATCAGCGGAGCATTGACATGGCTCCTTATGAGGCTTTGTATGGAAGGAAGTGCATATCTCCCTTGTATTGGTATGAGTCTGGTGAGTATCAGCTTTTGGGTCCTGAGTTAGTACAACAGACAACAGATAAGATCAAAGTGATACAACAATAGTTGAAAGTGGCACAGGACAGGCAGAAGTCTTATGCAGACAATCGACGAAGACCTTTGGAGTTCTAGGTAGGAGATAAAGTGTATCTTAAAGTCTCGCCGTGGAAAGGTGTGCTAAGGTTTGGTCAGAAGGGTAAGTTGGCACCCAGGTATATGGGGCCTTACTCAGTCACAGCACGTGTTGGCAAGGTAGCTTACGAGTTAGAGTTGACTCCAGAGTTGCACAGGTTACATCCAGTGTTCCATGTCAGTATGTTGAAGAAAAGTCATCCGGATTCGGGTATAGTGATATAGCCAGTTGAGGTTGAGCTTCATGAAGATGTGACCTACAAGGAAGGTCCTGTGGCGATCTTTGATAGAAGGGTCAAGAAGCTGAAGAGGAAGGACCTGGTTCTTGTGAAGGTTCTTTGGCATCACCGTGGCGTTGAGGAAGCCACATGGGAGCTTGAGGAAGAGATGAGGAGGAAGTATCCCTCGCTTTCTCTTCGGATTTCGGGGACGAAATCCATTGAAGGGGGTTAGCTTGTAAGGACCCTGACCTTTGTTTAGGGTTTACCCTATTTGTTTTGCTTAAACTTGATGCTTTGGTGCTTGCTAATCACCTTTAGTGGTGATTAGGGTTTGGTTGTGCTCTGTTGAGAGTTGGAGGTGTTGCTTGCAAATAACCCAAGTCTAGGGTTTTGTGAGCAAAGTTTGCCACCTTGTGAGGTGTTCCTCTCTCTCTTTGCTTCCTCTAGGGTTGAGAGGAAGGCTTGGGCTCGTTGCTTGAGTTCTTTTGGGCATGGTTGAGCTTGTTTGGGCCTTGAGGTGCCTTGTTTTGGCTTGGTTGAGCCTTGTGTCACCCAAGAGAAGTGAGTGTATCGCCCAAGAGGTGAGTGTGTCGGCCTAGATGAGTGGTTGTGTTGCCCATGGTGCCTTGTTGTGTCGCCCATGGTGTTTGACCCAACTTTGACCTCGTTTGTGTCACCACTAGTGGACACTTGGAGCTTGATGCATGCATGTGGCAATAACCTTGGACGAGTGTATAAGGCTTGCTAGAGTGGTGGCTTGAGATCTAGGACAAGTGTCCTTTGGGTGGCCGACACCTTGCTTGGACCAACCTTGTTTTCTCCTCCCTTTCCTTCTATATATGGGGTTCCCTTCCTTGCTTTGGGTCCCTTTGGTCCTTTAGTTTTCTCCTCTACCTTGGTTGCATGACACAACCCTCTTCCTTGCTGGTGGTGGTCAATACTCCCTTGGAAGGAGCAGCCTGGTGGACGATATCCCCTTGAAGGAGCAAGTGGTGGCTGATCTCCCTTGGAGCTTCTTCTTCCTTGCTTTAAGGCAAGTTGCATAACTTCTAACCCTAAGCTACACTATCTCCTTTTCTTTGATCTCGTTTGCATGTCGTTGTTAGTTTTGTATCTTGCTTGAGTACCCTTGTTGGCCGATCCTCTTCTTGGTTTAGTGTTCCTTAGTGAGCTTGTGTCCTTGACCCTCTAGGGTTTCAAATATCTTGTGTTTGAGGAGGAAGATGACCTTGTTGGACGATATTCCTTGTCTTAGTGTGTTGGGCGACACATTTGCTCTTGTGTTGGGCGATAGCCCAAGTGAGGTGTGTTGGCCGATAGGCCTATGACGGGTGATATACCCTGCTCTGGTGACGGGCGTCACGCCCTTTCTCTTGGCTTTGTGTCGGTTGTTAGGCCTTGACCAGGTTGTGGCACTTTTTGTGGAGGTGTTCTCTCTCTTGGTTGTTAGTTTTGGTGGGCTGACCTGGCCGAGATAGGCTTTGTAGCAGGCGTTGCTGTGTGGTGTGTGATGGGCGTCACACCCCTTGTGTCGGACGATAGGTTGATGGTCACGGGCGTTGCCCGATATGTGAGGGATGCCCGACACCCCACTCCTGAAGTGCGTTGCTCCCTCTCCTTGAGACGCGGTGTCGCACAACGCAGCGTTGCTGCTTATATACCTATCGTTATGAGTTGAGTATGGGTGAGGGCAAGTGGACGTTATATTCTCCCTTTTAGTGAGGGTTGTGGTGATCTATAGTGAGGGCTCTTGTTATCTTTTGTGACGGATCCTCATATCATGGAAATAACTAGTTGTATATATGTCCATGCTTCCAAACAATGGTGACTCCTTGCTAATAGTACTGATGATAATGATGATGCTAATAGTAATGATAATGATGATGGTAGTTGTAATGATAATGATGATGGTAGTAGTAATGATAATGATAATGGTAGTGGTAACACTACTACAGAAACGGCCTTTGGCGTCGGTCGTTTAACCCCATTTGGCGTCGGTTTCTGACTGACGCCTATGTGGGCGCCACTAAAGGTCGAACACTTCGGCGTCGGTTTTTTAACCGACGCCTATTTAATCTATAGGCGTCGGTCGTTTAGTAGATAACCGACGCCCAAAGGGTTCACGCCACAGAAAACGCTGTCATCTAGGGCACTTTCTGCGTCGGTTATTTACTAAACAACCGACGCCTATTTGGAATATAGCGTCGGTCTTTTAGTAGATAACCAACGCATAAAGTGCCCTAGATGACGCCATTTTCTGTGGCGCGAACACTTTTGGCGTCGGTTATATACCAAAAGACTGACGCCTATACTTCAAGATGACACGGCCTTGCTTCCCTGCACGGCCATGTTTAGTACTATAGGCGTCGGTTTTATATGCATAACCGACGCCTTTTCCACCACGGCCGTGCTATCCTGCACGGTCGGGTTGTTTGTACTATTAGGCGTCAGTTTTTATCAAATAACCGACGCTGTAGGTCTTTGCTGACGGTTTTCTATAAATAACTGACGCCTATTTCTATTTTTTTTTTCATATCAGTTTGCAGGCCTGCTGTGGCTGGTCAGAAGGATGAGAACCTGCAATTCAGTTTTCTGAACTGCAGGTTTACGACATCCATTGATATCAGCCTACAAACAAGCCGCAAACCTGCAAAAGTCACAAACAAATTTCACACAAGTACATACATTCAGACATCAATTCAATTCTCACATTCACACATATAGAAACATTCAAATACATGTATTAACATTCATAAATATTCATTTACAAAGTATCATTCATTATCGCTATCAACATCCCAATTATATCTTACAGTTGCCACTGCTTGTATGGCTTTTTCCCATTCTTCTCATACTTCATTTAATGCTTCCATCATATATGGAGCATGTATATTTTTTAAGCGTTTACCTATAGTGTGGTCAGTTTTAAACACCTGCAAAGAGAATGATGTATATATATAAGTAATAATATAAAAATAAGATTGATATATTTCATACTAACTAATGAGACTATATATAATACCTCATGTATGCTATCGATGTCCAATGCGGCATGTTTGATAATCATCTGCATAAATCGCATCACATAGTATGTGCATGCCCAGCCATTGTCTTGTGTAGCACACTATAAATTGAAACATACAAAATAATACAACTAAGCACAATTCACATCAATAATATATATATTCGAGTCGGGAACTTACTTGTACGTTCTGCCAATTTATTGGCTGGTTCTTTTTCCTTGGGACCGTTCCTCCAGCCTTTTTGAATGCATCTAAACCCCTACATGTTAATATAACACAATAAATTGCATAAGTAAATAGTAATGTAATAAAAGATGTTAACGGATATAAAAATGAAATATTTCTTACCAGAATAATGGCATTCTCATTACGTGTCCAATTTTAGTGTTCAATGTACTCCCCGCAGGATCTAGATAATAAATAGTGAATGTCTCGGGGACAATAACTAGTAACTCCCAATGTCTACCGCTAGAAGTAAGAAGTTAACAATTAATAACTCAAAATGCAAAAGAAAAATGGAATTTTCTTAAGTCCAAATTATAAATAAAGTAAACTTACTTGACATTGAATGGAGCTATTATTATCGTCTTCTTTTGCTGACCAAAAATTGTAAAAGCATCTATACAGTATTGTTGAACATTATCAGGGTCTTTAGCTACCAAACTAATCAATGATGGAATCAAAAATCCCACATGATCAAATGCAAATTGTTTGCAATGATCTTCGACTAAGTAGCTGCAAAACATATAGGAGTATGCATTAATATATAAGAAACCAGATCACCAGATCTTACACAAGGTATATGGATGTATAAACAAGATCTCACCTTATCCATGTCTCTATCATTGATGTATTCAGCCAATCATACATAAACAGCTCAATAATATCTTGTATAAATAAAGAGCTATCGTATGATCGACCTGCATAATCTGCATCTAAAGAAACTATTATAGGGCAATGTATATTATGTGCCCATAGCCAACATGCCATTCCCCTACAAGCAGGACCTAACGGGTATGTTAGGTCAGTTGGAACCCAAGTTGGTAATGTGGGAAGTGGAGGTGGAGGCCTAGGTGCTCCTGGTGTCTTCTTTTTAACCTGTATATATAATTTCAGATCAGTTGACATCATATATACACATTAACAGTCTAAATCAATGTAAATTTATCTTACAATTTCAGTCGTGTAGACGACATCTGCTTTGGGCCACAATATGACCCCGCCTTCTGCCTCACCAAGTGTATCAATATCTGGGTGGGCATATGGCAACGCAACTTCCCTCCAATCGGGTAACACACGTAATGGGCCCACACAAACATAGCCCTGTGGCATTGGAGTCCCGTGAAACCTTTCCCCAGGAAGGGACGGGTAAGCTTGCGCCTCTGCAACAACATAGTCTTGTATTCTTAAGCGGCATGGCTTCAATGCCTACAAATTTACGTAAAGAATGTTATACATATATACATATAATCTTGAAAACATATCATCTTGAAAAGACTAGCTACAATGTCATAAACAATACTTACAGCAGACGTGCTAGGCGATGGGTCTCCAGGATTACTCGCAGTCTGTGCATCAGGAGAAGAGTGGGTCGCCATAGGCTGATTGGAAGCCTGAGATGCCTGCCACCGCAACAATTCTTCCTTGACCTTCTCAGCAACTACATCGTTGACCTTCTTAGCAACTAAATCCTCAACTCTCTTATTCTCCTATACATGGATAAAAGAAACATTAGCTTCTTATTAATGAATTTCCTTTTGCAGTAACATTCTAAAAAAAGAATAGGTTACCTCTTCTTGAGAAAGTCCCGCTCTGGGTTTGCGCTGGGATGGCCCAAAGAATGCTTTGATGCCAACACCAGCGCCGGCACCTCTAACACGTCCAGGATGCTCTGGGTTACCCAGAGCAACTGTCAATTCATCCCTTGTGCCCTGAGGGATGAACGTGCCTTGTTTCCTCTGCTCGTGCAGCTCCCGCTAATCAGCATAAACAGAAATTGGTAAGTTAACACCACAAATAATCAATACTCAAATGATTTCTCTAAGAGTTGTATTTTACCATTTTTGCAGCCGCCTCAGCAGTTACAGGCTTCTTTATTTCACCCTTCTTGTTTTTCCTGCCAGCTATCCAGATATCATGGCGAGGCATGGGTGTGGCAGACTCCTGAGTAGGAGCAGACTCCTGAGTAGCAGCAAACTGCTGAGTAGCCGCAGACTCCGCCTGTAGTCTTTGGCGACCGCTTGCATAGCCTTTTGGACCCATAGTGTGGTCATGCACATTCAGTGCACGCCTTGCTTTTTGTGCGTCACTGAGGGCCTAGTTAGTATGCACATTAATGATTTGGTTAGTAGCACTAAATGTTAATCTTGAATAGGTGAATACAATGTATATTAATTAAATTGGGAGTGACGCCTAATACCTTGAATTCTTCAGATTTTCTTGAAGCAACAAAATTGTCCCAATCTTCTTTGTCCAAGAAGTTCCATTGTTCAAGGGCTGATTTCTTCTTCTTATCACCCTCTTTTATGTATTCTCTGTTCATATTTGTCCTATAATTCCTAAGCATCTTTCCAGCGCGTTGCATCACACTTTTACGATGCAACTTCTCATCCAATGCAAACAGATTCTGTAAAATAGAAATGTTATTAACTAGTATCCAAAATAGAATTGCAAATAATAGAATTTGTAATCTACAAAATAGAATTGCAAATAATAATAACTCACGCATAAATCCTTCCATATCAAGTCTTTTTTCCCTTGAGGAACTTTATGCCAATTATCATACTTAACACCACAATGGCTCCGAGTGGTACACCCAAGATAGTTTACAAAATTATTGAGGTTCACTCCAATTGCATTTCCTCCACTATCAAACTCCACCACCAATTTGGATCCACTACCACTTAGCGCTAATAACTTCTTCAACAGAGTGATGCCCCTTTTCTTGTTAAGTGTTTGGTGTTGCGCATCAAGTTGCTCCAGTGCTTCAGTGGGTACAGGTACATCATCAACCTAAAATTTGACAAAAATAAACACACTAAATTAGCCCAATATAGAAATATAGGATATATGACATAACTAGAAGATAATGAATTTTATAGAAATACAGGATATGTTTTTAGAACTTACATTGGTATCCTCGCCATGCTCGTCATGGACAGCATGCTCATCATGGACTTCATGCTCATCATGGACATCATGCTCATCATGGTCAGCCATCTGAAAATGTCATTAAAAAGGCAAACATTTAGCATTTGTATTAACTAGAAAAAGGCAAACATTTAGCATTTGTATTAACTAGAAAAAGGCAAATATTTAGCATTTGTATAAACATACATGTCTCTAAAATTGTGATCTTTTATCAATTAACAATCCTTCATTGTGATCTCCGCGCACATATAAGTCATCATTAGCTTCAATATTTTGTGGAGTTGGCAACCCAACTGAGAATGGACTGGAGTCATCATACTTATCATAGTACTCTTCTTCATCTATAGGATCTTCAATGAATTGTCTTTTACCATGAAGAACAACCGACCATTTATCATTCGCAGGATCATCGATATAGAATATTTGTTTCGCCTGTGATGCCAATATGAATGGTTCACCCTTCTCGCCAATCTTTTCAAAGTTCACCAAAGTGAAACCCAATTCATCCACTATAACTCCTTTGGTGTTATCAACCCAATTACATTTAAAGAGCGGAATTTTGAAATCTATGTAGTCAAACTCCCAAATGTCCTCAATGACACCGTAATATGACATTTTAGCTTCACGTGGACTCTTATCCTTTGCACTTGCAAAGTACATAGTCGACGCTTGAAGAGTGACCCCACTATTTTGGACGACACTCTTATCATCTTGGCGCTTTGTGTAATATGTGAATCCATTAATGTCAAACCCTTCATAAGACATAACATTCGGTTTTGGTTTAAAGGCGAGACATTTGATAGTTTTTGTAATATCATTTGGTGTTTGAGATAGTTGATGTAAGACTTTATCTTCAAACCACTTAGTAAAAGTCTTATTATGCTCTCTAGCAAGCCACATTGAACTTGCTCGAGGATGTTGTCTCTTTATGAAATTGGTATGTTCCTCGATATAAACACTCACTTCATCCATATTGTGTAAAATATACAAGTGAGCTTGTTCCAACTGCTCCCGGCTGATTACTTTCACCCGTGATCCCAAAATTCCTTTGCCCTCCTCAATATTCTTGTCATTATCAGGAGTGTCATTACCACTGAGAAAGTCATTGCAAAAATCCATAACCTCTCTCGCCACATAACCTTCAATAATACTCCCTTCAGGCTGATAACGGTTTCGAACATCACCTTTAAAAACGCTCATGTATCGTTCAAAGGGATACATCCAATGCAAGAAAACTGGTCCCAACATTTTCACTTCCCTAGTCAAGTGGACAACAAGATGTACCATGATATCAAAGAACGAAGGAGGGAAATACATCTCAAGCTGACATAGGGTAACAACCACTTCTCTTTGCAAATTATCGAGAGTATCAGGGTCAATAACTTTACTGCATAGACTGTTGAAAAAGAAACAAAGTCTGGTAATTGCAAACCTTACATGCTTCGGCAATATAGATCGAATTTCCACGGGTAATATTTGTTGCATTAGAGTGTGACAATCATGAGATTTAAGACCTATCAACTTCAGATCTTTCATTGATACCAATCTACGGATGTTGGATGAGTAACCATGTGGCACCTTAACATTTACCAAGCATTCACAAAAAGTTTTCTTCTCCTTTCTAGACAACGTGTAGCAAGCGGGAGGTAAGTATGTTCTTTTACTACCCATTTCATGTAATTCTGATAATTCTGACCTTATTCCCATTTCACGTAGGTCCAGTCTGGATTTTATCCCATCTTTAGTCTTACCTGGTATATTTAACAGAGTACCAATGATGCTATCACAGACATTTTTCTCAACGTGCATTACATCGATACAATGTCTGACTGTCAAAGAACTCCAATAAGGAAGATCCCAAAATATTGACTTCTTCTTGAATGAAGAATTGTCACTCCGTGTGGCCATACTACATTGTGATTTCTTACCAAATTCATTGACAATGTCTTTTACTCTTTCATAAACAACATCCCATGGTATAGGTTTAGGTGCACTCCGTTCATCATTCCATCCATTGAATGTTTTGCGCTTCCTACGATACGGATGGAATTTTGAAAGAAACCTTCGATGACCAAGATATACAGTCTTGCCGCCATGTTTTAGTCTTATTGAATCAGTGTTTTCTTCACATATAGGACACACTTTAGCTCCTTTGACACTATATCCAGACAAATTCCCATATGCTGGAAAGTCATTAATAGTGCAAAACAACATAGCGTGCAAACGAAATGTCTCTCTTGCTGAAGCATCATAGGTCATCACACCTTCAGCCCAAAGTTTCTTTAAGTCATCAATCAAAGGTTCAAGATAAACATCGATATCATTTCCGGGTTGTTTAGGGCCCGATATCAACAATGACAACATAACGTACTTATTTTTTATACACATCCAGGGAGGAAGATTGTATATAACAAGCATGACTGGCCAAGTGCTATGTTGGCTGCTCAATGTCCCGTAAGGATTCATCCGATCTGTACAAAGCCCAAGTCTTAGATTCCTATCTTCTTCACCAAATTTGGGGTACAATAGATCAATCTTCTTCCACTGTGGGGAATCAGACGCATGTCGCAGGATCCCATCATTATTTTTCTTAACATCTGCATGCCACCTCAAATTCTTCGCATCTTTCGGATTTGCAAACAAGCGTTGAAACTGTGATATTATAGGTAGATACCACAACACCTTGGCAGGAGAACCAGTTTTGGACTCCCCCGAAGTCGTCAATTTATACCGTGACGCACCACATTTTGGACAATCTTTCAAATCTACATAGTCCTTTTGAAATAATACACAATCATTCGGGCATGTGTGTATCTTCTTGGCCTCCATTCCCATTGGGCACAACATTTTCTTTACCTGGTATGTTGAGATTGGCAGCTCGTTTCCTTCAGGAAGCATTTCTTTCAACAAAGTCAACAATGAAGTGAAGCTTTTGTCGCTCCATCTATTGTTAGCTTTCAACTTATACAATCTCAACACAGCGCTAAGCTTCGTAAACTTAGCACAGCCTGTGTATAACGGTATCTCAGCATCATGCACAATGTTTCTAAAGATAGGAGGTGGATCGGTGTGCTCTACCCTACAACTATCCAGCATCGCATCAACGATGTCTGCTGGAACTGGTTCGTTCACATTTACGTCATCGGAGGCAATTTCTTCTTCCACCCAAGCACTGCTATCGACATCAACTGGTTTCGATTTTGAAATCTCTCCATGCCAGTGCCATTCTGTATAGCCTTGTACAATCCCGTTGCACATGACATGACTTTTGATTACCTCACCAGTGTTGACTTTCAAGTTGTTACCGCAATGCCTACATGGACAGTAGAACCTATCTGTAGGTTTTTTCCTATGTTCCTCGGAAAATCTAATAAACTGATCAAGACCAGATATAAACTCTGGGGTGCAACGATTACGAATGGACATCCATGATCTATCCATTCTATGATCAGAGAAAACAAGTATATATTAGGAAACAAGTATATATTAGGAAAAGATTAGGGTATACACTTACATCCTAAGTGTATAATGTGATGTCATTCTTATATATAATAAATGTGTACCACCTATCCCATCCTTGAACACCTAATCTCACTAGTAAGTGTATAATGTGTATTGGGTTTTCAAGAAAATTTCGGCAGCATTTCCCCGCTGTTCTCTAAGTACATATGTACTTAGAGAACAAACGGGGAAATGCTACCGAAATTTTCTCAAAAACCCAATACACATTATACACTTACATCCTAAGTGAGATTAGGTGTTCAAGAACAGTCCCAAACTGGGGACTATCCAAGATTTACTCCTAATGAGTCAATCTTGGACGGGTTTCTAGGCCAACAAACACATTTGATGTCATTCTTATATATAATAAATGTGTACCACCTATCCCATCCTTGACCACCTAATCTCACTAGTAAGTGTATAATGTGTATTGGGTTTTCAAGAAAATTTCGGCAGCATTTCCCCGCTGTTCTCTAAGTACATATGTACTTAGAGAACAAACGGGGAAATGCTACTGAAATTTTCTTGAAAACCCAATACACATTATACACCTACATCCTAAGTGAGATTAGGTGTTCAAGAACAGTCCCAAACCGGGGACTATCCAAGATTTACTCCTAATGAGTCAATCTTGGATGGGTTTCTAGGCCAACAAACACAATAATAGATATCTACAATGAAGCCGGACTCCATACAAATAGTATATAATTTAGTGATCATTGTTCATTCTAATTTATACCAATGTACAAGTAATATAAAGAACAATGTGGATTATATGGGACATAAATTCATTGTTCATTGTCCAACATTAGGTTCAACACTTGAAACATACATTCATTTACAACATAAAAAATTTGTATCATTAGGGTGCAACATGTGTATTATATGGGACATACACATCAAGGTGGTCATAAGGGAGGATATTTCCTTATTTATGAGTAAGCGATATAAGATTAAGATCCATATAAAAATTAGGGCAGAAGGAAGAAATAAATCTTCTTTAGGATACAATAGACCCTTATGGATGTATTTAGGGTCATAGGTACCATCATAGAACAAAAAGGGTACACTCTAGGATTTAAGATCACACTACATCATGTATTTTATACAAAATTACATGTATGTGTATATAAAAAATATATTTATAAGGAACTTCTATACATATCAGTATCTCTAATCATTAAAATCGGCAAGCAGATCAGTAATTGTAAATAACAAACTACGAATTGTTGAATTAAAGTAATCACTAAAGTAATACTAACCAGTAGTACCAATCATTAATCACTGAAAGCAGCAAGGAAATCAGTAAAACTAATCATGCATTACTAGTATAATAGAGCAATAGGATATTTACTTCGATGCATTACAGCAGTACCCAATTATTTCAGCTTACATACCTTTCGTTAGCGGCGGCGGACAAGTAGGCGAGCTCCCAGCAGTGGTGGTCGAAGCAGGAAGAAGGGGGGCGATGCTGGGCGTGAGCAGGGAGGAAGGAGCTACGGCGGCGGGCGACGCTGGACGAAGTAGGAAGAAGCTAGGGCGGTGACGCTGGAAGAAGCTATAGCGGCGGGCGACGCTGGAAGAAGCTAGGGCGACGGAGAGTCAGGCGTGGCGGCGGCCTCAGGCGTTTGGAGCAGCAGGGGCGGGCAGCAGGGGCAGGCAGTAGGGGCGGCGGAGAAGGGGGCGCGGAGAAGGAGGAGTGGTGGCGGAGAAGGGGGCGCCGGAGAAGGGGGCGCCGGAGAAGAAATAGCCGGAGAAATGGCGCTGGAGAAGAAATCGTCGGAGAGAAATCGCCGGCAGCAGAGAAATAGGGTAATTGCTCACAATGAAACAGAAGAAAGGGGAAGAGTCGGGCGATCGCGGAGTATAAGTTCCCAAATAGCGTCGGTTGTTTTAAACAACTGACGCCTAAACATCTTTAGCGTCGGTTGTTTGCAACAACCGACGTCCAATTGGACGATATTTTCATGAAATTGTTTCGAGGGAACCACCTTCAACGTTGGTTATAAACGGATAACCGACGCTGAAAGTGACACTTTTCGCGCAAATTTTCATCGCACATAGGCGTCGGTTTATACCTACATGACCGACGCTGAAAATGACACTATTTTTTTGATCAAAATTTGGATTTCGCGGCCGACGTTCAGCGTCGGTTTGTTATAAACAACCGACGCTGAATACAAAGCGGTACCTGTGTCTGGCTGGTCTTCGAATATAGACGTCGGTTTGCTTAAACAACAGACGCCTAACATATAAGGCGTCGGTTTTCCTTAATAACTGACGCCCAGAAAAGTGACACTGAATGCTATTTCTGTAGTAGTGTAATGATAACATTTACTCTGTATATCCCACATGACTACTTGCATGAAGTAATCATCTTGATTATTTGTATAATACTGAGATGAGGATAAGCATAGATAGGGTTTTCTTAATGATGTGCTTTATACACTTGATCACCAGATAATGTAAGATTGATAAGTATAAGCATCTCAAATGTCATCTCATGATAGTAGGCATCGTCCTTATGTTGAAACTATGATTATTGAGTACACTAACCATGCAGGTGATGCTTAGCCATGATAAGGCTATGAGATACACATGATGAGTAAAACATCACTTTAATAATTACTCTTATTGATAATATTGCATATATAATGTGTTTGTCCCATGATGATGATGTAAGCCTTGAGAGGCCGTAGCAACACGGGATGAGGGATTGAGATCCCATGGTATGTGATGATCCTTGAGATGGATCTGAATGGTTGGCAAGAGGCCAAGTGATAACATGTGATGTTGGATCCCTGAAATGGATCAGGTTGATGTGATTACAATAAAAGCATAATGTTGAGTTTATGTTGTTTATTTCTTGTTATAGTTTGCATGTTATACAACTTGGTTGATCTTGCAATCCATCTAAAAGATACTAAATAATTACAGTGGAATATATCATGTAGTTTTCCCTGGCCATAGATCCATCATCGTCAGGAGCTGGTGATGGTGAAACGGGTTCTCCTAAGGGTAACCCGGAGCACATATTGTTGAATATGCGAGGTTTCTCCTAGCCTAAAGTGAGGCGGTAAGAGTGCAACTTCGGTTGTAGACTCGGTTATATGATGAGCATGGTGAACAGGCCCATGGCTCCAGATATGTGATATGAAGAGCATGAATGCGTTCATGGCTCAGAGCACGGTGATCATGCCCGTGGCTCAGATATACTAGTGTTGTGACCTGTATCAAGGCGGGCTAGAGGAAGGGTAGCCTGAGGAGCTGACCCTGTGGCTGAGGCCACTTAAGCATGAGATTGTGGTCCTGCTTGTGTTGTTCTCATACACTGACTACGAGGGGGAAGGTTGTGGAGTCTGGGTCTTCCATTAACCTTGTATGGCGCAGGCTATGGGCTTCGCAGCCGAAGGTTGGATTTGAACGGTACGGTTCACTTCCTCAGGGCATAATAAAATATGTAATTCAGCCGTATAGAAATTACTAAGGCATAACACAGAACATTGGTTGAGGCCTTGCTTGTGTAGTTAATCTTGTTATATCTTGCAGTTACTCATATGTTCCTCATGTTACATAGCAATATATCTATTCTTGTTAATCATGTTGCATAGAGAAGAATTGGTTATATGCCTTCTGTACAGCTGGTAAGCTTGTCGGTGAGAATAGCTTTGCCTTACATAAACTGCTCTTGTTATATCTGTTATCAGTTACCTGCTGTTATAGCTTATCTTTCTGAGGTTCTGTAGTTGCGGAGGGGAGTTATGTTTCCCACTGGGACAATGTTCAATTATCTCACTCCGCTGGTTTACACCCTTTTTAGGTAGCCGAGCTAGATGTGGTAGTGGTCGTGGTGTTGCGGCCGAGCAGCTAGACGAGCAGTAGAAGGCAAGCGATGGATATGCTGCTTCTTTGGATGTTTTGTAGTAGAGTCTAGAGTCATCCCTGTACTCTCAGGTCCTTGGCAGTATTTTGACATTGTTTCACGATGAACGATTGATAATGTTTTGTATGTCCTGTTGTTGGCCGGATATGGGCCTTTATGTATATGAACAGGTGGTGAACTCATGTGATGGATAGAAAGCTAATTCTGTAAGTTGTGGACACATAACAGATCTTGGATATGTATATATTTGACATGTTGCCTTGCAAGATGAGGACTGGAATGTAATAGTTTCTCAGTTTATCAACTTTCTACAAACGGTTTTAATTAACCCGTGTTTTCGATAATCTATGGTTATGGTGTTTTTCGTACATTTTTGCATAACACCTCACTGTCTGTGTGATAGTGGGATATGTTTCCACACTCGTAGTGTTGGATTTGACGCTTCCCCTGTAACGTTGTCAAAAACTTGAAACTAGTTTACTGTACATAATACGCAAGTGAACGTGTCAAAATAATAAGGCCTTGTGAGGCCCGAGTCGAACATAGAGAAGCATTTCTCCAGTAGACAACTACTAATTACATTCAAATTAGCTAAGTTAGTTGTAAATGGTTAAATTAGGTTGAGGAAAAGAACAAAGGCAGAAAATATACAAATTAAAGGTTGAATTAATCAGAGATAGGGTGAATTCCTTAGGATAGTGGTTTCACCACAGATAACACGAATAATTGACCTTACATACACTAACATTTATTATCTCAATTCCTGGATAAGGAGTCTGTAGCCAAAATTACCCGCTCCCATAGTATAATTTACTACCTAATCTAATGTCAATCCCACTTCCACAATTATTGGCTGATTAGTTAGATGCTTTATGATTATTCTCTAGGTTTCTCCTCTCGTTTACACTCCACTTTTCCCAAAGGGCATAGTACACAGGTAAATCTATGCTCTTTGACCCTCAACCACTCTCCCGAGATGACTAAGAGTCTATCAATCTACTCATGGTGATCAAGCACAAGTAGAACATAAAGCTTTCATAGATTTATATCAAGTAGAAAGAGATAAAACTGATATTAATATATGGAAACCAATCACAGTGTATATCCAGGCTACTCCTGGATCTTAAGGAATAAATATTTTTATCCTTTCATAGTTTTCATCGACGAATACATGGAAAGAAAGAAGGAAAACGTGGGAAACATGAAGAAACTAAGGTAACCCCTGAATCTCTGCCCATCCAGAAGATCCCCTCAGTCATACGTGCATTCTTCTGTCTTTCGGTTGCAGAATCGTCCTCTGGAGGTGCCCAAATCTCCTCCTTTAAATCTTTTGGTCCTCGATTCTTCTTTCCTCTCTCTCTCGTTGTCATGCAATGAAAATGGTGCCTCCTCTTCTCTAGATTTCGACTTCCTAAGTAATAGAAGGCACTTAGGGTACGAAATAATGGCCACTGTTACATTACAGTGAAATCTATAATTGTCCTGATTAGGCAGACTTAGTAGTACCGACTAGGTGAGTCGGTAGTATCGAGTTACTTAGGTTTGGTCGCGTGATCCCGATCCTTTCGGTACTATGGAATGGACTCGATTGCACCAAGCTTTGTGGTTTTTGAGCTACCTCTCTGACATCAACTCGATAGCATCGAGTTTTCTCAATTCATGTTGGGGCGTACTAATGCTACTTCGGTACCACCGACTTTAGTTGTCGATAGCACCGACTCTGGGTGATTTTTCAGGTCCATCACTGACGTCAAGTCGGTACCACTGACTATTTACAGGTCGATAGCACTAAGTCTGTGACTCTTCTTTACACATGAAAATACAAAATAATGTCATAAGCACTTGGGATGCGTAAAATATTACATAAAATAGTAAAAATCATATAATTCAACACATTTAATAGAAACATGTCGTCTATGTCATTTTATGCATAATAAATCAAATAAATGACTAATCTACACATGAAATCAAGGAAAATGTGCCTAAAATAAAGACTAAAAACACATGCATCAAATTTGCACTAATAGAATTCTCATCAATCTACTAAGGATTATTCTTTGGAAATTTTCAAGATCCAAAACTTGCTTCGGTCGGCAACCTAGTGATTCCATATGTTCACATGTTTAGACTTCTCATTGCTTGTTGTGTCCGTGACTCTCACAGGTTGTTGACTCTACGAACTCCATCAATTGAGATGTCTAGGAACACCATCCATTGAGAGGCCCAAGACTCTCATTGGTTGAAAGGTCCCATAATCTAATCAGCTAAGAGTACCATCTGTCCTCATCAACCACCATACTAGCTAGGATTAGGGTTAGAAACTATAGGATTAAAACCCATACAAAATAAGTTCAAAGTTTATAAAATAAAGTATGATTATGAAGGAAAACATGCATTTATATAACACATACTCATGTTTTGAATCAAATCCTTGATTAGGGTCAAATTTCATATTTATTCACAATTCATTTATGAAATTTACAAGTCAAGACAAACAAGGTACACTTGAAGTTAGATCAGATCCACCCCTTAAGAAATTGCTTTTAACGCTCAATTAAGTATTGGTATGAAGGAAATACAGGTTTAGATAGTCTTCACATAATTTGTAATTCGGTCCTCACATGAAGTTGCAATTAACTAAAAATTGTGAGTAAACTTGAAATTAAGGGAAACAAAGTTCAAATGGAGTCCAATTGAGGATTTCACTCAATCAATTGGTCTCACAATTTAATAAAGCACACGAATATGATAACAAAATAAGATTAGAAGGAAATTAGGGATGAGGTAGGTTCATGGTCTCACATTCATCACTTTTATAACCCAAACATTATGACTCATTTATTTGTTATAAATTCATCACATAATGCTAAATGTTTCAATAGGTGGCATCAGATAGTGTAAGGTTTCAAGCCCAAGATTGAACTTGATTTCACAAACACATGAGTTCTTAATTTATTTTGTGTGGTTCAAATTGAAAATGAATAAATAAAGCTTGAGCTAAGATAAACTTGACCCACTGTCATTGTTGTGTAATAGAGCTACCAAAATTATATGGACCCATGAATGTGATCAAATCTCATCAAGAATCAACATTATTTAGGATCATTTTTTACTCAACACGAGCCATAACTAAGTTTAAGAGTTCATGTACAAAGTAGTTGTTTGATTTGGGATCATATAGGAGGGCATATAATTTAGTAATTTGAGTAAATATGTTATGATAGTAGTTTAAACCATATAAAGCCTTTGAGTGATTATAGCATACTAAGACATGGCATACATATGAATACATACACGTCATTTTAATAGCTATTTTGTAATTAATGTTGAGAAGCATAGAAAGTCTTGAAACCTAGTGAGATTTTTGCTTACACAATATAAAATCAAATGTAATGGTAAAATTAATAACCTACATTGGTTTGAGTTGGACACCATCGTATGAACTCAAATTCTTGTCCAAATGAAATTGGCCCCACTCCATATATTTCCTTGTAGGAAGAGATCATATAAAAACATGTGTCTCCATCTATAAGGATCATGTGGATTGCATAATTGTAAGCTAGAGACTGGAGTATGTGTTGGTTTCTTCACAATATGATAGATGCATGATGATTGAGAATATCTCTTGATATGATATCACTCATATTGTCATTTTTTAATGTGCAATCAAAAGAGTTTGAAGTAAAAGTTATTTTGGCATGCCACTTAATCATTGGTCATGAGAGAAAACAAGAGACAGAAAAGTGGGCTCAAAATGCATGTTTTGTAATAGATCCACAATACTGTCATGTGTGAGGTTTTTCTAATTTCTTAGCAAACAAAAATAGTTGTGGATCACATGTGTTGCTAGATTGCTATCTAGCCAGACTTTTTTTGCAGCATGATCTGACAATATTTGAACTAGAAATGTCTCTAGACATGATAACAACCAGTAGGATCACACCATACAAGATGTTGAGCTTGTAGGAATGAACAAATGAGTTAGAATGTTGTTATCTTGACAATGGTGATCAAAATGTTGCATATCAATTATTGTACGTTTTTAATATATCAATTATTATACCTTTTTAATGCATATTCTCTCCATTAACGGTCAATATTTTTTATTCATCTCATTGAAATCCATATTAAAGGAGGAAAAATAAAAGATAGAAAATTCAAAACATCATTTTCACATTTTTTATTACTAACTTGCCATGATCTAAAAATATATTACCCAAAATGTCATGTGAAGGGAACAATGTGATGTCGAGTAAAACACTTTGTTCCATGTGGGACAAATGTGTCCAATATGAGGACACATTACTCTCTCTTAGAGAAATACCTCCTCGGTTGGGACACATTGGTCCCACGAGGAGCATGCCTCTACTCGAAACACATTGCTTCTAATTTGGGTTTGTCATGATATCATATCATCAATTTTTATATCAAAATTTTTGAGTTCCTTAATAGTTTCAAAATTATATATATATATATATATATATATATATATATATATATATATATATATATCGAGCGAGGTGAGAGGAACGAATAGACGTTGAAAATGAAAAGAGGAGTCAGGGCTGCAGCGTAGGAGTATGAACTCTTTTCTTTCGCGCTATTCTATCGAATGATTTACATCATTCTATCCGCGGGAGGGGCATTCTCTACTGCAATCATTCCTTCTTGTCCTGTAAATCCATTCTTTCAAGTACCTTTTGCTACTCAGTTCGAGTTGGTGGGTAAGGCTATTGAGTAGAAAGTGTTTTACCCGATGAACCTCAACGCAAGACAAAGGAAATTTCCAGAGAGTAAAATGTGAAAATCCAAAATGTGTTTCGGGAGGCAAATAGAGTGGTAGATTGGCTTGCTAATTCTGACACCTTTCCTGATGGTTTTCTTGTCAAGATAGCTAAAATGTGTCCTAACGAGATGAGACTTCTCAAACTAATACGCTATTTCAACATGTCTTGTTCTGGTTTCCCAAGATGGGCTATTGAGGTCTTGTAGAGCCTTTGAATAAGTCCTAACATGAATGGAAAGAATTGCTTCTCTCACTGAGGATGGGGCAGAAGAGCGATTTAGAAAACCAAAGCATAACGGAATATAGAATTTCTTGTTATGGAGCCCGTAAAGGAGTTGTAGATATTGTTGTACGAACATCAGATGCCGGATATCTGAAGTTGGGTTTAGAACGTCGTGAGACAGTTCGGTTCATACACACACACACACACACTATATATATATATATATATATATATATATATATATATATATATATATATATATATATATATTTTAGAACGTCGTGAGACAGTTCGGTTCATTCACACTCTCTCTCTCTCTCTCTCTCTCTCTCTCTCTCTCTCTATATATATATATATATATATATATATATATATATATATATATATATATATATATATATATATATATATATTTTAGAACGTCGTGAGACAGTTCGGTTCATTCACACACACACACACTCTATATATATATATATATATATATATATATATATATATATATATATATATATATATATATATATATATATATATATATATCAACACACACACACACTATAATACCTAAAAATCAAACAAAAATAATAAAATATAATCTTTCATTAATAAATAATATATATAGATGTAAATAATTATGCATAAAATTAAGCATATATATATATATATATTGTACCTAAAACAAAATATAATGTATACATATTCAATCAATATATAGTTATGAAATAAATAACAAAGATAATACGAAAAATAAATTGTACAATACATGAAATACACACATTAACTAATATATAAGAAGGACAATAACAATTAATAATTGATATTATTAATTGTGGCCAGTCCTCCCAATTATGCAAATTATTTTTGTTATATTTTACATAGAAAACTACATATAAATAGGACATTTTTTTTTGGAATAAGGTAAATATATAGACCAAAAAGGTGGTATAGTTGAAACTATACAGAACAAGACAAATCACCCTGGAAAAGGGCCCATAATAAACTAAAACTGGGGGTCACATACAAAAACCCCAGTAAGTACAAGTATTATCATTCAGCCTATACAAAATGTCATTTCTATTCTTCATATGCCACTTGAGTTCGATGCTAAACTTGTTGATGAACATATTCTGGCTAGACTCCTTCTCATGCATTCTCTTGTTCCTCTCATTCCATATAAAATAACTCAGCCCCGTTATACAGAGGTAGGCGTAGCTTTTCTGGTATTTGTCATGTTTAAACTCATCGTCGGCCCAATTGATAGCTTCTTTAAGATTATTGGGGACGTTCTGGCCCCAACCGTTTCTGAGGCACATGATACTCCAGATCTTTTTAGACCATCTGCAGTTGAAAAATAGATGTGTATTCATCTCATTTGTATCTTTGCATAAAAGGCAAGTCTCGTCAATCGGAATGCCCCAACCGGCCAATCTATCAAGAGAAGGGAGCTTGTTTTGAATAGCTTTGTAACAGAAAACACTCCATTTGGGGTAGTGCGCACGGCCCCATAAGTTAGCAGTCAACCCCATAACGGGAAAGCCTGTAGCAGTGTTGATCGGTGGTGACTGATTAGAAGACCAAACACCATTCACATCAATGCAAAACAGGTGTTGGTTGGCTACCACATGGGCACACATAACATGCCAAATTCGGGAGGGTCTGCTCCTCTCATCACAAACAAGATTAGAACCATATCTTTTCTTCATCCAAGCTGTCCAGCAGCACTGCGGTGAGTTGATAAATCTTAAGACACGACTGGCGTTACTCTTCTGCATGAGTTCCTCGGCATCTTTAATCTGCAAGCCTCCTTCCTGGAAAGATTTAGCAATAGTTTCCCAAGCTATGGCGTGATTTAGCCCCGCCCAAAGGAAACCGGCTGTAAGAGACCTGAGAGAAAGCAAGATGGGGTTGGGTATAGCACCCATAGAGATCCAAAAGCAAAGCATACTTTGTAAAACAGATCTGATCAGCACAAGACGGCCTGCCATAGATATACGAAGCCCGCTCCATTTCTCAATATTAATTATGTACCTATCAAGACAGCCGCATAAGTTCTTAGATGTTATGTGACCTGCAATGAGGGGGAAGCCCAGATATATGGTAGGAAGACTGCCAACTTTCATGCCAATAGCTTTCTTAAGTCTACCTCTTCTATTGTCGCAAGATTTGGAGAAGTATACTTGTGATTTTATGGCGCTCACATATAGGCCAGTGAGCTTACCAAACTTAAGAAGAATGTTACGACCCCACCTCCCGATATCCCCCAATTAAGGGAGATCGAGAGGTTGATCCGCACCCATTAATCCCGGATCGAAGGTTCGACATATAACCATAAACAATTATTAAATTCTAACAGACTATACTGAAAATGGTAATAAAATTTTTCTTTACATACCTTTTGAAAACTTGGTTTTCTATCCACATCGATACTAATCTATCTAATCCTCCTTTGTACTTTAATTCTCTTTTAGTATCACAAGTGCCACTTTACTGTTTGTTCTTTTCATTGTACCTAAAACGCCGACAAACAAAACGTCGGTCAGCCGAAGCTGGTATGTGGAGGAAACAGATAATGTTCAACTATGGTAACAATATAATCATTCAATTAATCATTTAACAATCAAGATTACATTTTAAGCCATACAACTCAATCCATACATATTCTCAAACTCTGGGTTGTCCCTGCAGTGGACATAGATTTCACCTCTCTTTTAGGTAATAGAGTCGCATGACACTACCCGAAGGTAGCCCAATATCTAACTCAATGTGACTTGATGGTCCTACCTCCATGGTAGCCATGTACTAAGTCAACCATATACCTGATGGACCTACCCAATAGGTAGCCATGTACTAGGTCATCCATAGACCTGATGGACCTACCCAATAGGTAGCCATGTACTAGGCCTTTCTCTAACCTGATGGACCTACCCATAGGCAGCCATGTACTAGGTTAGCTATTATGCCATAGAGAGAACCAGGATCTGAGTTTATAGGCATATATTCTTTGTGATAGTCATAGCCACATTATAGTTTGCATGAACTAAATAAACATCCAACAGTTTATTTAAAGCAATCGGTAAAACATTTGGAAATCACCGTGAAACTAGAACGGTTATACATAAGCGTAACCACATACCTGTCCAGTAGATTTCTCAAGCTAATATCAATTCCAACCAAGAAAGCAATCCAAGGAAGTAATTCAACCACATATTCAAACATCCTAAAAAACATATGTATTCCATTTACTACACACTTTATCAAGATTCTTTCTATCCAACTTGAAATCGCTTCCTAAGGTTTCTGTATCTATTTTAGGGTTTCGTTTTGCATTTAGGGTTTTCCTTCATCCTTTACCATATTAAACCCTATATTTATGCCATTACTCACAAAACCTTAATTATCTCATCTATTCTTCAATATTAAGGTTATCTTAACCAAAATATAATCCTATTTTCATATTATAGGCACATTAATCATCAATTAAGCTTCTTTTTCATTAAAGCTACTATTTTATCCTTTTAATCCATAAAGAGATCATTATCTACATCAATCATCAATTTCCAAGTTCATTAGAGCCTAACTAACATATGAACTCATTGCCATAACTCTACCTTTTATTCATGAGAAAACCCTAATTACTACATTTTGGGTTTTATCCATAATTAGGAACTTTTATATTCAAACTGGATTTAGAACATCATAACTCTATCCTATTCATGGATTTGCACAATTAAAACCATTAAAAGGCATATTTTCCCAAATTAGGGTTTCTAACTCCATTAATGCAAACTTAGGTATATGCAACCCTAAATTAAACCAATTACATATAAAGATCGTCCTTTTAGATTCAAACCATCCTTTTTATCATTAACAAGCTAATATCAACTTTAATCATCTATTAAACCCTACTAATTACTTTAATCATACCAAAATAGGGTTCTTTAAATATTAATACATTAAAGTTGATATCTTTCATTACTTTTCAAATTGCATAAGGAATCAGGCTATACAACTATTTTTAATGGATTCCTTGTGTTCTTCTGATCAAAATTCATATATAACATGTCTTAATCGGAGTTACCAATCTTTATTTATGAATTCTGCAATAAAACACTTACTTGGCCAATCCGGGAGCGCCACGTCAGCCCGCCCCACGCAACGTCGACCATTGTTTGGAAAACATAACGAAAAGACGCGGTTGCCCTTCACTTAAGCGATCGATGCTTCATACCCCGGAGGGTATTTCTGTCCAATGACCGGGGGGGTCATCTCCTACCTTCAGCAGCCGAGCAGCGCCGACCCTAGCCGCCGTAGGCGCAGCTCTACCCCCTCCTCTTAGCCGTGAACCTCGCCGGAACCCCTTCCATTAGCCCCGCCGCCCTTGGGCGCACCTAGGGTGCCCCTACCTCGTGGCCAAGGAGGTCTATCCTCCGCTCGTGGGCCAGCTGTTTGCGGCCGCTGCTGCAGACCGTCGGCTTGTGTTTAGAAAGTTCCCGGGCACGATCTTAAAAGATGGGCTCACCTGCGACGTCGTGGGAGAACCTCGCTTCCACCAGGACCTCCATGCCGCTCCTCAGTGCCCTCGGGATAGACCATTACTCTCCATTAGGGTTTGTACGCAAAGAACTATGAAGAAGAGGAAGGAGGAGGAGGGATGCATGTGGGATCTTTCTAGGACTCGAACTAAAATGTCTACCCCTTATATAGGGGGTATCCCATCCCCAGATTGCTTGTTCATAAAGAAAATAAGGCTACCCCAACATGGAAACATATTCCTTCATGAAGAAGAAATTCTCTCTCTCTCTCCATTCTTTTCTAATGTTCTTCATTATTTGTATGTTTTAGGAATTCGAAATTCCTTTTACTTCCTCTCTTTATTCTTGCTTTTTAATCCATTGATCACGAAATTCTATTTCTTTTAATCAAAATTACTTTCTTTTTAACAATACCTCACAATTCATTAATAATGCAACACATAATCCTCTTATTTTGCCTTTTTAGTATTTTCTCTTTCTTTCCTCTTTATTGGGACTCCTTGGATCCCAAGATACTCCATTATTTTGAAATTACTTTTTAAGGATACTTATTATCCTTCTAGATGCATCTATATGCATTATTTCACATTATCCTGTTTATTTCTCATTTAAATATTCCTTATTGAGGATTTCTTTTTATTTCTCTTTTATTTTCCTCATTGGCATTCCTTTTAATATTAACAACCTCATGGATACGAAATTTCCCCAAGAAATCTCATTTATGCCTCTTTCCATTCATTTTCCACCTTATATCATTATTTTCCAATTTCTTTCTTCATAAAGAAATACTTAATTAATCTTTTCTTTCCCTTTGCTTTATTTATGCAACTTTGTATTCCTTGGAGCCCAAAGAACCCAAGAGGCACGAAATCCTCTTTGGATTTGCCTTCTAGATGTTTCCACATATTTCTTTTATCAATTATTCAATTATTCATACACTAATTGAATTTTCTTTGTTATTTCCTTGTTATTGGGCCCAATAGCCACTAAAGCCCACAAATCAAACAACAAGGCTATTTTAAACGAAATCCAATATTCTCAACCCAATATATGATCATTTGTTCAAACATTTTTAATATGAGAAATTATATTTCTCACCATTTGAACCCAAAAATTGGGGTTATAACATCCTTCCCCTCTTATAGGAATTTTGTCCTCAAAATTCTATGAATCAATCAAACAAACAAACAAACAATTCAAGATAAGACTTCCCATGTCCATCATTGGCCCCTATGTGGCTTTTCCGTACTCATGGCGCTTCCACAGAACCTTTATCATCTCTTATTCTTTTCCCTAAGTTCTTTCACTCTGGCGTCTATAAACTGCACAGGTGACTCAGGTCATTTCAGCCTCCCTTGGGGCTCACTAGGTTCATTGCTCAGCACATGGTCAGGTACCTCACATAGTGCTCTATATTTGGATGCATGGAAAACATCTCCCGTTACTCTATCATGAGGGGTAGGGTCAAACCTAACCTTCTCCACCCATCCATCTCTAATGGACCCATGTATCGGGGACTCAGCTCTCTTAGTTATAACTTAGAGGGGTCAGATTTTCATGTCACATTTTCTCCCCCAGTAACTTGTATGTCAGTCTACTTTGCATCTGCTCACGACTCTTATCATCTCTATGCTCCTTTCAGCCCTTGCACAATCAAAGTGACTTCATCTACACGCACTGTGGTCCTTTTCTAAATATCATGTGGTACTTTTCTAACCATCATGTGGTCCTTTCACCAACATCACCTTACTGAAGTGGTGACCGGGCCAGCTGTTTGCGGCCGCTCGTGGGCCAGCTCTAAAGCCCACAAATCAAACAACAAGGCTATTTTAAACGAAATCCAATATTCTCAACCCAATATATGATTATTTGTTCAAACATTTTTAATATGAGAAATTATATTTCTCACCATTTGAACCCAAAAATTGGGGTTATAACAAAGAAGGTGTTTGTATTCCTTGAGTCTTCTCATATTGCCTACTGTGAAAAGGAGGACATCATCTGCGAAGATGATGTGAGTCATCACTTTTGTCCCTTTGACTGTATAAGTTCTAATCAGGCCACTATCTTCAGCCGTATCAATCATCTTGGTCAAACCTTCCATCACCATTGTAAAGAGGAGCGGGGACAACGGGTCTCCTTGGCGAAGACCATTAGAAGATCTGAACATGCCATTAGGACACCCATTTATGAGAATAGAAAACGAGCACGTCTCCACGCATTGTTTGATAATGTGTGTCCAATTCTGATCAAACCCCATAGAGTACATCACCTGCCAGAGGTACTCCCAGTTTACATGATCGTAAGCCTTGCTGATATCAATCTTCATACAAGCTTTTGCATTAGATCTCTTCATATTGAATTCATTGAGAAATTCTGTAGCCAAGAGCGAGCAGTCTGACATGTTCCTACCTTTGATAAAGGCATTCTGATTTGGTGAGATAATATGGGGTAAAACCTCTTTCAGTCTATTAGCCAGAAGTTTGGAGATAATTTTATATAACACTGAGCAGCACGCTATCGGTCTGAAGTCTTTCATCGCCTTTGCGTTGTTGTTCTTGGGGATCAGTTTAATAAAAGCATGATTAACAGCTCTAACCATCGCTCCACCGCTAAGAAGCCAATTCACAGCAAGGCATATATCATGTTTGATTAAAGACCAAACCTTTTGGAAGAAATGACTATTAAAGCCATCTGGACCTGGGGATTTGGAGTAGTGAATGGAAAAAAGCACTTTTTTAATTTCCTCCTCAGTAGCTTCCTTGCTTAGAGTAGCGTTCATCTCAGTTGTAACCTTCTTTGTAGGTAGACAGCTATCATCAAAAGAGTATGAATGATTGTTGTTGTACAGGTTGGTGAAGTATTGAGTAGCAGTAACCGCCAGTTCTTCACGTTTGTCAACTATTTCCCCTTTTTCGTTGATTAGTTCATAGATAGAGTCCCTCATTTCTTTTTTCCTAATGGCTGCATGGTAGATTTTGGAGTTCCGGTCTCCATCGGATATCCACTTTAGTCTGCTTCTTTGCCATAAGCAAACTTCTTCCGCTTTCTCAAGTTTCCTGATTCTTTCCTCACATTTGGCTTCTTCTTCAACAGCCCTAACATCAATAGGATTGAGACATAGGTTCATGGTAGCTGCCTCATAGTTTATCTTGGCTTCACGTATGAGGTTTGGCAAGTTGACCTTTTCTTTAGACCATTTCTTGATAGCTTTTTTGGTGTGCTGAAGTTTTTTGAGAACTCTGTAGAGCGGGTTGCCTTTTATCTGGATAGCCCATCACTCTTTGATCAAGTCATTGAAGCCATCCCAGTCACTCCACACATTAAGAAATCTTAAAGGGCGGGGGGGTTTAGGGGATTGATTAATATAGACCTTCATCCAGGCGTGATCGCTGAAATAATGCACTCCCAATCTGATGGCAACATTGGGGAGCACATCTAGCCAGGCGTTATTAACGAATCCTCTGTCAAGGCAGCTAGAGATGCGTCCAGTCGGTCGTTGTTTATTAGACCAGGTGGTGATGCCTCCCATCATGCTAACTTGATGTAGACCTGCAATGTCCATGGTTGTATTGAACTTGTTGAGGATTCTATTCGGCACCCTCTTGCCTCCATACTTCTCGCTATTCTGTCTAGTGTTGTTGAAATCGCCCAACACCAGCCACATGATTTCTTCTTGAGCAGTGGCTTCCAAGACTGGCCATAACCTATTACGATCATACTCAAGATTTTCACCATATACAGCTGAAAGGATACATGAGAAGCCACCATGGTTGAAGCAACTAACTGTTACTATTTGATCAGTAGAGCTGATGAGATCAATGTGCCATATTAGGGGGTTCCACCCTATGACAATCCTTCCACCATCTACTTTGTCAAGATTGGATATACAACTCCACTGTGCTGGGAACAGAGAGTTCACCCGATCTGCTGTGGTTCTTTTGATATACACAATATATACATTAAAAAAGAAAATGTACATATAAAAATACATATAATGAGGAAATATATAACCACTCTTACTTCAAATAATCTTAGTAAACATATTATTTTATATGTATATTAGAATTAGATGTATCATTTTCTAAGTATTTTATTTGTATTTTATTATTCTTTTTATATGTATTTTTATATGTAAAATATAACAATAAATATTTTTGATATTGTTGGGATACATGGCCACAATAATATGAAGATCTTCCACTATTAATCATTACTGTCATTTTATGTATTACTTTACAACTATTTTTATTGCATTATTTTTCCCCAGTTTTATCTCAATTATTTTGAATATAATTTTAGTGTATTGATTAAATATGTATACTCTTTGTAGTACTTGTCAATTTATAAATAGCACACACTAAAGAACTACTTTATTTTATTATAATTATTCCATTTGTCGGTGTTATAATAAACAAACATCATTTATTGATTATTCAAGTTGTTAATAAACTCAATAAATCTATTATAAACATTTGTGATGTGATGTGATATTCTAATGAAAAAAATAATTTAAGAACAATGTATTCCTACGAGGACGCACTATCTCGTGTGAGGCCAATGTGATATATTGGTTTGATAGGAGGAGCACATTGCCCTTAAATATGACATTTTAGAATATTTTTTTGAAACATGACACACAATTAGTAAAATTGTAATTAATACTATTCCGATTTTTTAGCGACAAAATATGTCTTTTGATGTATCCAATCCAGTCAGCCAGCATTCTCAAGAGTTACACGCCGGTTCTCCACAATTGATAATCATAGGCATGCATATGAATGGGGTTCGAGTAAGAGACATGCGCATGAGCCAGAAATATTTTGTTAATTTTATTGCTTTTTTATATGTTGGATTGTAGTGGCGGTCTGCTCTCTCCCTGCTCCCCCACACCGGGAAGCGAACTCGTGATCTCGCTAAGGACAGCCGCGTCAGCTATGGTGCACAATTCGACGTGGCAGTCACCTCTCTGCCTAGTCATCTTACTTCCTTCTGCGCCATCCACCTCTACCGTCTCTGACTTCCATCCAGGAAGCCGCAACACTGCCACCCGGCAGGAGGACACGGGCGGGGCGAAGCAAGCTCGTCGCCGTCGCGGGGTCGGGTGCGCATTGCTCGTTCCGGTGCGTGCCACGCCCAAGTCATGCCTTCAAATTTCAAGGTTCCCTTTTCCGGCAGACGCAACGTGATCGCCACCCACCAGGCTGCGCACGCAGGGAAGCCGGGGAAAGGGTGAGATGCCTTACTCAGGTCCAAGTCTGTGTCTCTTAGGGGTGAGCATCGTTCCAAAACCGGATCGGACCGAGGACCGAATATCAATAATTTTTGGACCGTAGACCGGACCGTTTGGTAGTCAGACCGAACCGGGACCGGACCGTTTTGACCGCGGACCGGACCGGACTGGACCGTTTGGACCGCAATCAGCCTTTTTTACATGTTTTATAACTTATTTAATTGTACAAAGTTGATAATCTTAGTTACTTCTAACAATTATATAACTCTAGTATCAAACATTTATACTAGTAGTGCTTATATATGTACTTTATTTGTAATTATTATAGAATACACCTTCAAATATATATGGATTTTATATAAAAGTTAGTCTGCGATCCGGACCGGACCGGACCGAAGACCGAATTTATTGAAATTCCCGGACCGCAGACCGGACCGAAATCGAAATGGACCGGACTGAACCGGACCGAATTGAGCGGTCCGGTCCGATTTTGCGGTCTGGACCGTTATTTGCTCACCCCTAGTGTCTCTGACGACGCCAAGGGCTAGTTTGGTTGGACCGAAAACCAACTCGTGATGCTGCAACTGCACATATTTTTCAATTACATTCGTTTGGTACTGTGTTGTTCCAGTTCCTGGTGCGAAAACGAACCACACCATGAGTTTCTTTTCTATTGAAAACTGGGAAAACCAACCGCAGAGAAAATCAGCGCGGTTTGATTTCCAATTCCTCCAGCACTGCGACAATGCTTGATAGCTCCACCCATCACGCCCCTGATCACAGATTCTGTATTATTAATTGTCACCCTAAATGCTTCATGTCAACCAGAATATAGTAGTCGCGCCCAACCAAACAGAAACACACCAAATCAGTTGGTACCGAACTCATTGTCTTCCATTTCCTGTGTTACAATTCTTACTGCTGGTTGGTTTTACATGCAACCAAACGTGCCCCAAAGGATATATAGGGATATATGCCAGTACCCCGACTCCGAGTCGTTCCAAACAGGGACCGCCGTGAATGCAACCCGATCGTCCCATTCAATATATACTGAAAAACCTTTCTCCAATTTCCCTGTTCATTCTCTAGTAGAAACAAGAATCCATCATGGCACCATATGGTCCATATGAGGTTATGGAGCACGACGTCGAAAAAGAAAAGGAAAGAAGAAACTACCGATCATAATTATATTAACAGATCATAAAACAACGACGAGACGTCAATTATTAAACGCCGTGATCGACTTTGTATTTGCTTCGTCATACACAGCTTAACTACACCACATGACAGTCGTTAGCTAGATGTTACGTTTCTTACACCTGTCAACAACAAAATTGAAAGAGTTTATTCTCAAATGCCCCCTTGCTTATCTGAATATTTCTGATACCCCCTCTTTTCACATATTCTTGCCAACCCCCTCTAAGCACCTTTCCTTTAGCTGCCGTGACGGAAGTTTGAGGTGGTTGTTTTCTTCTTCCGCCTTCATTCTCTACTCTCCTTTAATTTATATTCATAACATGATTTATATTATTAAGTAATATAATATAATGCAAATGTAAATTATGTAGTGCTATATATTCTAGATGAATTGAAGAGCTCGTAACAAATGGAGCTCTGTATGGCCCACTCCATATGTGCCGTCATTGGTCCAAAATTAGGGATGGTAAATTTTTTTGTACCCGACCATACTCTATCCGCCCTCGTCTGCCTGACCCCGTAAGTTCGGGTGTTTTTCGGGTTTGTTCAGTTTAGGATCGGCTCTATTCAGATCAATTTTAGTTCGGGTCAGAGCGGATCTGGTCTGGTTAGATTGGATTTGTTATACTTTTTCATTTTTTTATAATAGAATATATTTTACGATTTTGTGTTCTACTCAGTCCGATTGATTTTGGGTAGAATATCTTCAGGTCTAGGTCTAGTTGGGTCATCTTTGGTTAGATTCCATTTGGGATTTGATTATCTGGATTCAGGTCCAATTCGAGTCGGGTCCAACAAAACCCAACCCATTGCCAAGCCTATCCAGAATAGAGGCAAATTAGACCAAATAAATGACCGTAGATAACTTCTTTTTAAGTTAGGCTTGAATTGAATGTGATCAATAATTGAATTAGTAAAATTTACAAACCGCGTCTTGTATAGTTCTAGTATAAGAGTGTATTAAACCAAGATCTTTTCAATGTAAGATCATACACATTGTTAGTTTTTCCAAAAAATTAATATACAATCAATATCAAATATCTACACAGTGTCATTTATATATGTGAATTATTTTACTTATGGATTAATTTATTTGCTGAAAACTTTTAAGTTTCTTTTAATATTGTCCATTTAGGACACATATCTTATAGAGAAATAATACAAAGAATTAACAAATAATATTATCTCTCTTTAATGACTTAAAATGAAATAGTCAATTAATTAAAGAGACGGGAGACGGTAAATAAATTGTACATCTGTCCCTTTTAGAATATACATTTCATTAACTTAAAAATAAATCTAATATAAAGTATTAATAAGTAAGTTGGTCATCGACTTGGTTCATTGTCTAACCAGTCTTGCGCAAGACTTGACGAAAATGTTGTATTTAAAAAAAAATCACAATTTGGACAGAGTCTGTAACGTTCTAATACTAGACTCGATTTGACCACTAGGAATAATAATTAACATGATCTACGTTGATTGGGTCTGACACTAAGATTCTGATTGGTTTTTCATAGTTAGTTCAGAAAACTTATGAACTGTAGTTCTTTAAGTAGTTTTTCATGATTGGTTTAAAGTAAGTGTTGGAACTTAGTTTCGTGACTTCTGGTGAGTTACAGACTTATATAAAAAATAAAATTCCTAGATTTCCTCTTAAAAAAAGAGCGCAAAATGAGTTTCGGAACAACTAACAACATTTCTTATACAATTATATTCATCATTCGTCATAAGTAACATAAGTAAAATATTTATGACTAGAAATACTAGCGGTGTGGATATAGTTCATTGTGAAATCTATAAAATACTATGACAAAATATTATACAATATAATCGCACTATGTAAAATATTTTACACTATAACCACAATTGTCAGTGTAATTTATAAAATAAAAATATAACAATCATAAAAAAGAAACACACCGCATCATATGAAAATAATGTGATTTACCTTACATATTTTAATTCTTCATTCTTAAATAATATGGTGTGAAAAATGATAATTAACTATAACCATGCAAGAATAATATAGTAACAATTCCCTACGCAAATAATACAAAGTTAATATTACACATTATGTTAAACAGTGACGAACCAAAATTTATATTTAGAAGAACATAAAATGTGGATATTATTACAATACTTTGTATACACAAATTAAAACAGAAATATTATGATGTGACTTAATCGTAATACTTTCATTAAGATTATAAATTTACCATAATAAAATATTTTTAAAGGAGCAACATCTGCACCATAACCACTTGTTGAGATTATTATAATTTAACAATATTATGATTTTTCGCGAATATGATTCTCTTTTTATGTCTTTGTCATCTTTATTTATTTATATTACACAATAAGAATTAACAATATTTTTAATAATTTCCATATTTACACTTATAACTAACCAATCATTTGGAAGTGAATGAAACTTAAGTTTCCGAAACTGAACTAGAGTTCTCAAAAAATGAGTTTCACGAAACTCATGACTTGCACCAAACCAATAGGAACCTAAAATAGCCTGATCTAAATTTTTCTTATTTTAAAACTATGCAATCTACAATATATGAATTCTTTTTAATTCAATCATTGGTCACGTCCAATTCAGTTGTAATTGAAATTTTTTTTGACCTATGTCATTCGTTTTGCAATATGCCTGGTCCGATTTCTTAATTTTTTGGACCAATGATCACAGCTATGGAGTGGGCCCATAAGTAGCCCATACGAGATTGCTCCTTTCATTTAAAAATTATGGTGTTATAAATATCATTTTAATTTAAAAATATTATTTAATAATATAAATTACGTTACAAATACAAAAAGTTTACAGAACTGAGGCCAAAGAAAAAAATCTCCCTCAAACTTCCGTCACGGTAGCTGACAGAGAGGTGCTAGAATTTGCGAAAAGTTGGGGGGGGGGTTCTGGGATATTTAGATAGCTGAGGGGGGTATTTGGGAATTCACTCTAATTAAAACGGGTACCACTATTGTATTAACTAGATAGCGCCATAGAAAGCAGTGGCAGAGCCAGGGTCTGAAGTGGATGAGGCCCAAGAGTTGATGCTTCATATACAATAATTTTTTTTATTATTGTGGAAACCACCACTGTAGACAGACTACTTGTGTGGCATAAGAACCCACTCGTCCCGCCTATCCAAGAATCAGTTTGAATATTATTTCAAAGTTGGCCCCTATTCAAGAATCAGTTTGAATATTATTTCAAAGGTGGTCCCTATCCAAGAATCAGTTTGAATATTATTTCAAAGGCGGTCCTTGAATTTTAAATCCAACTCTCTTTGCTAGTGGATTCTAAACCTCAATCTTTAAAAAATAAAAAATTTAATTTTTAAAATTAGTTAATATATACATAACTCATAGAATTTTAATACTCATCCACTAGTCAAATCGTCCTTACGTGACCCACTTCACCTTCAAAAATCTACCAAGTGGTATTTTAAAAGACCATTTTTGTTAAAGTAACAATTGATTTATTACTGGTTGGTTCCTATTTAAAAGAAAAAGAAAAATATACACAACATGGCAGGAGGAGAGTGTATAAGAATAGACGAGAATGAAAAATTTAGTTGAAAATTGAATTAAAACTAGAACTTCCTACTGACTTAGCCCCGGGATAGAGTGCTAGAGAAATAAAGAAGACTACAACAAGGTGTAGCTGCTACATACATATCAGTATATTCTACTGTTACGCCTCAATCTCACAATTACCACTAATCATGAGATTATGACATAAAATTGAGGATTTATCGTAATACAAAGATCACCCTTAACTTTTTCTTCTTTTTCAAACTCTTTATTTTCTCACATTGAATCACATAAACAAACTTTACAAGATAATTAAACATTGATTACTCTAATATGATCTCAACATTAATGATACACATCCATACATTCATTCTGTTTCTCACACTTCCATGTACATACGACATGATAATCAAATGCATTCTCTCTTATTAAGGAAACGAAGATACAAACATTATTTACAACTCTCTCACATCTATACAAGGACTTAGAGTGATAGGGATCGACTGAACTTAACTACACTCAGACTAAACTCTTGTGGCAGATCTACTCTGATGCAATGATATCTTCAATCCCCATAATTTCCCTAAATTTTTTTTTGAGTAGAGGGGTGAGCCTACTGGCTCAGTGAATGAGTACTTCAAAGAAACAGTCTAAAGCACTAATATAATTACAGATATACTTTTGAGCATCTGATATCAATTATAACAGTAGTAAGCTTTAAAGAGATTGATCATTGACAATCATAAATATGGCAGGATACTCTAGATGTCAACAAGAGCAAATCAATATATGAGCATGTTTGATAAATTTTTCAAAGAGAACTAATAATTTAGAAACATATAAGGAATAGTTGCTGGGAAACTGTACTCGAATCTTTCTTAGCCTTTCTTAATTATAAGAAATTCTTTAAACTGATATGATCATATTTTAGCTTATGCCATGATCATATGCAGTGTACTCTACATATGAAGACTCGTAGCAAACTACGATCTCACCGTACAAGACTTAGCTAACACTCCCGGGAATGCTAAGCCTGACTACGTTGCTGGTTTGTAATAGAAAAATGGCTCTCCGGCCTCGACACACCTATTATGCCGTAAAAACTGGACTCCTCCTCTAACCTGAGCACACAGGCAGAGAGTCAAGCCACCTATTGGCTTTACTGTACTCTGGTGCCACCAGGATCTCTGGTTGATGTTGGACACTACATTCTATATTTTAAGGAGACTTCCACTAGGGCTTCGTCCCCCGTACAACCTGTTAGTATGTTCCCACCCCCGTATACTGGATACTTCCAGGGTTAGGTCGTTTCATCCCTACGACGTAGACCACTCATAGGGAATCTACGGTATTCAGGGCTCTTAAGTCTATTATTATATTATTCTTGTAAAGATCTTACTATATTGTATCGTTTCCCTTACTTATACTTGACTCTGGTATCTCTATGGTATTGTGTCCATTTATTTGAATTTTATAACACAACATGCATATCATTCTAAACTTGGCAGAGAAATATACTCAAAACACTATAATATACTGAGAAATCAACATTTTATGCCTACATGCAGACTAAAATTCTTAAATAACAGAATACATGTCCACTTGATCTTTTATACACTAGAATCATGCAATTGAACTTCTCAATACACTGTTAAGAGTTTATTACTTGACTTACGAGTAATCGTCATTTGCACCTATAAATTATTTGTATTTTCTTGGAAAACGTGCACCTCAACCCAAATCTTGAGTTGTGCATCACCAAATCTCATACTGAGAACATTGATATCAAAATACTTGATTCATTAAACACCCTATTCTTAGGGTTTCATTTACCTCATTCACTTATCACATGACTCTCATAAGGATTTCATGCAACATAAACATTCACTGAATAAAGACTACTATCAACAAATCATATAAAATCAATATATCTATGAAACCTTGGAACTGAGCTGAATTTGGATTTCAATGCCATTCACTAAGATAACATGCATCAATAATAAAATTGAATAAATAAAGTCTATCATGTCAATAAAATCTGTTCAAATGGGTTTCACGATATCTATTCACAAATATCCACCTTTCCTCGCATCTAGGGTATCACCCTCTTTACTGAGATATAAAACAAAAACTATTCAGCTTAAATGAAATCCAAGATAGTATCTAACATATATGTACTACGAATTTAGATAAACAATCATTCATAACCATGGGGATCCAGATAAACAAATTTCTCTATTTTATTATACAACAATTTTAGTCATAGACAAATTCCCTATATTTCAGTTTACTCTTATAACCTCTACGAATACTTAGGGAATTATCATTAGGATATATTGAATACATTTATAATATGATTTTATCATCTGAAATTCATCCAAACTGAGGAAGAGTCCATTTCATATCATTTTGCAATAACTTAGATCAAACACACAATTCAGGGTTTGCAGTCGCATACTAAGCAATTAAGTATTATGGATGATTTAACCAATTTTCATACAATATAATATTTAAAGGAAGTTCCCACTCACCCTAAGGTGTGACAATACCTTAAAAATTCAGCTCATCCCTAAAAATCTTGATCTCATATCAAATCCCTAGCAATTCACCCGATTCTTCTTCCTTTCAACTCAGAAACCCTAAAAATGAGGGATTATGAAGGAAGAGTGAGAAAAGGGGAAATTTTGACACCATTTCAGATCAAATTAGAGGAGGGACAGAATCTTGACATGTGAGAGAAGATTAACCATAAAAATATATCCAAAGAGGCTAAACTTACATGATTTCATCATTCCTCGGACCGTAAAACCCTAGGTCAGCATCTCCATCACTTTCTCTTCTCAAACCCTAACTCTCCCTCTCTCTATAGGATTTCGTTTCTCTGGATTGAATCACGAATTATGAGAGATCTTTGTGTGTTAGGTTGACCATATAGAGCAATTGAGCTGCTTGGGTCAATTGCACATTGACCCCTCACTATACTTTCTCTTATTTCAACTGAATTTTCTGTCATAAAAATATTATTGTAATTCGTCTACTGATAAGGTCTAAAAGCATCCAAAAATAATGAAAATTTTACATTTTATTTATGATTGAGTTTCCGATCTCTAGTTAAAATTTCAGATCGTTTGGAGTTACCAATAAATAAATAAAAATAAAACACTACACTACTAAAAAGCACTCTGTCAACATTTTGGTCAACATATAGTTTGACCGAGAACCACATTCAAAGATCACTCAAATATTCGGAAATTTTCTCCAATATGAATGATTGAGTTTTACATATCATATCCAAAATTCAATTAAATACAAAATTTTTAGAAAATACGAAAAATTATTTACCACACTGCTATCATGATAAATTTCCATATGCATGTACTATCAAAACCCTAATTTTTGCCGATTAGGGTTTGCATTTCTCAAACCCTTATTCTTTAAACTAAAATCATAGTTAAAGTTTCTTATTAGGTTTGAAACATCACAATTGATCTACTATCATTAATCAAGTCTAAACGATGTTCAATCTAATCAAGCATGTAATCATTCAGGTAAACCCTACTTTACCAATTAAGCACAAATGTAGTATTACAATTCTCACCCCCTTAAAAAGTTTCATCCCCAAAACATAAATACGCAAACAAATTATATTCAAAGTTTATTTTAAGCTTCTGAAATCTTACATGTCAGTACATTCTTGTATTTTATACTTGAATGTAGTTTTCAACGTTAAGTCCTTTATTTCTTTTCTAATCACAACATGTTAAAACAGTTCTCAATGATGACAAACAAATTCTCTATGCCACAATCAATCATATAATAGATAGAGAAGAAACCATTTCAATATTTTCATACTCTTGAGGTGTTACCTCAACATTGATAATCTGATCCAACTATCTCAATTCATACTGCTCAATATGTACTATTGTTATGTATTACCTCTAAGTCACAAAAGAGTGTTCACCATGTTGTTTTGAATTTTTACTATTGTGCTACTCAAATAGAAAAATAGTCTTGAGTTGAAAGAATAGATTCAACAAAAATTGTACAATACTACTCACGACATCCCCATTGCATCATGGATGCATATGGTGAAGCATTACCATCACATTCCATATTATTCTCAAGTATGAACCCATACATAATTCAAGGTGTAACCATCGGGTTATAGCATACTAGGGTTTCAACAACAGTAACAAAGTACTCCATGATTGTATTAATCATTCAAGGACTATTCATACCCAATTACCATCACTTAATTATATTAAAGCTAGGTATAACAAGCTATACCTCATTAGGGTTACATATCAATACAATATGGTTATCATCCCTTCTATTCATATGAGTGAATAGGTAAGACTACCTTATTCAGGGTAACCCTCCATTTGTTCCATCATTATTCAACCCATATCACCATAATACAATTGTACAATACTAAGATGGATTACTGGTATGAATGACTACAACTATCAGACACCTTTAATTAACATATTGCTTGCACATGTACACTAAAATCATACGTAGAACCAATTTACATCCCTTAATACACCTTCAACAAATTATACTTCAAAAAACAAATTCACATATTACTAAAAGCCATTGTTATCTCTTATCTCTCTCCTCATTCACTACTAATTACTTTTTTCTACTTATCCTTCTCATTTTAATCATGTAGATTAAACATCCCTAAAATTGAAACATACAAGGTATGAATAGATTATGCATCCTTCTTGCTATCACTGCAAGAATTTATTTCATATCGTACTTCACTCTTATTGTATTTCATCTTTTGTTCAAAACACACTTATTACATTTCAAATTTATATCTTACTCTTTACTCCAAATCATTTTCATGTTGTTTATCTACCTTTCAGATTAGTTATCTTTAAACCCTGGATTACTATCAGTGCTAGTTTACTTCTCATAGTGAAAATCTCAAGATCTTATTTTATAGAGATGCTAGTATTCAAGGTCAAATCACTAGTGACATCCCTTGAACTACTACAACTCTAAACATTCTAAGGTTTGGTCCTTATCAGTAGCATGACGTTATTGTGATGTGACTTTGCTCCCTTAATTTGAAATTCAAACTTTGGATCTCACAAGTTTTACTAAAGTCTTCTTTATCTTATCGATTGAATTTCCTCTCTCTTACTTGGTCATTCAGATAGATTACATTCTCAATTACCCTTCTAGGGTTTCATCATCATATTGTGTGTCATTATTACATTCACTAGATGTCTCTACCACGGTAGTTATGCATCATATATGATTCATTTTCTTATCACTTCATTCCCACATTGCTCTCATTAAGGAAGATATGAAATAGAAGATGATTTTGAGACTTAGAATTCTTATCTTCAAACATTCAATAATACATTTCTCATATGTAGGTTTAATTAATTATCAACAGGGATACTTGACTAATTAGAACTTTCTTGAATCTCACAACCTATTTCTAACCCTTCTTTACTTTCCATAATCCCCTTACCATATACTACAATTCCACATGTCATCTTTAACTTCTAGTTTTCTCTTATGATCATGTTGCTTCTTTTATGTGTATGATCATGTATACCATGTTGCATATATTTCCTTTTATCCTTCTACTAATGTGAAGTTGAAATTCTAAATTAATAATCTCTTTACTAGTATCACATCATGTTTAATACATTACATATCCTTCATTTTAAATCAAACGGCTCATGCATGGGTGGAACATAGTTTATCTTTCAATCAAGTTTTTCCTTCCTGAATATAGTCTACCTTTGCATGACTTACTCATTTATTTAGTTACACTTTTGTTCTTCTTTTAGAAACTAGTTTGTTGTTCTATAGAGACTTAGAATCCAAAGGTAGTAAGGATGAATGTATTAAACTTATTAATAAAGGTATACATTCCATGCTCTCAATTATATCATAACCCTCATTCCTTAATCAAGCTCATTATTTCCAACATTTCTCTTTGTTTCAACTAAGTTTCTTATCCTAGTTTTATGATTCAGATGCTCATCTAGTTCTCTTCACTTTAACTCTTCTCAAGACTCTTCACTTCTATGTACTTATTGTATACTTAACTCTTTTCATCTATTTTATATTTTCTTTGGAGTACATAAAAGTATTGTACTCGGTTATATAATCTATTCCTCATGATTGATTCTTACTATCTTGGCCCCTTACATACTTTTCTCATATCTTTTCCATATTTCATATTTAGAGTTCATATAATACTAATAATTAAACTTAATCTGAACCTTATGTCGTGTTCCTTTATTCCAAATTAAGGGTTTCTCATATGAGGCCCCAAAGTTGGATCTCAGATATCAGTTCCAACTGATTCTTAGTTATCCCAGTCTTTCCCTTATACTTCAAAATCTTAGAGTATATACATTCATACTAGAATTTGTATCTAATCTATCCAGAATTTACTCTTGTTATGTTACTAATAGTAGTCATTAGATCCCAGTAATGCATCTTGCCATCCAGACCAGGATGAACCTGCACTCCTGAAGAAAAGAGGTACTCAGGATTACTCAACTCCTATTCATCTCAAATGTGTGGAAGAAAACTTATCCACTTAGGAAAGCTCATTCAAAGATCATTTATAGTCTTCTTAATACAAAGAATGTAATAAATAAATGCTACAACTACATAGAGTACAAAAAATCTTAAAGACCGATATATATTTCAAAATACCGAATATTTGAATTCAAACATATAAGATATTTTCTATTCATCTCCAATAAAACAACAATATCAAATGAAAGTTCTATCTCATTTTATATTTATGCTCTTAATTCATGTTACTTATCTTGTTTCTCACCCTAATATTTCTAGGGTTCCTCTCTAGACCATCCTTCCACTGTATACCTGGCCAGGGTATACATGAAAGAATAGACAGAGTAGCTTGATACTAGTTGATCCAGGTACTCAGATACCGGGCCAGGATATACAAATACTCAAATCCCCAGAGCTAACATCATAACATCTCCTATCTGCCACACTTATGATTCTAACTTACTAACTTAATGGTCCCTGACAACTCAGCCTAAGCTCTGATATCAAGTTGTTATGCCCCGATCTCACAATTACCACTAATCATGAGATTAGGGTATAAAATTGAGGATTTATCGTAATACAAAGATCACCCTTAACTTTTTCTTCTTTTTCAAACTCTTTGTTTTCTCGCATTGAATCACATAAACAAACTTGACAAGAGAATTAAACCTTCATTACTCTAATATGATCTCAACTTTAATGATACACATCCATACATTCATTTTGTTTCTCACACGTCCATGTACATACGACGTGATAATCAATTGCATTCTCTATTATTAAGGAAACGTAGATACAAACATCATTTACAACTCTCTCACATCTATACAAGGACCTAGAGTGATAGGGACCGACTGAACTTAACTATGCTCAGACTTAACTCTTGCCGCAGATCTACTCTGATGCAATGCTATCTTCAATCCCCGCGATTTTCCTATTTTTTTTTGAGTTGAGGGGTGTGCCTACTCACTCAGTGAATGAGTAATTCAAAGAAACAGTCTAAAGCACTAATATAATTACAGATATACTTTTGAGCATTTGATATTGAAATGATTTTACCGTGTGTATAACGCAAGTGCACGTGTCAATGTAGTATAGGCCCTTGTAAGGCCCGAGTCGAACTCAGGGACACTAAATTATCGGTAGACTACTACTAACTACTCACAATCAGCTAGACTAATTAAAAGGCTATGAGAAGTGTTGTAAAATAAAATAAAATAAAATAGAGCAATCAATTAAGTATTTAGTTTAATCAATTCAAATGGAGATCTTTAGGATAGCAGTTTCACTGTGGGTTTTCATTGTATGAATTTCCACATAGTTAATCAGATTCATCTCTCAATCCGGGTAGTGGTCTGTAGTCAGAATTGTTCACTGTCATGATACAATTCACTACCTAAGTCTAGGTCGGTTCCACCATCGTAGTAACCTATACCCTAAACTAGGTGCATTAGAATCGACCTCTGGGTTTCCACCATTAATCGTACATCACCTTATTCAAGGGATTTGTTAATTAATGTGAATTTCGTCTCTTTTCAACTGTTAATTCTTCTTTCAAAGTAATTAAGGGCATTAGTTTATCATTATGGTGATCAAGCATAATAATATAATTGAGAAAACGAAATCATACCATGGATTTAAGAGACAAATTATGAATTACTATGATAAAAATGTCATACAATGTTTCCCCGGGCTACTCTCGGTCCTAAAGATAAAGGGGATTAGCCCTACATGTTCATCTCAGAGCAAGACATGATTGAAGAAAGGGGAAACATGGATAGAAATGTGGATAAAGTGATGAAACCCCTGAACGGAGAAGATCCAATCGTTCCTCGGCATAGAGTGTGCGATCGACAACCTTTCGGTAGTGGAAAACATCTTCTTCGGCTTCCGGAACGGTCGGGGTGTGCTTCTAGGCTCCGTTCTTCTCTCCACACCTTCTCAGGATGTGTGCAGTGGCTAATGACGTGATAGATCACTCCTGGCCATCGTCATTAGGTATTAACACCGAGTTAGGTCGCCAAAATATCACAGTTGTTGGATTTGGGTCGATCTGAAGCAAACTCTGATCTGACGGTGTCGATACCATCAACGCGGGTCGATGGTATTGACCCCTCGCGATACCGGCAAGCCTTCTTTCTTTTCTGTCATCCTTCTTGATGCTGACTCGATACCATCGACGCAGGTCGATGGTATCGACACCCTTAGGCGTCAGTTTTATCCCTTTTCCGTCGCTGAAGCTATAAGTGTGGATAGTATCGACTTTGGTGTCGATAGTATCGACTGGCTGGTCGCTGGAAACCTAATGGTAACTCGCTACCATCGACTTCCCAGTCGATGGTATCGACTCTGTGCTTCTCCTTGTGGCTGCCTGCCTATGGCTGTGTCGATAGTATCGACTGATGTCGATGGTATCGACAGTTACAGATATGCGTTTTGCCTAAAATTGCACAACAAAACCAAATCAGCCGAGATAAAACCTATAATTATAATCATTTATGGTCAAAACAATAAAATAAGAGAGATTTGACATTGAGAAGGATCATAGACTCAAGTAAGTGAATTATGCAATATTAACCACCAAAGTGACCAATAAACACATAAAATGCAAGTAAAACAAGTCTATAAATGCGACTCAAAATCATCACATCAAATTCCCCTAAGCTTGAACATTGCTCATCCTCGAGCAACAAAACTCTAGAATAGAATTGTGAGGGTCAACTAAAGAACAGATTATCACAACAGACTGCGCTATATGATCCCCGCCAGACATTCACATTCCGACCCTCACTAACCACAGAATGATAATTACCCTCAAGGTGACAATAATCATCCATAAAAGATATCTACCTCAAAATTGATGAACACTATCACATAAAGCAGTTAACATAATAAAATCATTCGGTCCAGACTCAGTGCATCTTGTGATCTTCTATCTACGTTGCTTGTCCTAACTACCATCTAGATGGAAGCAACTCTCCTGGTATTAATGAGTGAAGAGAAGATCACAGTGGCCTACCAATTCAAGCAATGGGTAGATGGAATAGGTGGTTGTGGAAGAAATGGAAGCATAATACAGTTTTAACATGCACAAATAACCAAAAATGATCTAAATGATGCCTATGCAAATGAAAATGCCCTAATGCCTACATTTGGGAGGAATGATGCATGCACTATCATTCCATCTCAAAGTGAGATGGAATATCTAACAAAACTACACCATGTGCTTATTCTTCTTAGTATGCAAGTGAGAACAGGTTCCTTTCTCCCTCTCATTCCTACTTACTTCTCAATTCTCTTTTCTTCTTCTTTTTTCAAAACTTTTTTTTCAACTTTTTTTTTCAAGCCCTTATTTTCATAGCTGACAATGAATTATTTGTCGGGCTCACTTATTACTACATAACTTATACATTTGAAGCATTTAGAAGGTATGGAACAAGTTCATCACCTTTAATGTTTCAGAAGACATAAGATGCATGATGTACTGTATGCACAAAAATGTGAATGCAGCTACAAAATGATGGTTATGCAATTAAATGACACACACCTAAGGATAATGTGCATGTATAACTACTTTACTTTTTTTTTCATTTTCATGCTCAAATATGTAAGAATAGTTGTACTGCAAGACCTATCTACATGGGGTGCAATCAAAGAGATGAAAACTGTAATGTGCTTCCAGTTCTTAAGGTGGAATATGAAAACAATGGGGTGGATAGATCACAAGATTAATTGACTGAACCTTTGGAAAATATTATGTGTCCCTCCTTACTGACCTGTGTAGTAATTAAGAGGTTTCTCTCTCTTATTTCAAATTAAGGTCTCATTATTATTTGGTCAGTTTAGGCTCAAACAACCAATTCCGTCCACTTTTCATGAATCATAGGAACGTACAGTTGTGGTTTCCTATTTTAGAGTTGACAAACCCAATTATTTTCTTAAGTCATGTGCTCAAAGTTGAACAACACAAGCTTGCAAAAGCACTAAATTTTTTTTTCAAATTTACCCCTGATTCCCATGTACAAACAACGAGATGACATATGACATTAGACATCCACAATTACATTAGATAGAGTGTGGATCCTAAAAACAAACTAATAACTAAGAGAAATAAATGATAAAAGACAAAGCAATAAAAAAAACTAAAAACTAGGAAAAATAAAGGATAGAAGCTATTCCAACTCCTCCCCTAAGCTTGAATTTGACTATGGCCTCATAGTAAAAAACAGCCTTAAAAGGTGGAACAGTGATACCAATCATTCTGTAGGTGGGGGCAGGTACTGCAGGGTTGTGGGGTCCCATGATGGGTAGTGCCCCTGGAAACTTGGATCATACTGGGGCATCGATGGAGGTTGTGGATACCCCCCAAAATAATTCTGGCTCCAGTAATTGTCGTAGAAGGGTTGGTGCTACATCTCCATCCTATGCAACCTGTCATGGATGTTCTGTTGGTTGGCGAAGAGGAGACGCTCATTCTCATAAATAGCCTGCTGGTTCTTGAAAAGCCGGTTCATGGTATCCTGAATACCGGCAAATGAAGCTCTATGCTGCTGCTGGGTCTGATGAATATCCTGCAATATTGTATACATGCCCTGCATTGAATAGACATCCTCTCCTTGATGAGAGGGATGAGGTGGCGGAGGCTGCGAAGAAGATGATGCACCTGGATGCATGCGGGGACGCTTCTGGGGTGCTACTCGTGCCCGAAAAGGAGTGAAACCCTCCTCTTCCTCTTCATGCTCGTCGCCATCATCATCATTGTCATCATTACCTCCGTCTTCATCAGAGTCATCGATGGCGATGATAGGCCATCGGAAATGCTGAGCTTCCTCAATGTTGAAGACGGGGTCGGGAAGCATACATTCTTGATATGCGTGATTGACGTGGCAATGTGCATAAGCCAAGCCATCACAGAGAAGGAGGAGGTTGGAGCACTATAGATGATTGAGGTTGACCTTGTTCCTGTTGGAAAGTGGAGTAAGATGGGAAAAATCCAAACCAAGGTAGAGAGCCAGCGGTGTGATGAGCCCTCCAAAGTGGATAGGATCCTTCTGCGTACTCCTCCTCACTGCCAACACGCGTGTCAAAAAGAACGCACCCCAGTTACACTCCTCGCACTTCAACAATTTATACAGAAAGAATAAATTCGTCTCTTGGAATTTGATAAGAGACAGATCGCCGTGAGCAAACAACGTCGTACAAAGCATGCGGTGCAGAATCCGCACAAAGGGATGCTCGAAGTCAGCTACGGCAGTGTTGTGGTAGCTCACAGACTTTCCGGGAGGCGCACTCACTAGCTTGGCGAAGATGTCGTCGTAATCAGTTCGGTTGTCCAGCCTTCGGTGCTGGTAATCATCATGATACCAGTTATACAAAGAATTGAACTGGTCGAGAGCGAGGGTGTAATTGTTGTTGTAGAGTCTGAAGGACACGCACCCTCTCTTCACTCTCTTTCGGTGGCGATCAAGTCATTGGGCACAACATTGATATCTAATGACGCCATAAACTCCGCCACGAGCTCCTTGTATGTCGGCCACTCACCGAAGAATGGTTGTCCGTCTGCGTAATACTCCATCTTGTCGGGCCTCCTGGTCGTATGCTTTGCCTGCCCCTTGAGGATGTAGGCAAGATTGGGCTCGAACCCAAGGTAATGAACCATGTCCCGATCAACATATCGGGTTGGTTCGATCTTCCTCTTCATCAACTCCTCGTACACCTTCCAGACCTCCGCGGAAGGATGGACAATCCTCGGATGAGAAATGGACCCCAGTGGTGGAGGAATGAAGGTTGGTATCTCCATGGGGACTACCCGGGAAGAAGATGCTTCGTCTGTCTGCACCATTGTTGTAGAGAAAAGAAAAGGATAGGAGATGGAGCTCGGTGAAGGTCAGAGAAGACACTCTTCGCTCGGTGAAGACTCGGTGAAGATCACGATCCTTGGACGCTCGTAGCAGGCCCCCGATTGCACAACAATGCTCAGTGCACAAGTAGAGGAAGAAAGCGTCGAAAGTGTGAATGGAATTGACAACCACCCCTCTCTTTTATAATTGCGGTCGTCGCTGCTGCGGAACCGTCGATACCATTGATGGGGTGTCGATGGTATCGACACCTATAGCAAAATTTGGGTTTCGCGAGTATCGACGGCTGTCGATAGCCTGATGTGGGGCCCGGATCGATGACGCGGCGATACCATCGACTACCATCGACAGGCCCGCCGATGGTATCGACTTCACTGAGACAAATTTCATCTGAAAATCTTCAGGGATCTCATGAGTATCAACACCCATGTCGATACTATTGACCCCGTTCTGGCGATTCACTGATGGTAGGTCGATACCATCGACGAGTCCGTCGATAGTATCGACTCAGAGAAATTTTTGCAGCCGCCTAAATGTTCCCATGTTGATACCATTGACACAATGGTCGATGGTATCGACCCTGCCTCAGGCCTGCACACTGAACAAATGATCAAGGTATCATTTTTACACTAAAAGCAAAATTAAACCAAACTAACTTGTAAATGCAAACAAAAATAGATAAAACTACCAATGGTTGGGTTGCCTCCCAATAAGTGCCCTTATTTAACGTCGTAGGCTAGACGAAATCAAGCATATCACACATCCTTGAGTGCAATGAGTTTGACCTCATGCACTTTCCTCGTGTAATCCTCGCCGAAGTACAACTTCAACCTCTGTCCATTAACCAGAAATGTTGTCTCTCCATCACGCACCGTGATTTCTCCATGTGGCCGGACCTCCTCTACAATGAAAGGTCCACTCCATTGGGATTTCAATTTACTGGGATGCATCTTCAACCTTGAGTTGAACAAGAGCACACGATCTCCCTTCTTGAAGACACACAGTTGAATGTGTCGATCGTGAATCAGCTTTGTTCGCTCCTTGTAAATCCTCAAACTTTCATAGGCATTCATCCTCAACTCATCTACCTCATTTAGCTCCAGCAAGTGTTTCTTCCCTACCTCGTCATAATTCAAGTTCAACTTCCTTAGCGCCCAATGCGCCTTATGCTCCAACTCGACCAGAAAATGGCAGACCCGCCCATAAGCCAACCTAAAAGGCGTAGTGCCTATAGGTGTCTTATACACCGTCCTATACGCCCATAAAGTGTCCGGTAGTAAGGTGCTCCAGTTCTTTCGTGTCGAAGCCACTGTACGCTCCAGCATTTTCTAAATTTCCCTATTGGAGACTTCGACTTGCCCCTGTGTCTGCGGGTGGTACGGGGTACCAATTTTGTGCTTTACCCCATACTTCCTCAACAATGCAACGAAATTTTGATTTCTGAAATGGGTACCTCCATCACTAATAATCATCCTCGGTACGCCAAATCTACAGAAAATATAGTCTTTTACGAACCTGCACACTACAGTAGCATCATTAGTCCTAGTGAGTATTGCCTCTACCCACTTCGATACATAGTCAACAGACAATAAAATGTACAAATTAGAGTTTGAGGACACAAAGGGTCGCATGAAGTCAATACCCCATAGATCAAACACCTCAACCTCTTGAAATACGTTGAGGGGCATCTCCTGTCACTTTGAAATATTACCTGCCCGTTGACAGGAATCGCAACGACGCACATAGTCATATGCATCCCGGAACAATGTAGGCTAGTAAAGGCCGCTCTCAAGTACCTTGGCCGCTGTTCTAGAACTAGCATGGTGGCCACCCGTTGGTAGAGTATGACAATGACGAAGTACACTCTCATACTCAACCTCCGGTACGCACCTGCGCAACACGCCATCCCTGCATTGCTTCAAAAATATGGGGTCATCCCAGAAATAATATCTCAAAGAATGGAAAATTTTCTTTTTCTCTTGATATGTCCAATCATCTGGGATAATTTTGCAAGCAAGATAATTAACAATATAAGAAAACCATGGATCTTTAGATTTTACAGAAAGAAGTTGTTCATCATGGAATGTCTCGATAATGGGTATATGAATGTCCTTCTCATCAACCCGTTCCAACCTAGACAAATGGTCCGCAACCACATTCTCTATTCCTACCTTATCTTTAATTTCGATATCAAATTCTTATAACAGTAAGATCTACCTAATCAATCTAGGTTTGGCATCTTTCTTTTCCATCAAATACTTTATGGCGGCGTGGTCCGTCCATACCACGACTTTTGACCCTACAAGATATTGCCAAATTTTTTCAAATGTGAAAACGACTGCGAGAAGATCTTTTTCCGTTGTAGTGTAATTAAGTTGTGCTTCATTTAAAGTTTTGGATGCATAGAAAATCACAGTGGGTTTGCTATCCACACGTTGTCCTAAAATAGCCCCTACTGTGAAATCCGACGCATCACACATTAATGCAAACGGCTTTGTCCAATCCGGTGTTTGCACAACTGGTGTAGAAATTAATTTCTATTTAAGCACATTAAAAGCATGCTAACACTTCTCATTAAAATCAAACACCGCATCTTTCTCCAACAGCTCAGATAATGGTTTAGCGATTTTTGAGAAATCTTTTATAAAGCGGCGGTAAAATCCTGCGTGACCGAGAAAACTTCGTACCCCTTTAACTCAGTTCAGTGGGGGTAATTTGGAAATAACCTCAATTTTAACCAGATCTACTTCCATCCCCTTGCTAGACACTTTATGTCCAAGCACAATCCCTTCACTAATCATCATATGGCATTTTTCCCAGTTGAGAACCAAATGTGTGTCCTCACATCATTGTAAAACTTTATCCAAGTTATATAAACATTCATCGAAAGAGGCACCATGGACGAAAAAATCTTCCATGAAGACCTCAAAACAACGCTCAACCATATCAGAGAAAATGGCAAGCATGAAACGCTGAAAGGTTGCTAGTGCGTTACACAAACCAAAGGGCATACAGCGGTATGCAAATGTTCCATAAGGACAAGTGAAGGTGGACTTCTATTGGTCCTTAGGATCAATGGAAATCTGATTATAGTCCGAATAACCATCTAGAAAACAAAAGTGACATCGACCTGCTAATCGCTCTAAAATATGATCAATGAATGGAAGAGGAAAATGATCCTTCAACGTAGCAGCATTCAATATATGGTAATCGATACACACATGCCACCCGGTTACCAGATGGGTCGTGACCGGCTCATTTAACAGATTATGTGTAACAGTAATTCCCCCCTTTTTAGGGACTACCTGTGTGGGGCTTACCCACGTCGAGTCGGAGATAGCGTAAATGACGCCTGCAGAAAGGAGCTTGATCACCTCCTTCTTGATGACCTCCATCATGCTTGGATTTAGTCTGCGCTGTAGCTGGATTACATGTTTGGCTCCTTCCTCGAGCTGGATCTTATGATGGCACAATGTAGGGGAGATCCCCTTGATGTCTACGACCGACCACCAGAATGCACCTCGGTGGTTCTTCAGCACGACCATCAGTTGATCCTCCTCCTCGACACTCAGATATGCCAAAATAATCACTGGTAGCTTTTCACCCTCGGCTAGAAATGCATATTTCAGGTGAGGCGGCAGTGGCTTCAAGTCTAACTCTGGTGGACTGATCAAGGATGACTGGAGCGGTGGTGGGAGTTCCCCAAGATCTTCATAGTACCTAGCATAAAAACACGGCAGCACTTGACGCATTCTTGTAGTGACTTGCTTCTCATCCAATCATGTGTTATATTGACCAGGCAAGCTTCAAGAGGCAGTTCTGGAAATGCATCGAGAATAGAACTCGCTATGACATCATCTATAGTAGAAGGAGGAATGTCCTCCTCTTCATCATTAGGAAAACCCACAGCCTTGCTAAGAGAAACAACTTTGGTCTGCTCCATAATATCTACCGCCAGTGTCCCCTTCTCTACCTTAGTCATTACATGAGCCATATCTAGAAACGGCTTCCCTAGACAGAGAGAAATATTCTGATCAAAGTGATTCACCATGCGACATTGCTCCTTTGCTTTTGATTGCGTTATTCTTGAGGGCATAACCATTTCAAACCGATCATCAGTGATACCCAAGGTCAAACGGCCTCTTCCCATCTCGAGTATCATAGCTGCAGTAGCTTGGAAGGGTCTTCCAAGGAGTAACTCATTTCCTTGTTAGTCCTGCATTTCCATTACCACAAAGTCTGCTGGAAATACAAACCGATCTACTTTAACCAACACATCCTCACAAATACCATACGGCTTCACAACAGTATTGTCTTCCAACTGAATCGTCATATTGCTTGGCCTTGATTCTTTCAGTCCCAGCTTCTTGAATGTAGAGAGAGGCATCAGATTTATACTTGCCCCGGAGTCACACACTGCTTCACCGAATTTCACTTTACCAATGTAACATGAAATATTGAAGCATCTCGGATCCTGCCTTTTAGGTGGCAATGTGCCCATAATGAAAGCACTCACATGTTCCTTAAGAACCACGACCTCGGTATCAGGAATCTTCCTCTTCTTTGTGATTATGTCTTTCAAAAACTTTCTATAAGAAAGAATATGCTCTATTGCTTCCAGCAATGGAATGTTGACAGAAAGCTTCCTAAAGCTATCTAGGAACTTCTTGAACTGAGAATCCACTTTCTTGGCTTTCACGCTATTTGGATAGGGGACTGGGACAGTCTGTGCCTTTTGATGTGGCATCACATATGGTGTCCTCTTCCGCGTCTCCTCCTCAACAATTGGTTCTGCTATGACATCCTCTACCGGCTCTGTGATCGGAGTTGGAACCTCCCCTGTGGACTCACCTGTGGTTTTTGGCTGGGGTGTGCTAGGTTCATCAGCCCTGCGGTTTAAAATCTTCTTACCACTCTGTAGCAAGATTGCCTTAGTTTGTTGGTTTCCTCCTGGAATGTTTGTATTTCCCGGAAAACCTTGTTGCACTGGCTTTTTCAGATTTGCTATCTCAGCTGCCATCTGCACCAAAGATGTCTCTATAGTCCTCATATGAGCCTCGTGACTTTGTAAGGTCTGCCCAAATTGATTCATAAATTCTCCTTGTTGCTTAATCTGCTGGCCAAACGTGCTCATGAGTTCTTGATTCTGCTTGATTACTTCGTTGAGCAACTCATTGCTCTTATCCTCTGGTTACTATTGGGGTTTTGCGTCAGGGTCCTACAAGAAATTATTTGGGTCTTTCCATGAAAATTTCTTGTCTTTCCTCCAAGAATAGTCATTGTTTCTGTACCCCTACTGTTGGGGCATAAATTTCACTTGAGCTTCATCCTCAGATTCTGTGTCTTCTTTTGCAAGTAGTTTCTTGGCTAGAAGGTCCATCTTCTCATTCAGCTCCTTGATGGCCTTTGACTCACCTGTAGCTCGAACCTGCTCTACTGCGTCTCTGTCGCCCCACGATTGCTTTTTAGCCATGTTCTTCAAAATTTCCCAACACCTTGTGCCTATGTTGTTTAGGAAGAACCCCGAACCTACAGAATCTAGGTTACTTCTATCATGCTCAGAAAGAGAAAAATAGAAGATCTTGACTTGTTTCTCCTTGTCAAGCCCATGATGGGGGCACCTCCTCAACATTATCTGGAAACGTTCCCAGGTCTCAGAATAAGTCTCCCCGGCCTTCTGGCTGAAATTGTGGATCTTCCGTTCCAGATCATTGGTCTTCTCGGGCGGAAAAAATCTCTCGAAGAACACCTCGACCATATGGTTCCAAGATTCCACATACTCGTCGTCTAAGTTATGCAGCCATTCCCGAGCATTTCCCGCTAGAGAACTCGGAAATAATTTCAAATAGAGCGTCTCTTGCGGGAACCTGTCTATCTTAATCATGTCACAGTTCTCCATGAACTGGCTTATGTGAGTCATCGGATCTTCATTCTTAAGCCCGTGAAATGCATTTAATTTGACTAAATTTATTAGTGCCGGATCAATCTTATAATTTGGAATGTTGACTGCCTGCTTCTTTATTGGCCCCTTTGATGCTGATGAGGAAGAAGCCTTTATCTTCTCCCATATTGTCTGTTCTTCTGTCATCGCTTCTGGTTCAGAATCTGAATCTATATCTTCAAGTTGGGTTTGAACGTTGATCTCCTCATCGTCTGGTTCCAACGGGGGAACCTCTGGTGATGGATGTGTGTAGTCTGCGCTACGCATCCTCACCATGCACTAGTACCTACAAAATAATAATTTAGGTTCAGTACAGTTTGAGACGATTGCTAAAAAAAATAATCGTTGAATTTCAAAAGAAAAAAATGATAAAAAAATGTGGCCTAGAGTGGCCGCTTGCAGCACTCGTAGTGCCGACAATTGTCGTGTCCCCGGCAACAGCGCCAAAAACTTGACATGATTTTACCATGTGTATAATGCAAGTGCACGCATCAATGTAGTATAGGCTCTTGTGAGGCCCGAGTCGAACTCAGGGACACTAAATTATCGGTAGAATACTACTAACTACTCGCAATTAGCTAGACCAATTAAAAGGTTATGAGAAGTGTTGTAAAATAAAATAAAATAAAATAGAGCAATCGATTAAGTATTTAGTTTAATCAATTCAAATGGAGATCTTTAGGATAGCAGTTTCACCATGGGCTTTCATTGTATGAATTTCCACATAGTTAATTAGATTCATCTCTCAATCCGGGTAGTGGTCTGTAGTCAAAATTGTTCACTGTCATGATACAATTCACTACCTAAGTCTAGGTTAGTTCCACCGTCATAGTAACAATACCCTAAACTAGGTGCATTAGAATCGACCTCTGGGTTTCCACCATTAACCGTACATCACCTTGTTCAAGGGATTTGTTAATTAATGTGAATTTCGTCTCTTTTCAACTGTTAATTCTTCTTTCAAAGTAATTAAGGGCATTAATTTATCATTATGGTGATCAAGCATAATAAAATAATTGATAAAATGAAATCATACCATAGATTTAAGAGACAAATTATGAATTACTATGATAAAAATGTCATACAATGTTTCCCCGGGCTACTCCCGGTCCTAAAGATAAAGGGGATTAGCCTCGCATTTTCATCTCATAGCAAGACATGATTGAAGAAAGGGGAAATATGGATAGAAACATGGATAAAGTGATGAAACCCCTGAAGAGAGAAGATCCAATCATTCCTCGGCATAGAGTGCACGATCGACAGCCTTTCGGCAGTGGAAAACGTCTTCTTCGACTTCCGGAATGGTCGGGGCATGCTTCTGGGCTCCGTTCTTCTCTCCACATCTTCTCGGGATGTGTGCAACAGCTAATGACGTGATAGATCACTCCTGGCCGCCGTCATTAGGTATTAACACTAAGTTAGGTCTCCAAAATATCACAACCGTTGCATTTGGGTCGATCTGAAGCAAACTCTGATCTGACGGTGTCGATACCATCAACGTAGGTCGATGGTATCGACCCATCACGATACCAGCAAGCCTTCTTTCTTTTCTGGCATCCCGCCTGATGCTGACTCGATACCATCGATGTGGTTCAATGGTATCGACACCCTTAGGCGTCAGTTTTATCACTTTTCTGTCGTTGAAGCTATAAATGTCGATAGTATCGATTGGCTGGTCACTGGAAACCTGATGGTAACTCGCTACCATCGACTTCCCAGTCGATGGTATCGACTTTGTGCTGCTCCTTGCGGTTGCCTGCCTGTGGCTGTGTCAATAGTATCGACTGATGTCAATGGTATCGACAGCTGCAATTATGTGTTTTTCCTGAAATTGCATAACAAAACCAAATCAGTAGAGATAAAACCTACAATTATAATCATTTATGCTCAAAATGATAAATAAGAGAGATTTGACACTGAGAAGGATCATAGACTAAAGTAAGTGAATTATGCAATATTAACCACCAAAGTGACCAATAAACACATAAAACGCAAGTAAAACAAGTCTATAAATGCGACTCAAAATCATCGCATCAGATATCAAATATAACAACAGTAAGCTGTAAAGAGATTGATCATTGACAGTCATAAATATGGTAGGATACTCTAGATGTCAACAAGAGCAAATCAATATATGAGCATGCTTGATAAATTTCAAAGAGAACTAATAATTCAGAAACATATAAGGAATAGTTGTTGGAAAATTGTACTCGAATCTTTTTTAGCCTTTCTTACTTATAAGAAACTCTTTAAACCTATATGATCATATTTTAGCTTATGCCCTGATCATATGAGGTGTACTCTACATATGAAGACTTGTAGCGAACTACGATCTCACCGTACAAGACTTAGCTGACAAACTCAGGAATGCTAAGCCTAACTACGTCACTGGTCTTTAATAGAAAAATGTCTCTCTGGCCTCAGCACACCTATTATGACATAAAAACTAGACTCCTCCTCTAACCTAAGAACACAGACGGAGAGTCAAGCCACCTATTGGCTTTATTGTACTCTTGTGTCACCAGGATCTCTGGTTGATGTTGGACACTACATTCTGTATTTTAATGATACTTCCACTAGGGCTTCGTCCCCCGTACCACCTGTTTGTACATTTCGACCCCTGTATACTAGACACTACCAGGGTTAGGCCATTTCATCCCTACGGCACAGACCTCTAATAGGGAATCTACAGTGTTCAGGGCTCTTAAGTCTATTATTTTATTATTCTTGGAAATCTCTTACTATATTGTATCTTTTCCCTTACTTATACTTGACTCTGGTATCTCTATGGTACCATGTCTATTTAATTTAAGTTTATAACACATGTATATCATTCTAAACTTGGTAGAGTAATATACTCAAAACACTGTAATATACTGAGAAGTCAACATTTTATACCAGCAGACAGACTAAAATTCTTAAATAACAGAATACATGTCCACTTGATACTTTATACACTAGAGTCATGCAATTGAACTTCTTAATAAACTGATAAGAGTTAATTACTTGACATACGAGTAATCATCATTTGCACCTATAAATTATTTGTACTTTCTTGTAAAATGTGCACCTCAACCCAAATCTTGAGTTGTGCATCACCACATCTCATACTGAGAACATTGATATCAAAATACTTGATTCATTGAACATCCCATTCTTAGTGTTTCATTTACCTCATTCACTTAGCACATGGCTATCATAAGGATTTCATGTGACACAAACATTCATTGAATAAAGACTACTATCAACAAATCATATAAAATCAATATATGTATGAAACCTTGGAACTGAGCTGAATTTGGGTTTCCATGCCATTCACTGAGATAGCATGCATCAATAATAAAATTGAATAAATAAATTCTATCATGTCAAGAAAATCTGTTCAAATGGGTTTCACGATATCTATTAGCGAATATCCAACTTTCCTCACATCTAGGCTTTCACCCTCTTTACTGAGATATCAAACAAACATTATTCACCTTAAATGAAATCCAAGATAGTATCCGACATATGTGTACTATGAATTCAGATAAATAATCATTCATAACCAAGGGGATCCAGATAAACAAATTTCTCTATTTAATTATACAACAATTTCAGTCATAGACAAATTCCCTATATTTCAGTTTACTCTTATAACCTCTGTGAATATTTAGGGAATTATCATTAGGATGTATTGTATAAATTTCTAATATGATTTTTTCATCTGAAATTGATCCAAATAGAGGAAGAATCAATTTCATATCATTTTGCAACAACTTAGATCAAACACATAATTAAAGGTTTGTAGTCGCATACTAAGCAATTAAAGATTATGGATGATTTAACCAATTTTCATACAATATATTGTTTAAAGGAGGTTCCCACTCACCCTAAGGTGTGAAAACACCTTAAACACATGATTCATCATCCTTTCAACTCGAAAACCCAAAAATGAGGGATTATGAAGGAAGAGTGGGAAAAGGGGAAATTTTGACACCATATCAGATCAAATCAAATGAGGGACGGAATCTTGTCATGTGAGAGAAGATTCACCATAAAACTATATCCAAAGAGGCTAAACTTACATGATTCCATCGTTCCTCGTACCACAAAACCCTAGGTCAACATCTCCATCACTTTCTCTTCTCAAACCCTAACTCTCCCTCTCTCTCTAGGATTTCATTTCTCTAGATTGAATCACAAATTATAAGAGCTCCTTGTGTGTTAGGTTGACCATATAAAGAAATTGAGCTGCTTGGGTCAATTGCACATTGACCCCTCACTATACTTTCTCTTATTTCAGCTGAATTTACTGTCATAAAAATATTACTGTAATTTGTCTACTGATAAGGTCTAAACGCATCCAAAAATTATGAAAATTTAACATGTTGTTTATGATTGAGTTTCAGATCTCCAGTTAAAATTTCAAATCATATGGAGTTACTGATAAATAATTAAAATAAAACACTACACTATTGAAAAGCACTCTATCAGCATTTTGGTTGAAGTATAGTTCAACCGAGAACCACATTCAAAGAACACTCAAATATTCTGAAATATTTCTCCAATATGTATCATTGAGTTATCCATATCATATCCAAAATTCAATTAAATACAAAATTTTTAGAAAATATGAAAAATCATTTACCACATTGCTATCCTGATAAATTTCCATATTCATGTACTATTAAAACCCTAATTTTTGCTGATTAGGGTTTACATTTCTCAAACCCTAATTCTTCAAACTAAAATCATAGTTAGAGTTTCTTCTTTGGTTTGAAACATCACAATTTATCTACTATCATTAATCAAGTCTAAACGATGTTCAATCTAATCAAGCATGTAATCACTCAGGTAAACCCTAGTTTACCAATTAAGCACAAATGTGGTCATTACATCCACCTTGCTGCTACTAGCTTCTTGGTTTCTTTTTGAGACCTCATTGTCTAGCTTTCCACCAAATGTGCTTGATGTATAGGTACCTTTCTCAGTAGTTAAGCAACATAAAAGTCTCCAAGTATTGAGTTCTGTATGTGTTACACCCCGATCTCACAATTACCACTAATCATGAGATTAGGGTATAAATTGAGGATTTAACGTAATACAAAGATCACCCTTAACTTTTTCTTCCTTTTCAAACTCTTTGTTTTCTCACATTGAACCACATAAACTAACTTTACAAGGGAAATAACTTTTATTTCTCTAATGCAATCTCAACATTAATGATACAAATCCATACATTCATTATGTTTCTCACACTTTCATGTACATACGACATGACAATCATTTGCATTCTCTCTTATTAAGGAAACAAACATACAAAACATCATTTACAACTCTCTCACATCTATACAAGGACCTAGAGTGATAGGGAACAATTGAACTTAACTGTACTCAGACTTAACTCTTGTGGCAGATCTACTCTGATGCAATGATATCTTCTTCAATTCCATGTGATTTCCCTATTTTTTTTTTATTAGAGGGGTGATCCTACTCGCTTAGTGAATGAGTACTTCAAAGAAATAGTCTAAAGCATTGATATAATTATAGATATACTTTTAAGCAACTGATATCAATTATAATAGCAGTAAGCTTTAAAGAGTCTAATAATTGACAATCATAAATATGGTAGGATACTCTAGATATCTATAAGAGTGAATCAATATATGAAATGATTGATTGATCATAAAGAGAACTAATAATTTAGAAACATACAAAGAATAATTGAATAACTGTGCACACTTGTTTGACCTCTCATTCATTTTATTATGCCCTGAGCATATGCAGTGTACTCTACATATGAAAACTCATAGTGAACTATGATCCCACCGTACTGGACTTAGATGACACCCTGGGATAGCTAAGTTTGATTGTTGTCCTGGTCTGCTACAGGAAAACTGTCTCTCTGGCCTTGACACTCCTATTGTGCCATAAACTAGACTCCTCATCTAACCTGAGCACACAGGCAGAGAGTCAAGCCACCTATTATTCTAGTGCCACCAGGATCCTGTGTTTGGTTGATGTTGGACACTACATGACTTTTCTATGTTCTAGTGCCACCAAGATCCTATCTCTGGTTGATGTTGGACACTACATGGCTTTTCTGTGTTCTAGTGCCACTAGGATCCTGTCTCTGGTTGATGTTGGACACTACATTCTATAATTTAAGGAGACTTCCATTAGGGTTTCATCCCCCATACCACTTGTTAGTACGTTCCGAACCCCGTATACTGGACACTGCCAGGGTTAGGTCGTTTCACCCCTAAGGCACAGACCTCACATAGGGGTTCTACGGTGTTCAAGGCACCTATGTCTATTATTTTATTATTCTTGAAAAGTGTTTACTACATTGTGCTTTTCTCTTATTCATACTTGACTCTGGTATCTCTATGGTGTCGTGTCTATTTATTTGAAGTTTATAACACAACATGTATATCATTCTAAACTTGGCAGATTAGTATATTCAAAACACTGTAATATACTGAGTAATCAACATACTATAGATACTGGAAGACTAAAATACTTAAATAATAGAATAGATGTTTACTTGATACTTTAAATACTAGAATCATGAAATTGAACTTCTTAATACACTGATAAGAGTTAATTACTTGGCATATGAGTAATTGTCATTTGCACCCATAAATTATTTACACTTTCTTGAAAAACGTGCACATCGACCCAAATCTTGGGTTATGCATCTCATACTGAGAATATGGTAATCAAAATGCTTAATTCATTGAACAACCTATCCTTAGGGTTTCATTTACCTAATTCACTTATCACATGGCTCTCATAAGGATTTAATATGTCAAAAACATCCACTAAATACATATTGCTTTAAACAAGTCATATACAATCAACATATGTATGAAATCCTCAAATTGAGCTAAATTAGGGTTTTCCATGCCATTCATTGAGATATTATGAATCAAGAATAACATTGCATAAATAGAGTCTATGATGCCAAGAAAAACACTTCAAATGGATTTCACCATATGTATTCACAAATATCAAACTTTCCTCGCATCTAGGGTTTCACCCTCTTTACTGAGATATCAAACAAATACTATTCACCTTAAATGAAATCCAAGATAGTATATGACATATATGTACTATGAATTTAGATAAACAATCATTCATAACCAAGGGAATCTAGATAAACAAATTTCTCTGTTTAATTATACAACAATTTCAGTCATAGACAAATTCCCTATATTTCAGTTTACTCTTATATCCTCTGTGAATACTTAGGGAATTCTCATTAGGATGTATTGTATACATTTATAATATGATTTTATCATCTGAAATTCATCCAAACAGAGGAAGAATCCATTTCATATCATTTTGCAACAACTTAGAACAAATAAACAAATTCAGGGCTTGTAGTCGCATACTAGCAATTAAAGATTATGGATGAATTAACCAATTTTCATGCAATATACTATTTAAAGGAAGTTCCCAGTCACCCTAAGGTGTGAAAACACCTTAAAAACGTATCCCATATCTGGAAATCTCAAATCCACATCAAATCCCTAGCAATTCACCCAATTCTTCCTCCTTTCAACTCGGAAACCCTAAAAATAAGGAATTATGAAAAAAGAGTGATAAAAGGGAAGTTTTGATACCATTTCAGATCAAATCAGAGGAGGGATGGAATTTTGACATGTGAGATAAGATTCACCATAAAACTATATCCAAAGAAGCTAAACTTACATGATTTCATCATTCCTCGGACCGCAAAACCCTAGGTCAGCATCTCCATCAATTTCTCCTCTCAAGCCCTAACTCTCCCTCTCTCTCTAGGATTTCGTTTCTATGGTTTGAATCACGAATTATGAGAGCTTCGTGTATGTTATCTTGACCATATAGAGCAATTGAGCTGCTTGGGTCAATTGCACTTTGACCCCTCGCTAAAATTTTTCTTATTTCAGCAGATTTTTTTGTCATAAAAAGGTTTTTGTAATTCGTTTGTTTTAGAGATCAAACCTTCTCCAAAAATTGTGATAATTTATAATGTTATGTATAATTGATGTAAAAAGCTTTATTTTAAATTTTATATCATTATGATCTCCCATTAAATAATAAAAAATCTAATAGTGCACTTCTATCTAGAATTCTGTAGAAATGTCAATTACTATAATTCGTCTACTGATAAGGTCTAAACGCATCCAAAAATTATGGAAATTTTACATGTTGTTTATGATTGAGTTTCATATCTCCATTTAATATTTCATATCATTTGGAGTTACCAATAAATAACTAAAAATAAAAAACTATGTGGCTGAAAAACACTCTATCAGCATTTTGGTCGAAGTATAGTTCGACCGAGAATCACATTAAAAAAACAGTCAACAATTCTGAAAATTTTCTCCAATATGCATGATTGAGTTATCCATATCATATCCAAAATTCAATTGAATACAAAATTTGTAGAAAATATGAAAATATATTTACCATACTGCTATCCTGACCAAATTCCATATTCATGTACTATCAAAACCCTAATTTGGGCCGACTAGGGTTTTCAAATGTTAATCCTAATTATGTGGATCAAAGTATTATTAAACTTTCTTTTTGTATTTAAAACATAAAAAATTAACTACCATAATTAATCAAGGTTCAAACAATGATAAACTTAATTAAGCATACAATCATCCAAGTAAACTCTAATTTTTGCCAATTAGGGTTTACATTTCTCAAACCCTAATTTCTTAAACAATATAACACTTAACATTCTAATTAGGTTTAAAACATCATAACTGAATTATCATCATTAATTAGATTTAAGAAGTGATCCAACCAATTAAGCATATAATCATCTAGTTAAATCCTAGTTTACCAATTAAGCTCAGATGCGGTCATAACAATCCCCCCCCCGAAAAAGGTTTCATTCCTGAAACATAAATATGCAAGCATAGTACTTTCAAGGTTTATTTTAAGCTTCTGATATCTTACATGCCATTATATTCTTGTATTTCATACTTGAATGTATCTTTCAACATGAAGTCCTTTATTTCTTTTCTAATCACAACATGTTCAAATCATGACTGCTCGATGATAACAAACAAATTCTCTATGACATAATCAATCATAGGATAGAGAGAGAAACAACCATTTCAATATTTTCATACTCTTGAGGTGTTACCTAACATTGATAATCCAATCCAACTATCTCAATTCATACAGTTGAATATGTACTATTGTTATGTATTACATCTAAGTCACAAAAGAGAGTTCACCATGTCCTTTTGAATTTTACTATTGTGCTACTCAAATAGCAAACCAGTCTTGAGTTAAAAGACTAGATTCAACAATAATTGTACATTACTACTCACGACATCCCCATTGGATCATGGATGCATAAGATGAAGCATTACCATCACATTCCATACTATTCTCAAATATGAACCCACACATAATTCAAGGTGTAACCATCAGGTTATATCATACTAAGGTTTCAACAACAGTAACAGAGTACTCCATGATTGTATTAGTCATTCAAGGACTATTCATACCCAATTACCATCACCTAGCTATATTAAAGCTAGGTATAACAAGCTATACCTCATTAAAGTTTCATATCAATACAATATGGTTATCATCACTTCTATTCATATGAGTGAATAGGTAAGACTACCTTATTCATGGTAACCCTCCATTTGTTCCATCATCATTCAACCCATATCACCATACCACAATTGTACAATACTAAGATGGATTACTGGTATGAATGACTACAACTATCAGACACCTAAAATTAACATATTGCTTGTACATGTACACTGAAATCATACGTAAAACAAATTTACATCCCTTAATATACCTTCAACAAATTATACTTCTACAAACAAATTCACATATTACTAAAATCCATTGTTTTCTCTTATCTCTCTCCTCATTCACTACTACTTACTTTTTGTTACTTATCCTTCTCATTTTAATCATGTAGATTAAACATCCCTAAAATTGAAACATACAAGGTATGAATATATTATTCATCATTCTTGCTATTACTTCAAGAACTTATTTCATATCACATTTCACTCATATTGTATTTTGCCTTTTTTTCAAAACACACCTCTTATATTTCAAATCTATTTCTTATCCTTTGCTCTAAATCATTTCCATATTGTTTATCTACCTTTCAGATTAGCTAGGATTACTATTAGTGCTAGTTTACTTCTCATAGTGCAAATTTCATGATCTTGTTTTATAGATATGCCAGTATTCAAGGTCAAATCACTAGTGAAATCCCTTGAACTACTAAAACTCTAAACATTCTAGGGTTTGGTCCTTATCAGTAGCATGACGTTGTTGTGCGTAACTTTGCTCCCTTAATTTGAAAGTCAAACTTTGGATCTCACAAGTTTTACTAAAGTCTTCCTTATCTTATCAATTGAATTTCCTTTCACTTACTTGGCCATTCAGATATATTATATTCTTAATTTACCGTACTAGGGTTTCATCATCATATTGTATATCATTATTACATTCACTAGATGCCTCTACCATGGTGGTTATGCATCAGATATGATTCATTTTCTTATCATTTCATTCACACATTGCTTTCATTAAGGAAGATATGAAAGAAAAGATGATTTTGAGACTTAGAATTCTTATCTTCAAACATTCATTAATACATTTCTCATATGTAGGTTTAATTAATTATCAACAAGGATACTTGACTAATTAGCACTTTCTTGAATCTCGCAACCTCTTTCTTTTATAATCTATATTACTCCATTATGTTTCAAACCCTTCTTTACTTTCCAGAATCCACTTACCATATACTATTGTTCCACATGTCATCTTTAACTTCTATCTTTCTCTTATGATCATGTTACTTATTCATGTGTATTATCATGTATACCATGTTGCACATATTTCTTTTTAGCCTTCTACTAATGTAAAGTTGAAATTCTAAATCCATAATCTCTCTACTAGTTTCAACTCATGTTTAATACATTACATATCTTTCATTTTAAATCAGACGACTCATGCATGGATCAAACTTTGTATCTCTTCCAATCAAGATTTTCCCTTATGAATATAGTCTACCTTTGTATGACTTATTCATTGGTTAAGCTACACTTTTGTTCTTCTTTTATAAATTAGTTTGTTGTTCTATAGAGACTTAGAATACAAAGGCAGTAGGATGAATGTATTAACTTCACAATAAAGGTATACATTCCATGCTCTCAATTATATCATAACCCTCATTCCTTAATCAAGCTCATCATTTCCAACATTTATCTTTGTTTTAACTTAGTTTCTTATCCTAGTCTTATGATTTACATATTTATCTAATTCTCTTTACTTTAACTCTTCTGAAGACTCTTCACTTATATTTACTTCTCATATACTTAACTCTTTTCTTCTATTTTCCCCTTTCTTTGGAGTACATAAAGACATTGTACTCGGTTATATAGTTTATTCCTCATGATTGATTCTTACTAACTTATCCCTTACATACTTTTCTCATCCGTATTTCATATTTAGAGTTCATATAATATTAATGATTAAATTTAATCAGAATCTTATGTCGTGTTCCTTTATTTCGAATTAAGGGTTTCTCATATGAGGCCCCAAAGTTGGATCTGAGACATTAGTTTCAACTGATTCTTAGCTATTCTAATCTTTCCCATATGTTTCAACATATTAGTGTAAGTTCATTCTCACTATGATGTGGGTCCAATTTATCCAGAGTCTACTCTTATTATATTTTTAATAGGAGTCATTAGATCCTAGTAACACATCCTGCCAGCCGGACCAGGCCAAATCTGCAGTCGTGAAGACAAGAGCTACTTAAGATTAACCAACTCCTATTAATCTCAAACATGTGGAAAAAATATCCAATTAGGAAAGTTCATTCAAAGATCATTTCTAGTCTACTTGATACAAAGAATGTAATCAATAAATGCTACAACTGCATAGTGTACAACAAATCTTAAAGACCCATATATATTTCAAAATATTGAATATCTGAATTCAAACATATAAGAGCATTTCTACTCATCTCCAATAAAACAACAATATGAAATGAAAGTTCTATCTTATTTTATATTTATGCTCTTAATTCATGTTACTTATCTTGTTTCTAACCCTAATATTTCTAGGGTTCCTCTCTAGCCCATCCTTCCACTGTATACTTGGCCAGGGTATACATGAAAGAATAGATAGAGTAGCTTGATATCGGTTGATCCAAGTACTCAGATACCGGGCCAGGATATCCAAATACTCAATTCCCCAGAGCTAACATTATAACATCTCCTATCTGCCACACTTATGACTCTAACTTACTAACTTAATGGTCCATGACAACTCAGCCTAAGCGTTGATACCAAAGCTATTACACCCCGATCTCACAATTACCACTAATCATGAGATTAGGGTACAAATTGAGGATTTAATGTATTACAAAGATCACCCTTAAATTTTTCTTCATTTTCAAACTCTTTGTTTTCTCGCATTAAACCACATAAACTAACTTTACAATGGAATTAAACTTTTATTTCTCTAATGTAATCTCAACATTAATGATACACATCCATACATTCATTATGTTTCTCACACTTTCATGTACATACGACATGACAATCATTTGCATTCTCTCTTATTAAGGAAACAAACATACAACACATCATTTACAACTTTCTCACATCTATACAAGGACCTAGAGTGACAGGGACCGACTGAACTTAACTATACTCAGACTTAACTCTTGTGGTATATCTACTCTGATGCAATGATATCTTCTTCAAGTCCATGTGATTTCCCTAAAAAAAATTTGAGTAGAGGGGTGAGCCTACTCGCTCAGTGAATGAATACTTCAAAGAAACAATCTAAAGCACTGATATAATTACAAATATACTTTTAAGCAACTGATATCATTTATAACAGTAGTAAGCTTTAAAGAGTCTAATAATTGACAATCATAAATATGGCATGATACTCTAGATATCTATAAGAGTGAATCAATATATGAAATGCTTGATTGATCATAAAGAGAACTAATAATTCAGAAACATACAAAGAATAATTGAATAACTGGACACACTTGTTTGACCTCTCATTCATTTTATTATGCCCTGCTCATATGCAATGTACTCTACATATGACAACTCCTAGTGAACTATGATCCCACCGTACAAGAATTAGCCGACACCCCAGGATAGCTAAGTCTGACTGTTGTCTTAGTCTGCTATAGGAAAACTAGCTCTCTAGCCTCGAAACTCCTATTGTGCCGTAAACTGGACTCCTCCTCTAACTTGAGCACACAGGTGGAGAGTCAAGCCACCTATTACTCTAGTACCACCAGGATCCTGTCTCTGGTTGATGTTGGATACTACATGGCTTTTCTATGTTCTAGTGCTGCTAGAATCCTGTCTCTGGTTGATGTTGGACACTACATTCTGTAATTTAATGAGACTTCCACTAGGGCTTCGTCCCCCATACCACCTATTAGTATGTTCTGACCCCCGTATACTGGACACTGCCAAGGTTAGATCGTTTCACCCCTAAGGTGCATACCTCACATAGGGGTTCTACGGTGTTCAGGGCACCTATGTCAATTATTTAATTATTCTTGAAAAGCCTTTACTACATTGTGCTTTTATCTTATTCATACTTGACTCTGGTATCTCTCTGGTGCTGTGTCTATTTATTTGAAGTTTATAACACAACATGTATATTATTCTAAACTTGGCAGAGAAGTATATTCAAAACACTGTAATATACTAAGTAATCAACATACTATAGATACTGGTAGAATGAAATACTTAAATAATAGAATACATATTCACTTGATACTTTATACACTAGAATCATGCAATTGAACTTCTTAATACACTGATAAGAGTTAATTACTTGGCATATGAGTAATCATCATTTGCACCCATAAATTATTTTCACTTTCTTGGAAAACATGCACATCGACCCAAATCTTAGGTTGTGCATCTCATACTGAGAATATGGCAATCAAAATGCTTAATTCATTGAAGACCCTATCCTTAGGGTTTCATTTACCTCATTCACTTATCACATGGCTCTCATAAGGATTTAATATGTCATAAACATCCACTAAATACATATTGCTTTAGACAAGTCATATACAATCAACATATGTATGAAATCCTCGAATTGAGCTAAATTAGGGTTTTCCATGCCATTCATTGAGATATTATTAATCAAGAATAACATTGCATAAATAGAGTCTATGATGCCAAGAAAAATACTTCAAATGGATTTCACCATATTTATTCACAAATATCCAACTTTCCTCACATCTAGGGTTTCACCCTCTTTACTGAGATATCAAATAAATACTATTCATCTTAAATGAAATCCAAGATAGTATCTGACATATATGTACTATGAATTCAGATAAACAATCATTCATAACCAAGGGAATCCAGATAAATAAATTTCTCTATTTAATTATACAACAATTTCAGTCATAGACAAATTCCCTATATTTCAGTTTACTCTTATATCCTCTACGAATACTTAGGGAATTCTCATTAGGATGTATTGTATACATTTCTAATATGATTTTATCATCTGAACTTCATCCAAACAGAGGAAGAATCCATTTCATATCATTTTGCAACAACTTAGAACAAATAGACAAATTCAGGGCTTGTAGTCGCATACTAGCAATTAAAGATTATGGATGAATTAACCAATTTTCGTGCAATATACTGTTTAAAGGAAGTTATCCTCACCTTAAGATGTGAAAATACCTTAAAAATGTATCCCATATCTGAAAATCTCAAATCCACATCAAATCCCTAGCAATTCACCCAATTCTTCCTCCATTCAACTCGGAAACCCTAAAAATAAGGAATTATGAAGAAAGTGTGAGAAAAGTGGAAGTTTTGATACCATTTTGGATCAAATCAGAGGAGGGATGGAATTTTGACATGTGAGAGAAGATTCACCATGAAACAATATCCACAGAAGCTAAACTTACATGATTTCATCATTCCTCGGACAGCAAAACCCTAGGTCAACATCTCCATCAATTTCTCCTCTCAAGACCTAACTCTCCCTCTCTCTCTAGGATTTCATTAATCTGGTTTGAATCACGAATTATGATAGCTTCTTGTGTGATAGCTTTACCATATATAGCAATATAGCTACTTGGGTCAATTGCACTTTGACCCCTCACTAAACATTTTCTTATTTTAGCAGATTTTTCTATCATAAAAAGGTTTATGTAATTCATATATTTAAGAGATCAAACCTTATCCAAAAATTATTATAGTTTAGTATGTTGTGTATAATTGAGTTATTAAGCTTCATTTAAAATTTGAGATCATTCCAATCTCCCATTAAATAACTAAAAATCGAATAGTGCACTGCTATCTAGAATTCTACAGAAATGTCAATTACTGTAATTCATCTACTGATAAGGTCTAAATGCATCCAAAAATTATGAAAATTTTATATGTTGTTTATAATTGAGTTTCATATCTCCAGATAACATTTCATATCATTTGGAGTTACCAATAAATAAATAAAAATAAAACACTATGCTGTTGAAAAGCACCCTATCAGCATTTTGGTCGAAGTATAGTTCGACCAAGAACCACATTCAAAGAACACTCAAAAATTATGAAATTTTTCTCTAATATGAATTATTGAGTTATACATATCATATCCAAAATTCAATTTAATAAAAAAATTGTGGAAAATTTGAAAAATCATTTACCACACCTGACCAAATTCCATATTCATGTACTATCAAAACCCTAATTTGGGCTGATTAGAGTTTTCAAATGTTAACCCTAATTATGTCGATCAAAGTATGATTAAACCTTCTTGTTGTATTTAAAACATAAAAAATTAACTACCGTCATTAATCAAGGTTCAAACAATGATCATCTTAATTAAGCATACAATCATCCAAGTAAACCCTAATTTTTACCGATTAGGGTTTACATTTCATAAACCCTAATTTCTCAAACAATAGAACACATAACGTTCTTATTAGGTTTAAAACATCATAATTGAATTATCATAATTAATTATATTTAAGAAATGATCAATCCAATTAAGCATATAATCATCCAGGTAAGCCCTAGTTTACCAATTAAGCTCAGATGCGGTCATAACAGTACGTCCATGTGCACTTTCTTAATTGGAGTAACAATGTAAAGATAAAGTAGATTTATGTTGTTTTATATAGATACAATGACATGTAATAAAAGACAATATACATGTAGAGTATAAATTTCTCTACAACAATTATTAGCTTAAAGAAATCAACCTACAGATAAGGAATATAATCTCATTAGCATACACGATATTGAATAGTGAGTCAATGATCAATATTGTGTATATTGATGGTTACAAAGACGAAAGGCATGAAAAACTACCCTTATAACAAAAACAATCAAAATCTGGAAACAAAGAATGAATAATAATATAACTAGGATTTAGCGAACCAGAAGAAAAAAACATAATCCCACAACACCCAATTATGGCCGAGAGACATGGCATTGCGGTATTACTTTCAAACCAAACACAATCATACCTTCTTACTATGTGAATGTTAATACATACTTTTGAAACTTCCCAACCCGTTCCTTCACTATTTTACAAAATGTGGGTGAGGTATGTGCCTCAGAGGGCCCACAAGTGGCTCCACCACTGATCTAAAGAGCATCAACATTTTTCAAATAAAAAAGTTGGGAACAATCAATTTAGGGTTGTCGAGTGGATCATATTCACCCCATCCTTCCCTACTAGGCTGGATCCCCTCACATTTCCAATCCATATATACAAAGAAACTTCTATATTTCTACTCACTTTTAACTTCTTCCTCTATTGACAATAGTAGGACTAGAAAAGAGAAAATGAGAGATACAAACATCCATATGGGATCCTTTGAATCCAAATGGTGGGTGAGTCAGCCAATATCATATGGGGTGAATTCATTTAGAAAACTTGATAAAGGAGACAAACATTCCATACCTAATTATATTACTAAGGGAAGACAACTCCATGAGTTTACCTTTATGAACCCTATAATTACCCTTTCTTTAGAAAAAAAAATTGAGCTTTCAAGAGGTAAAATGGGGGTATCGTTATGAAGTAAGTTTTTCCATCTCTCTCTATATATCATCTTTTCTCCTACTCTCCTTTTTATATACAAGTTAGGGAATTTATATATTCATAATCATGAACTAGTTATGCCAGTAAAAATATCCTAACACAATAAGTACATCAAAATGTTTTACAATGCTAATATATGCACAAATAACTATGTTGGAATAATTAGTAAATAATCACTTGGTAGAACGAATTCAAATAAATGCTACTTTCTACTAAAATTGAAATACCTTTTAATAGTGCATATATAATTCATATTTATGAAGCTATGATTAGCATTTGAGATCATTTCAAAATTAGAATGTAAAACTAATTATGAAAAGTGATATAAAATGTGTAGAAAACAAAGAAAATGCATAAATACTCCAAATCTGGTCTTTCCCATTTTCTAGATCTAAGATCATAGCAGTTCCATAGTTGCAATGATTTACATCTGGTAGATAGAATCCATACTAGTCACTAGATTAGGACTTTTATCTATGGGAATCCTAATTTGATAAGTCATACACATTTAGTTGATTGACATGTATGTGTTGTATTCACACAAGATGATTAGCACACAATGGAGTGGTTCCCATGGAATTTTAAAATAATGTAAAATTTCTGACATCATGCAAAGTTTAATCAAAACTAGATCGACCCCCCTGAACTTGGGATTTACAAATCAAGGATTGGATCCTCTATGAATCCTGATCGACCATCGATGCTTGTCTTTGGAGCCAAATGAGGATTTCCCCAATCCAAAAAAATTATCCTCGGTCTCATATGATGTCCTTATTTTTTAATGCTAAACTCAACTCAAGCTCTACATGGCTTGGGATGCTTCTTCTTTCTCCAATTGCTTCATCACAATACTATTTTTCTACTTTTCTCTTTGGTCCCTCCCAATTCATTCACCACCATTGTTACACTCACACATCCACAAAGAACATGAATGCCTAATCCTAACCCATTTTTTTTCTCTTCCTCCCATTCTGCCTCTTCCTACTGAGGCCTATTGTTGCAAACTCATACTAAGCATGTAGTGAACTCGAATATGCACAACATCCCTCCTTAGTCATCTCCTTTTCAATCTCTCCTCTGCAACAAGTTGTTCTGTTAGTTTGGATTCGTTCCACATAGTGACAAGTGTGCTTAGAAGGGCCAACCATGGAGATCCCTTTGGAGTAGATTCAAGATTCACACGGGCAAGGTTAATAGAATGAGACCCCTGAAAGTGCCACCTTGTCTATATTAAGGGCTACCCAGTTTATAGGTAAGATAAATCCTTTTTTTTCAAATATGCCCAATATTTTGGAAAATATAAACATATGTATTACATTGGATAAATATAAAAATAGTGTTACAATTAAAAATAATAATAGTATAAGTAAACTACTTAAAAACTTGTGATCAACATGTAAACTATGGTTGCTGATATACTCTAGCGCTCAAGTTAAAAATAAATTATAGAATAATTAATAAATAATCTTTGACTGACCTGGAATGTTCCTTGATGGTTAATATAACTCTACTATATGCTTTTTTATTGTGAGAACTCAAATATTAGTTGTGAAATAATCATTGTTAGTTCATGTCTATAAATATGTAGTGTTCAAATGATATTTCTATAAATGATAAGAATTGAAAATATATTCAAAGTAGAGAGAAATGATTATTATCCAAATAAGATCATGTGGTATTCTTCTTAACCATAGATCAAAGTTGTATGACTCTGTGATCATCTATGCATCTGACCATAAGGGATACATGGAAATATTAGGTAATGAACATCTACCCTTAGTAAATATGATCCATATATGTGTAATCAAACCCTAATATAAAGTGATGACTATATTTAATAATACTCGAATCTTTGATCAACATCTCTTACTCTCAAAGTTATAAAGGTACATTTACCCTATATTGATTTATATATCATATTGGTGTATAATATGAGCATTGAAGCTAGGCACACAATAGAGGAGGAAGTATTATTTTCCCTTGGTAAATATTTTATTCATGTGTATGAATATTTTTAAACATTGCACTCGGAGTTGTGCTTTCCATTATAGCATGTAAAAGTTATTTGGTAGTACTTGTGTTAGTTAATGCTAAATATGCTACTTATTTTTGAGTGTTAGATTCAACGACGTGAAAATAACGTTTTTAACTTCTCATGACTCTTAGTAGTTGAGAGTGGACACCTACTGATTCCTGCTATGGACGATGTCAATATAGATTCATACAACTGAAATATACTTAAAAGCATATTTTCATTTTACTAATTAAGAGTTCCACAATATTGGATATATATGTCAATTATGTACTTTTTTAATTCTAAGCATATATTTGAGTAAAAAATGATTTTACCTATTTAATAATATAAGCGTACATTGATAAATACATGTATACATGCATTGAGAAATACATGTATACATGCATTGAGAAATACATGTATACATGCATTGAGAAATACATGTGCTTCACATTTAAGTTTCTGCTCTAAAATCACATCTCATTAGTGTTTCTATTAAGACTAAACATCATGCTACATCATACTAGAACCTCATAAGAACTAAATTTAATTTGGGGCTAGCTATCTCAACCTATAGCTATTTTTTTATCATGTAGTAGAATTCATGTATGTTTCTTTTCCTTATTTACCTATGGGCTTGAATACATGAATTTAATTTATTTATAAAAAAACCATTCATCATTACATATTTGTTTTCTAAGTTGTTACACATTTTAGTGTTGATCCCCTCAAAGTTGGACACCTTTGTAATTATACTTCCCATGATTCCTTATTTGGGTGTAGAGTACTTGGTATAAGAAAGGGGTCTTAGCCATGTCAGATGTGACAAGTTTTTCTAAAGATAAATTTTCTAAATATCTTGTAGAGAGGGAGTGAAGCCTAAGAATCTGGTAGCTACACAAAGATAGGTTGTGATACCCTGAGTTGTGTTTCATATACCTTGGAAAGATGATGTATGATACATGTAATGTTATTTAACATTCATATGTCTCATATATACTAAACATGATAATAATATATTTTGCATATCCAGTTGAAGATCCTTAGACTGTAGTCGAGAACATACTTGATTACTTTAAAGGGATAAATATGTGTTCATGAGATAGATAGGGGAGAAAGACTTGGTTTTGAAGGGTTAAATTAATGCCTTTTCAAAGAATACAAGGATGACTGCAACCACAATTGTTTTGAACTTTTTTTGGTTGTGTTGACACATGGTAGAGGTCAAAGCAGGAAATAGTTATTGAAATATACAAAAAAAAAGTTTGGCAAGTTGTTCCATCAGATGAATTGTGCAAGCCAACAAACCCTAGACACATCACCATACCAAGTATATTATTTGATATTCATCTCTTACATGAGGTTATTCTATGAGGGGATGTCAAAATTGTAGGGTAATCTCATTATTGCAATACTATTGATCCTTTTTTGAGGCATTATCACATAAGAACAACGACGGTCATGTGTGTTCACTTGGTATTGGATGTGGGGTGATTGGAATTAGTTTAAGTGGGGTATTGTTGGCATGTATTTCCTAGAAACTAATCATCTAATGATAGTTATATGGACACTTTGCATTAGGTATTCAAGAGGAGGCATTTACATAGGAAACATTAAAATTTGATTTACCCCAAAAATGATAATAAAATCTTGTTACTATGTCATAACGTGTAAGGTTAAACCAAAATAGGGCTTCTTGTGGATTACTTCAGATGAATTACTCCCTAGGTTGATGGCACAAGATGTTGTATCTTCCACCTTTTTATTGAAATCCATGAACTTTGGATGAAGAAGATGATTTCCTAGTGTGGGAGCTCTACATCTATGTGTCTATGGTAACCATGCATCAGAACTCAATTTCCTTACATAAAAGGAGGCTTTTAATTCATATGAGGTGCTAGCCTTGAAACCTCATTGCTCTCTCCCACTCAATCTAATAACTAGCTTTTTGAAGAACAAAGTTTCACATTCCAGAGATGCACCCATATGCTATTTATTTCCACACACACATGCACAACAGACAGACAGTTTGTGTGTGTGTATATATATATATATATATATATATATAGGGTAGTGATCCCGTGAGAAACATCATAAGGTGAGAGCATGAGAGGCATTTGAATAACTAAAAATTTATAACTATTTTTTAAAATCCAACTATAAGATGGGAAAAGCATCAATTCATTTACCATCTCACAAAAAATAATTGCAATTAGACATTGTTCACATGTCCATATGTACAATATACACTTTTTTGCATCCAACGGTCAGCCTGAAATTTATTATAGAGCGTCAAAAAGTATTTTGTTGTTGTAAATGATATATAATTCAGATGGTGATAAAATTTTATATGAAGGTAAATATTAATTATTTTTGTAATCTATATGGTTATGTTATGAAAAATTGGTCCATGGGAAGAGTTATTCAAATGCCTCTCATGCTCTCACCAAGATATGTTTCTCACTGGATCATTGTTTAATATATATATATACACACACAAATATATATATATATATACAAATATATATATATATATATATATATACAAATATATATATATATATATATATATATATATATATATATATAGTGTATGTATGTGTGATGAAATAGGATCTATGCTCCAAAATGTAAATGGAATGGGATTTGGTTTACGTAAAATATATTTGGTCCAATTTAACTTGTAATTGTGAGCAATTTCAAGCAGTTGACACTTGCTTCACTTAATTGTAATGGAAAGGTATCGAACATACTCACCTACAAGTATATCCTAATGTGTCTTCCATGTAGGCACTTATAATGATGGCAATATATGTCAAAAAATAAGTATACATTTTTAAAAATGAGTGGCACCTAGCAGTACATAATTCTTACATAAGCAACAAGAGTAGTTAGAGCTCAAACTTTAACTTAACACAAACAATAGCATCTCGTTTTTAATATTTTTTGGAATCATGATATCCTAATTTCATTTGACACAGGGGATTTTAGCTTCCTATGTATCCAATCATTGTTCCTTATTCTTAGTAGACTATAAGCTACAAGAATGAGTTTTGTTTCATATTAATCCTATGAGAACGGCCCTCCACTTATTATCCGAAGAGAACTTCTTCTTGCGAGGTGACCTCTTCTCATAATTTTTGTGGGGAACATCATATGTGACAACAGTTGTCTTAGTGAAACTCATACTTTATAAGAATTACATATGTTTATTTTAGGTATATATATGGGTTAGGAAATGTGTACCGGACCGTACATGTAGCTTGTGTTTACCCTTCATTAAAATGGCACATGTGGAGCATGTTGGTAAAATACAACCATATGGATGGATTCAACACTATACATATTATATGTGTTTAAAAAATCATAATCATGTCTAATATAGTTCATGAGATATAGTAATACATAATCCAACAATTTTTGCAATTTTCGCAACTTACCATTCTATAGAAAATATATATTTTCTTTCATTGCATGATTGATGAATATCATATTGTGATAATTTTTGGTACACATCTTATCTGAGTTGTATACATCTCATCCATAAGGTTGGATTGCTTGATATAATTTTATAATCATCATAAACAAATATGGGTGCATGTACTCAAGTACACAATTCTTTTAGCTATATATATACATATATATACATATATACACATATATATACATAAATATACACATATATATATATATGTATTATAAAGTCAGGCTAGAATACACTGGAGTGTACAGATCGCATAGATACACTCAAGTGTGTTTGCATATCATGACTATTTGTTTTGCAAAATGTAACCATTGATTTTCATTTTCATACTATAATTAGGCTACATACAAATTTTGAGCCCATTTGGATGAGTGTAAGTCACTCATCCGAGGGAAAAAAAATCGATGCACGAAACTAATTTGAAATGCATAATTTTTACAGTCTTTATAACATGGCCTATAAATGTCCAAATGTGGTCAAATTTTGTATATGAGTTTTTCACAAGATGATTAATAAGATCAATGGATTATATTTTTGAAAAAAACATTGCATCATGAAAAACTACTTGAGTGAATTCTTCTCTGAATACACTCGAGTGTATTCTAGCATGACTCATATACATATATATATATATATATATATATATATATATATATATATATATATATATATATATTGTGTGTGTGTGAGTGTGTGTGAGAGAGAATAAGTGTGTGTCACAAACCATAAATAACTTATATTGATTTGACGTATTATTAGATATATTATTAATTATTGGAGGAGGAAGCCATAAGGAAACCCTAATTCATATGATAAATATATGTTGGGTCCTTAGGGTTTAGGGGAAAGCACGGGGTGAAGAAATATGTGAATGAAAACTTATAGGTATTTTGTTTGGGAAAAAACCATAGGCTTTGACCAAGCTGGGTTTGCTATTGTCCATGAGTCCTCATAAACCATCTAGTGGTGCAGAGGAACATCGTGTCATCCCTCGAGTGGTGATCCTTGCTAGAAACCACTATCTTTGGAGAATTTTATTATAATTTCCTTTAGTCTATAAGGGATAATTGAAAATATATATTAATAAGGTTCACATATAAAATTTGGGATCTGACACTAAATGTACCGACCCCTTCCCCCGATAATCCCATTGAAGGCAAACAAAGAGGCAAGGATAATTACACTACTTTCTAGATTTAAATGAGATGTGTATATGGGTAACAATATACAAAGCATATTCGACAAATATCAAAATAATCAAACTTTGAATTTTCTATTAATTCTCTAACCCATGTTTGTTCTATCTATTAAGATGTACCAATTCGCTTCTTCCATCCATGGACACTAGGGTTTCAATTCAGCATTGAATTTGATGTTGACTATCCATCATTAGACTTTGTTACGACATCATCATTGGAGCTTCATTCCTTTTGTCAATGATTATCCCTTAGTTTTTAGGAGTATTTTTCTCCTTAAACTACCCTTAGCAGATTACATGTTGGGTTCAAAAAACTAATGTATTCATATGTGATACACATTGGACATTGTATTTGAGCTCCAAATGAAATAATACAATATTTTAATGTATGATCAATCATGACAAAGACATTTAGAAATCAGAAGAAATTAATATTGAATGATTATTCATAAATTAACCACATACCTTTTCAGTGAAAGGTGTTTTTTCAAGTAATAATAATCCAAGCAATCAAGTTTGGATACAATCAAAACTAACTCCAATTAATCAATTTAGAATTATTACATGACATTAAGGTGCCACTATTGTATTCATATAAATAGGATTGGGTCAGTTTTAGTGCTAGAGGTTTGGTTCAGGTCAATTTAGGGTTGAGTTAGGGTTGCACTTTAAAACCCTAAAAGTTTCATAGTATGGGTCCTCAGTAAAGGGAACTGTCATTAAACATGAAAGTAACCCTAAGTTTTGAAGCTACCATAGTATCTCAATGTCATTAATCATGATCAAATTATATCACACTAGAATGTTATTGAAGAAGATACACATCATTATTCACAAAGTTAGGTTTTGCATATAATCACCACTTATATTTATGCACAAAAGTATATTTTTTGAATCTGAGACTGAATTAGGTATTGAATTCCATATTTTTAGACTATATATATTAATATGATAATTTGATATTATATATAGAGAGAGTCAATCTAGAATACACTCAAGTGTACAGATCGCACGGTACACTCAAGTAGTGTTCACATATCTAGACCATTTTTAGCAAATCCATACCATCAATATTCATCGTTATAAAAAATATAGGCTACGCACAAATTTTGAGATCATTTGCATTCTTCTAAGTCAGACTTTAATGACCTACAAAATCGACATACAAAACTAATTTGAATTGTATAATTTTTGTCTCCTTTAGATACATGACCTATAAGTGTCCAAATGCCCTCAAATTTTATATGTAGTATGCTCACAAGATACCTAATAAGATCAATGGTCTAGATTTGCAAAATAGATGCTGCATGATGAAAAATAACTTAAGTGTATTCGGTCTCTGGTACACTCGAGTGTATTCCATCTTCACTCACTCTCTCTGTCTATATATATATATTTATATATATATATATATATATTTATATATATATATATATTTATATATATATATATACATATATATATATATATAAAGAGAGAGAGAGTAAGGTTAGAATACACTCGAGTATATAGATCACACGGATACACTCAGGTGTGTTTGCATATCAAGACTATATTTTATAAAATGTAAACCATTGATCTTCACGGTCATACTATAACTAGGCTACATATAAATTTTGAGCCCATTTGGATTAGTGTAAGTCACTCATCCAAGGGCAACAAAATCGACATGCGGAACTAATTTGAAATAGATAATTTTAATGTCTTTATAACATGACCTATAAATGTCCAAATGTGCTCAAATTTGGCGTATGAGATATTTGCAAGACGTTTAAGAAGATCAATGGATTAGATTTTTGAAAAAAATATTGCATCATGAAAAACGACTTTAGTGTATTCTGCTCTGAATACACTCGAGTGTATTCTAGCCTAACTATCTCTCTCTCTCTCTCTCTCTCTATATATATATATATATATATATATATATATAGTGTTTGGCTAGAATACACTCGAGTGTATTCGGAGCAGAATACACTCAAGAAGTTTTTCATGATGCAATATTTTTTTCAAAACTCTAATCCATTGATCTTATTAAACACTACAAAAAAAGGGTCTTTAACTAAAAAATAATAATTTGTAGCGAAAACCCCATATTTTGTAGCTAAAGGCTTTAACTACATATTTCTTTACACATAGAAGTTGTAGTATATGCTCGTATAGATAAAACCTTTAACTATATTTTTCAAATATGTAGTTAGATAATCCATTCTCTACAAATTCATATGTATCCAGAAGCGTAGCTAGATATTGTCCTTACATATTTAAATATAAGTATAATTATAGCTAAATGTATGACTACAATTGCATATATTGTCAGTATGTAGCAAAAACGTGAAGTTAATACATTTTATATGTATTTAGTGTGTAGGGAAAGGCAACAGTTACTATATACATATATATGTAGTTGATTATGCATCTAGCTACATATGTAGTGCCATTTAGTAAACATACATATATGCTTAGCTAGACTATATATTGTAATTTGTTAGTATACAAGCTCTTTTAGTAACAAAATTGTAGTATTTAGAGCAAGTTATGCTCATTATGCCAACAATCTTACTTTCATTTATAATGAAACATCGAATGTACATGGGGAGGACGTATACCTTGCCCCTATTACACAATGTGTACAAAGAAAAGTATATACATATATCAATGATTCAGTGGTCTGCTAACATCTTTGCGAAAGAGTTGTGTCTTTCTCGGCCAGTTTTAACATCCTTATTGTCTTCTTCTTTTGTTTGAGCTCTTGTTGTTCGGCCAACATTGTCCAAAAGCACCCGAGATAAGAATCTGAAAAGAACCTTCTAAGCAGAGATAGAAGGAATATCGCCCCTATGAAGTTGGTCGCTATGTTTGCAGATGCTGACAGTGTGGCTGTTCAAATATATACATAGGTCTATGAAATGTAGCCTTCTCATAGCAGCAAAGAGCCATATCAAATTGCAACATATCATGATACATTGTTGCGTCTGTGGTTGTTTCTGCAGCTGTGACTGGGAGGGATTGGGCTTCAAATGGAGATGCATCATCATGCTTCACAAGAGAGAACCTGTTGCGCCGGGGCTATCTTAGATACTTCTTATACTCTGTATCTGAATTCTTTACGTTGTTAAGCTCAATCTCTAATTCAGGTAATGAAAGTTGCTATGATGACGAAGCTTTTACTTCTCTTAATCCTAAAAATAAGGTTTTACAAATAGGGAGGCATTAAAAATAAGGTAAAGATCATCTAAATAGTTTAATAAAGATATATAAACATTCATACATGGCATAAATGAAGGTTGCTATGAGAATAACCATATCCATTAGTCGTGTCCCCATGAATCTAGAAACTAAAGTATTATAGCATCTTGTTCTTCTTGAGAAAGAACCTGTACAAGCAGATATAGGATAGTTTAAACCACATAATTCATGTTTATATTTATTATTTAATAACTGAAAATTATTGATAATCTACTAATAACTGAAAGGAAAACGCTTCTGCTTAGATCATGCATGTAACTTCAGAAGATTAAACTACAAAGGTACAAAGGTAAACATAGAACATACTGGAAATTCTGCTAGAAGAGTGTTTAAATAGGTTTCTTCCAGCAAATTCACTAAATTTGATTCCAGAATCTCTGAGTTCACATGTACAATCAGAACTGACTGGAGATCCTTAGAATCGCCGTCTTCTGTGGCAATCTGGTTGACATCTACTACTTCAGTGTTGATCGCAAAGCACTTGGAGGTGATCTTGCCCAACCTGCCCAGAAACATATTGGAGTTCTTCAACTCTTAAAAAAAAGAATTCTCCCAATAACAAAATGAAAGATATCAAGATTTAGCTTCGTTATGCATTTCACGTTTAGCTTCTCATTTTGGGATGGAGTCATGTTATGAAACTGGAGCTATACTATCTTTCAATTGAAAAGAAAAAGTCCAAATGTTGATTGTAAATAACTTCCAAGAGAAAGATAACAAGCATGGAATATTGGAATTGTATTAGAACATGTTCTTACTTCCAACATTTCTACTTATCGAGCAGTGCAACTGTGAGCAGAACAACAAATTATGTAAGACAACTAGTTCCAATGCAAAGTCCATCCTTACCAGTGCAATTTCATAGTCGGCCTGATAATGTCAAAGGCACCATCTTCTTGGCAATTTAAGATACGATGAAGCAATGAATCAAAATTAGCGACCGTAAAGCTAATTCCATTGCATTGAAAAGATTACAGAGAATATATTTAATACTCATGAAAGGTGAAATGACTAACGGGAGACATTCCGAGTTCTAATATTTCTGTACAAAAATGATTGGTAATTTTAGGATTATCAAAATCAGAGCAGAGAAAATCAATTTCTGTAAAGAGTAATAAATAGAAAATAAAATGTAATAGTCTGATCCCAACATCATTTCTCCCGTCAAGAACAATAAGATATAAAGAAGCTCGATCCCAAAGATATGTTCCCCCAACATGGTGTAATAAGTGAGGCTCCACTCCATCGCAGAACATTCTCTCTAATGAGCATAAATAATGGCTAGGTTTTCAAAAACCAAAGGCAGCACAAGCACACTTGAGAATTGAAAAAACAACTATAGTAGCCAACAAAATAATGAGATGTAGACTCCGATAATTTTATTATTTGATTGATAATGAGTAGTGGTTATAAATTCAAAATGGACTTAAAACCTGCATTACATGGACCCTTGTTGGTGTGTATTGTGTATACAATCCTCCAGGGATTAATTTTTTTTTCTTACATAATAATATGTGACCATACAATACAAACCTATTTTTTTGCTCTCCCATTTGGCATGGCACCTGTGCCCTGCTTATATGCTTCCCAATCCTGGTAGAGGATGGCATTGCTTCTATACCCATCTTGGTCTGTGGACCAGCACTATTTGCATTTGCAACTGCTATTACATTCACATCAGGGCCTGGTTGAGGCCACTGCAGCAACATTGAGGCCTCTTTGGAGCCACCATCCAAGCTATGAGGCTACTGGTGTGGCTGAGAAATCTTCTAGGGAGGCACTGCCCCTGCTCCAAAACAGTAGCAACTACTTCCATCCTATACGAGGCATCTTCTACTGGTAGCACGCCTCCTTTGGAACTGCTAGCGCTGCTCCAAGTCTGTTGCAACAACTTTATGGCCTATTTGAGGCCACTGGTGCTCCTAACACAAGCACAACTCAGAATACCACCCTGCCCTGCACATGCTTGAAACATCTAGCACTGCTCCAAGGTCTTTATTGCTGCTTAGAGGTCTATTCACCCCAGGGCCATCCCAATGTCTGAAAAGGTAATACAGTAGGCACCAAAACCAGTATATCCCCCCCAAAGTGAAGATAACCTTCTGATAAAAGATCATAGACATGGAGAAAAAGAACCTGTTATGATACTCCCAGACAAACTATAGAAGTCTGTTACAAATTTATCAATACAAATCATTGTGAATGCTGCTCTTAGTGAATATGAATATATAGACTCTAAGAAGGCAATGGCTAAGGAAGAGTACAACTCACAATCATTGCCTTAGTTTCAATAGCTAAGAAAGATATTAAATGGTGTGTTTTCCCTTAATCCAACTATCCTCGCCGTACTGCACCCTCGACACAGATGCCACCAACCATATAAAAGGTAAAATTGCCTATTATGATACTTCCTTACAAACTTTAGAAGTCTGTTACAAATAAAATGAAATCCCATGAATAAGAATCACTATGTATGCTGCTAGCAGTGACTATGAATATAAAGAGACTAAGAACGCAGTGACTAAGGAAGAGTACAACTCAGAATCACTGCCTTAGTCTCAATAGCTAAGAAAGATATTATATGGTATGTTTTCCCTTAGTTAATTATCCTCACCATATTCCACCCTTGACATGGATGCCACCAACCATATGAAAGGTAAAATAGCCTAATTCCTGAATCCTAGCTGGAAGTGACCCTTGCGTATAGATTCATGTCTCTTTATTCTTTCCTATAGATTTCTACATATGTTATTTACTAAACTTAGTAAAAAAATTACATGCTCGTGTAACAGTCTCTCAGAAGGTTATTAGAGAAGAATTAGAGTTGCAAAGACCTCCACTATCTTTGCTAAGCGAACTCTGTGTCAAAAACATGTGCTACTGCAACTTTTCTTCTGATACACATCATCATACTTCAACTCTTCGCTCTCTCCTCTGTGCGTCAGTATAGAAAGGGAGGAGTATAGAACAATAACTATCTTAAGATATTATGGATGTCCTTGGGAGTACTAACAATTATAGCTACTGAAAAAAAATATAGGATTGAATGTGTCATGTCAATTGAGCAAACACCAAAGATCACCTTTAGGGTATAAGGTCATTGCAAGTGTTATTAATCTTTTTAGCATTCATTTACTTCTCCATTTAGGATTTTTTTGAGACAACGGGGGAATAATCTTCCTCCTCTATCCCTACCAGGACCCATTCCTATGAAGGCCCAACAGAGGGTGCATTACCATGAGCAGTCGTAGTTGGTCATTGCAAACCAAAGCACCATCAAAAGTTCCCAGGGATCATTACGCCCATGGAGGGACTTGAACCTGAGACATCCCACTTGCAATGATTACACCTCTGTGTTAACATATTTATTTTTATGTTATTTATTTTTTGCTCTTTAGTATCTTGTTTTTTATCCCATATTGGTGAACTCTGTTTGTTTTTTATTCCACCTCAACTTTGAAGAGTTCCAAGTAGACAGACATGCATATTGAAATACTATCTTCAATTATTATATAAGGAATTAGGAACTTCCAGGATAATGAGATAAAGATTATTTTAAAAGACAAGAAGTGGGTAAAGGTGCAAGGTCAGAGTAAATGTACCTCTTTCCCAAGAACAGGACCATTCTAGCCTCGCATCTCTGACATTTGTGGAGTGTGAAGCCTCTATATTTGGAACTATCCATAGGGACACTAGTGCTTTGTCGATGAAGGACATGAACAAATTCATCTTTGGCAACATTAGCCATGTATAACACCTTGTCAACATAATGTAAAATACAATCAACTGATATGGTTAAAGTGAAATATGATGGGATAGGTATATTGAGTATAAAATGTCATGTAATAAGACTCCAGCTTGCTCCCCAAGACACTATAATAGCAAACAGAGCCTAACAACTCCTTTTAGAGCTATTTATTGACTGAGCAAGACCAAGAGCACAATATATAGTATGATGTTTTGCTATATGGTACCAACAGATAAAATCACGCATGGTACCTTTTTCATGGTGACTTTTGGTGATCATGGCATTGTATAGAAGGTGACGTCCATAATGGATTCTTCAAACAAACCTTGAGGTATGAAGTAGAAGGAGCATTTAGAAGACTGAAATTCAACACAACATAGTAACCCAGACATGCAAGTATGCAACCTCAAACATCCGGATCACCTACATCTGAACATGATATCCAAATGAGAGGTTGATTCCATAAACCCTGTCGTGAGAGTCACGACCATTGCTAATCATGTCCCTATATAAATACATAGATCTATAAAAGCCATATCAACCATTAATGACCAGTAAGCACTTGAAAGCTACTTGGATACAAACAAAGTGGTAATGAATGAATATATGCCTACCTTCATCAGTTGTTGGGAGAGGTGGATGTATAAACTATGAGAAGCTCTCTAGTGGCTATCAATTTTACCATGATGATGGGATCAAAATTCCCATGCTACTGGTCACCATCAATGATTGTTGTTAGTTGTTCAATTATCTAAATAAAATAAGAATGACACATTAGTAATCAGGAACCAATTATGAGTGGGGTTAAAAAGTGAAGAATTTACCATTCTTTTCTTTTTTCCACAATATAGGGAGAGCCACTACTACAATTGAAAAGTACTGAATTTACAACCAGTTCTGCATTCTCGGTGAGAAGCAACTGAACATATCCAAGAGAATCCATATTTTATCATAACGTTTCATAGAAGTGGGAAGATAAGGATATGTTATACCTTATGCCCACTCTGCCTAAGTCATCTCCTCAAAGCTTCTTTTGTTCTCGTTTCACTAAAGCACCTGACAATGTATAGCACTGAAGACTTGGACACCCCAACAAATCCATCCTCCTCCATTTCCTGGATGAAAAGCTCATGGTACAAAATCTACATAAGTCATGGCTGAAAGATAGAATGACCGGATCAAAAAGAAACAAGACACTAGGGATTCTTTCTTCAAATTGCATAACATAGAAAAAGTAGGTCCAATAAAATTTCAGAATTACCTAATATGTCATGTGTCCATCAACGTTTTACTAGAAAACACCTTATAAATATATTATTTTAATATGTAAACCGTAGCATTTCATATTCAATTATATTATCTGTTAGACATGAAAAGGAATTGGCATGACAAATATTCCTACTTGAACAAAAATCTCATGTTAGTAAATTAGGATAATATCTGATTATTTTCAGTAGTGGCCATATTCACAGCCAAATTGGTTGGTTAGACATGTAAATTGAAAGATATGCATAGATTGTAAGTTTCCCAGGGGAAGCCATCAGTCAAGATATGTTGTCAGTTATGAATGAATATAATATATATTCAGAGTTGTAAAGGGAAGTATAAACATAATGAAAAACTAAACAAAGGAAGTTCCAGATGTAACTTCACAACCGACTTTAGAAGTGTGTTCTATAGTTTCTGCTAATAACACCGGAAGAACAGAGTAGTTACGAACCTTAGTGGTTGTTGGAATGAGGCCACATAGTTTTTGTAGATGGCCATTGATCCTCTCTGTCTGCCTCCTTTCTGCTTCACTATGGGTCTTCATGGCCATGAGGACAAGTAATAAAAATAGAGAGAGTTTGTAACATAGATCATGAACACATTTTGTTTAATATTCAAGGCCTTTATTTTTAGTTTCTCTCAATTGTTTGATTTCAGATATGACAGCCAAATTTCAGATGAATGCAAAAATAGAGTTATTTATAGTCATGGTTGATCAGATTACTCAGATCAGAATGATTGGTAAGATGTTCCTCCCAATTAAGACTTGAATTGACAAGTTCAAGACAAAGTCAACAATAACACATCCCACAAAACGTGTATTAACATGAATACTCACTTAAAGTAGGTGTTTCAGTAAATATGAAACCATACTCCCTAGCTTTTATAACAAGTTCTATAATCATAGAAAGAGCCAAAAGAAACATCACATGCATCGTTGCATACTAGAGAACATCACATACATAAGTGTGAAATTGAGCCTTGCCATAAAAGAGGTCTAATTGTTAACCAATTATTATAGAATATTCATATCACGGTCCTATTTAGCAAGAGAAAAGAAAAACAAGGTCTGATAATTCGGATGACAACTTTGACATCAATCTAAAAAACAATTAATAACTCTGTACTTCGGATGACAATCCTTTCTATATCCAATGAATTGACAATCTTTACATCAATCAAAAACTTTATTCTAAACCTATGGAAAAAGAGGGCAAAAAACATCTAGAGAATTCTAAAGGAACTTTTATTGGATGCCTCGCTCCAAGAAGTTTACCTACAATAACAAAAATAATTATCTAAAACCATTATATGGCATGTTACACTTATAGCACAGTGAAAAAAATTTACCGAACAATGAGTAGCTTCTTTGGCCAAGCAATTATTGACCCAATTGCATCTTCAATGATTTGATAATTGTCAAATGGTCTAACCAATTTCTCTTCAGGTTTAATTGCCACACCAATGCAAACAGCAACAAATGCATACCCTAACTTTCCTCCTCCTATTACAAGGTCAGGATTCAAGCCTATCACTTGTCCTTGAGCTACAATTGACGTTCCATCATCAAAACTTAACAACCTCACGACCTATAAGTTGTACGAATTATGATGTAAAATTTTAGATATCAAGAATCAAAGTTATTAGGAGTTTTTTTCTTTTAATAACCTATCTTTCTGTAATGGTGGTTGCAGAACATGACTTTTGTAGCATGGGTGTTCCTTCATTCCTGGTTGTTTCCATATTCTACAATACAAAATACTTATCACATTAATGAAATCATAACTTATAATTATTACTAAAAATTTGAATAATTACTTGATTTGCTTGAAATGGAACACTCTAGCTTGAATTTCCCAAAATTATGGCTTCTAGATGTTCTTTTCTTTTTTTCAGATCTGAGAATTCTATTTTTTGTGTCTCACATATGTGTTGTAGGTCTTTTACTGTACCTTCAAAACCCTCCACATATTCCTGACTAAACTCATTAGTCTCATGGTTCACAGGAGCCTTCTTTGCACCCAATATTTGATCAGCAATTTCATCTTCATCAAGATTTGCATCATTGTTTTCAACTGCTGATTGTAACTTGTCCTATGACGGTAACCATAATGATGATAAAAATTGAGCAAATAAAGTCAAATATTTCATGAATAATTTATACTTACAATTAGTTCAGCTGATTTTGCATCTATAGGAGTACCATCATTCTTCTTATGGGTAGCAATAAACAATTGCAGTCAACTAACAGTACCCCCTTTATTCTTTTGTTGCAACTATTATTAACACACAAATAAAGTATAAGTAGAGTGTGAATGTGTTATGATATTATTATCATTATGTGGAAAAATTACTCACATTCGCTCTCACACAAGCATAGGGCATCAACCCCGATGTATGTCGTGTGGTAACAAACTTTCTACTCATACTATTCTTTGCACTCCGTAACTACAGTTCATGAACAATTAACCTTGTCACCAATGAAAACTAAGAGAAGACATAATATATAACTAATTATCTTACCTTTCCATCATTAGAGTCCCAGAAATTCACAAGAAAAGCCCATTGCAATGGATCCACACGGGAAGGACAATCATTAAGTCTGTCTATTTTGTCTTTGTGGTGCATATAATTGTTTCTTTTGATTTAAGATTTAAAGTTTCTCCAACAATCCCTAACTATGCGCAAAACCGGTTTCTTTCCCTTTGGGTCAATGGTAAATTTCTTCTGTTATATGAAAAATAAAATGAATATAACAAATGCATGCTTAAATAACACATTACAAAAATATATTACCAAGACATAATTCCATATTTCATTTTTCTTTCCAGCTGGTACTTGTCCCCAATCCAAGTAATCCAAGGGTGCTAGTTGTGAATTTCTAGAAATTGTTCCCAAAAAAGAAGACAAGTCATTTTGATGAGGTCCAATTGGTTCTCCATTTTCATCCCATTTGATTGGTAATTTTGCATCCCCTGTCTTGCTCCATAATCGAAGACACTTAGAATAGCCTCGTTTTTTATTATACACAGCACCACCTAAAAATTTAAAACAATATGAGGCAATTATTTTTAAAATATACATATACATGCTAAAATATGAGGTAATAGATAATTGGTGTAAATTGTTGATTAGAAACTTATGTACCTTCATCATGATTAGCAGTAGTTTCTTCATCAACCAATTTGAAGCCTCATCAATTACATGATTGGTTTCGACCTCATGATCTATATTGCCATTATGAACAGAATAATCAACTCTCATGTCATTATTTGCCAAAGAATCCCTATGACCAGCTCCAACCTCATGATTGATATTGGTTGTATCAAATGAATGACCAACTTCGGTACCATTGCTTGCCAAAGAATTAGCCTTATGAATAGAATGACCAACTCTGATGCTATTATTTGTCAAGGAATTTCTATGATCAGCTCCAACCACATGATTTATATTGGCATTATCAACACAATAACCAGTTCTTATACGTTTGTTTAACAGAGACATCCTTCCACCGATTGGAACATCATGATTTATCATTGACACATGCAGATGCTTCTCTTTTCTGATGTGTACTTCAAAATTTTTGCTGCTGAAAATAGATGATGCACCAACCTTTTTATTAGTTTTATTACTCAAATCAGCTTTAGAACTTCTAAGATCAGCATTAACCGAACCAAGATATCCTCCTTTCATTCCCAAATCAGCATTAACAGAACCAAGATAACCTCCATTCATTCCCAAATCAGCATTAACTGAACCAAGATAGCCTCCATTCATTTGCAATCGTTTAGACATTCCTACAAAGATAAATATTAAGACAGAATCTTACAACTATAAGTACAAAATGATAATAGATAAATTATATGTCACCATACCCGCCAATTTTCGCTTAATTACTCCATTATTTGCATCATCGGTTTCTCGTGCAGGCAACAATTGTGAACGTCTTTTCAACATCCTAAAAATATAATGCATAGCAAATATTAATAAAACAAAAATATAACCATAAAAATATAGTTAAATAATAATGGTTGTAGGGACTACATGATATAAACATTATAAAACAGTTAATGATTCGATTATTGAGAACAAAAAAAAGTTTGCAAATTTTAAGAGAAATAGTATGCATATTAAAGGAAGAACAACGATATTGATAATTAATAATAAATGAATAAAAATAAATTCTTATAACGCTACATCAAGAAACTACATATGATAGATCAAATTGATCTCAATCAAGTTGCTCATCATTTTTGCCATCATAAAAAGTTACACCCTCCATATCTTCTCTAACCAAATCAGATCCATCAAAAACATCGCTAAAAATAGATTCCCAATCATCTGCATGAGAATCTTTAGGTACGCATGTCCCATCCATGAAATTTTTAGTAAGCTTCTCATCCATGTCATAAGTATCATGTGGTGTCATCTGCACGACAAAGCTCCACCCACGGTGATTGATGTCAGCCAGATAAAAGACTTGTTGTACTTGAGAGGCCAATACAAATGGATTTTCAATTAAGTCAATGAGTTTTAATTTGACCATTGTAAATTTATTTTCATCTTTTTTGACACCCTTGTTTGCATTCACCCAATCACCTTTGAATATTACAACTTTTAGTTGCTCATAGTAACTAATCTCAAAAATCTCTCGGAGTACCCCATAGTAGGTAACTTGACCCAATTTACGATTTTTGTCCTTGGAACTGGAACAAATTTCTATCGGGCATTCACCATTATCCCACTATTCTAGGTTTTTTTACCATGTTCCCCATCCTTGGTTAGAAATCTATATCCATTTGTTATATATCCATTATATTTTTTCGCCATATTTTGTGGTCCCCGAGCCAGAGTTAGTAGATTTGATGGAAAATTTTCTGATTTGGCCTTCTCTTCAATCTGTATACATTATGAATTGAGTTATTAATACAATGATCTAACAATATTAAATGAAATTAATTTTATATACTTACATGCTTCTTAAACCAATCACTAAAAGTGTTCATATGAATATTACTGATTTCCCAATGTCTTGCACGCGGATTCATTTTCTTCACGTGGCGAATGTGTTCCCTGCTAACAAGTACATAAGTCATGTGTACATACATCTAATGGTGAGCATGCATATTTCTTAATAATTTAATGAACTCACTCCATGAACGGTTCAACTGCAACACAATTATATAAAATATACTGATCTGTAGTTTTCAGCATCACATCTTCAAGATAAATAGGAATACTCTTTCCTATTCGACGCCCTTTGTGTGAAAATATAGACCACTCATCATCAGTAACAATATCGTCATCTTCAACATCATTTCTAGCCAATTTTGTGAACCTTGTCTCTACCTCGGAGAGATACCTTGAACAAAATGTTAAACATTCATCTGCCAGGTAACATTCTGCTATGGAAGCTTCTGGAGAAGCTTTATTCCTCACATATTCTTTCAAAGTTTTTCAAGTATCTATAATGATAAATAGAATTTGTTTAAAATCAAAAAATACATTTGATAAAATTTTCGTGAAACAAATAGTAAAAACGTACTACCTTTCCACTGGATACATCCAACGATAAAATGGTGATCCAGCTATCTTAGCTTCTCATGGAAAATGAATGACCACATGCTCCATTATGTCAAAAAATGAGGGCGGGAAAATCTTCTCCATGTTGTACAGAGTCACCACAATTCTAGATTCTAACTTCTCAATAGCATACAGATTTATCTCTTTTGAGCATATGTCTTTGAAAAATCTAGACAACTCAGTTATCACAGTTATGACATTCTTGCTCGGCAACGCTACCCGTAAAGCCAATGGTAGAAATTGTTACATTAATATATGGTAGTCGTAACTCTTTAATGCCAACAATTTTCTTTCTTTAATGCATGCATTTCATGAGATATTTGAGGAATAACCATCTGGAACCCGTACAGACTTCAAAAACTTATAGAATAATTCTTTTTCCTCCATTTTCAAAGTAAAACAAGAAGGTGGAATAATATGCTTACTTCCGTTCTTGATAATGTGCAGTCTAGGTCTTATTCCCGTCTCTAAAAGGTCATAATGAGATTTTTCATTATCCTTTGACTTGTCCATCCCAAGTAACGTGTGAATCAAACTCTCACATACATTCTTTCCAATATGCATTACATCAAGATTATGACGAATAAGGTTGTACATCCAGTATGGCAACTCAAAGAAAATACTTTGTTTTTTCCAAATGTAAGACATATTGTCTACATCTCTGGTTTGAACTAAAACATGATTTCCAGACAAAATCTTTGGAGTAGTTCTTAATTCTTCTTTTCCATCAAATGAGGACATATCCCTATAAAATTTATGATCCATCGGAAGGAACCTCCTGTGGCCCATGAAACATTGTTTCCTACTATGTGGTAGTCTAATAGACCACGTGTCCTTATTGCAAACAGGGAATGCATCATACCCACTAGTTTGCCAACCAGATAAATAACCATAGGTAGGGAAGTCATTTATCGTCCATAGTAAGGCAACACGCAATTTGAATATAGCTTTACGATCAGCATCGTAGGTATCAACACCAACTTCCCACAGTTCTTTCAACTCTTCAATCAGAGGTTGTAAGTAGATATCTATCTTCATTCCTGGTTGAGTTGGACCAGGAATAATCATAGAAAGGATAAAATTAGGTGTCTTCATGCATAACCATGGTGGCAAATTGTACGGAATCAATATGACTGGCCAAATACTATATGATTGACTCATCATGCCAAATGGATTAAATCTGTCAGATGCTAAACCAAGACGCACATTATGAGAATCAGATGCAAAATCAACATGCATGTTATCAAATGTCTTCCATGCAAGTGAATCTGCTGGATGTCTTAAAACTCCATCCTTGGTGCAACTTTCATCGTGCCACCACATTAGTGGTGTGACTCTAGAGGATATAAACAATCTCTTCAACCTAGGAGTCAAGGGAAAGTAGCGCATAACTTTACAAGGAACTCTTTTCTTTTTAATCCCATACTTTGTGCACCGTCTACATCAGTTTCAGTCTCTATATATCTAGAAACATGACAACGCGGGCATTAAGTATTATTTGCAAACTCCTTGCAATACAAAATGCAATCATTTATATAGGCATCAATTTTCTCGTAGTCAAGACTAAGGTCCCTAATTATTTTCCTTACTTCATAGTATGAGCCAGGCAACGTGTCACCCTCAGGAAGCAAATACTTCAAAAGTTCGAGCAGATGAGTAAATGATTTTTTGCTCCAATGATTGCTACATTTTATATGGAACAACCTCACGACGGTATACAACTTAGAATACTTCTTATTTCCAGGATACAACTCTTGTACAGTAATCTCTAACAATTTGTAGAATTGCTCAGCTTCTTCGTCGTCAACAAATACAAATGAATCATCGTCGTCGCTGTCCATAGTTTCTCGACAGTTTTGGACTCCATATGCATCGTGTAACTTGTCTCTCATATCATCAAACGACATGTTGTCTTGCATAGAAGAATCTTCTTTGGAATCAGAAGAAGTCTCACCATGAAAAATCCAATCAGTGTAGCTGCTGAAAAAACCATTCCATAACAGGTGCTCAGTTGTCACATGACGATTGTGTCTTTGTGTATTTAGAAACTTTTTACAAGGACATAAGATAGTCTCATTCCTACTACATTTTTTGAAAGCGTCCTCTATGAATTTGACTATCCCAATTAAGTACTTTGTACTGGTCCTGTCTTCCTCAATTATCCAGCTTTTGTCGATCATATTTCCCTAGATAAATGTAAGTAACACATCAATATAATCAATATATACGTCGAAATTATTAATCAAACGGAAAGATTTAAAAAATAATAATAATAAAGAAGGTAATAAAGTATATGTAAATTTAACACAATGAAAAATTAAATATATAAATAAGTAGAAAATAAAAAAAGTATAATATTGATAATAGTATACATAATACTTTGACAGGCCATGTATATATCTATGACGTATTGGTAATAAATATCAAAATAGTTTTGTTGTCTTGTTGGACTATGATGATAACTGTGATGGTCCAACTCTATTCCTTCCATGCATTCTACTGTCAAGATGAACAAGGAAAACTTTGTTGACTCTACTGCCATTATAAGGGTGAACATGGAAAACACCACACACCCATATATGGTGAATCTGATATTTTTTGCTTGAGCATAATTGTTAACCACATGTTATAATTTTATGTCCTCACTAACAAATAACTACCGGGCATTTAAAATTCTGGAACTGGAGCATGTAGTTTCTAGATAGTTCCTACATATGCTTCTGATGTGAAACATGTATAACACAACTGTTTTTGTCAATGATCATGAAACTGACATATTTCTATAAATTAACAGATCTGATTTTCTATTGGCCATTCTACGTAAAGATCATAGGCCACCACAGTCAGGGGAGGTGAAGCAAGACATGCCAAATACTCTAGAGTTCCCATGAGTATTTTTTCCAAACTGTAAAAATATAAAAACCTTACAAGTAATTTGTAAATGTAGTCAAATGAAGTGAATTATGTATTCTCTCATCAGTTCAATGGCTTTAGTCATGCACCCTAATGATTGTCTTGAAAGTTTATCAACAAACTGTACTATGGAACTGCCTTATTCTTTGTGAATTTATATAAATATATACAGTTATAGACACATGTATATATTTTATTTGTGAACATAAGAAGCTCCATTATTCTTAGAAATAGGAAGAAACAAAGATCACCATGATATCCACTTCACATTGCTGATGCTACAAAATTATATATTAAATTATTATACCATCCAAGAATGATGAAATGAAATACAAGAAAATCATTAGAACTTAATTACAAATAATGGTCCAAAGGTTCCAATACTAATGGGGGTGTGCACTAAAGGGAAGGGATGAGGGTTTTGGTGAGGAGTTGGGGTTTGGTTGAGGAGTCTACATTGTTGGATCTTATTTTTTCTTTTCTTTTTAGTTAGATTTTATGTGGGTTGGTTTGGCCGTGTCCACTAAGTGTCCTAGATGTGTCCACAACGTGTCCAGTTTGCAAATACATAAAATATGAATCTGGACACGCTGGAAGAGTGTCCGACGTGTGTCCACGCGTGTTCAAGGCGTGTCGGGGTTGGACACATGTCGGACACGAACACGGCAACCTCCGGGAAGTGTTTGTGCTTCCTAGATAGAAACATATACATACCTAACATTTTTTGTTCCTAAATAAAATATCTAAATAATAAAGAGACAATTTCATGTATATAGAACTATAGAGCTAATATACAAAAAATTTACCTAGCATGTATTGCTGCATTTAAGTAGTGTGCCAAGTTTCGATACATGCACAATGTACGTCAAATAGGAGAAAAACATCATATGGCATGGATGGAGTCTAACAAGAAGTTACGGTAATGATCAATTGGACAGTTATTGAGTAGGAGATTGAGTTGTTCGCTATTTCTAATGTAATATTTTAGATTATAGACGTAACACTCAGTCATGTATCACTTGATGCAGTTCAAACCTATGATATCGTACAAAAATAAGGGTTGGCATGTATATTCGGACCATTGATTATATATTTATTCATGATTCCCTCCAACAATATATAGATATCCCATGAAGTACACAAACCTGGTCAAAGTTTGGAGAAGGAAAATCAATCCAACCGCGAGGAGGAGGAGCAGTTGTACCCTTAAGTTGATCATTTGAGCTAATCAAGAGATATACAACCACTATTGAATGACTTCCGTGAGAGGGAGGAAGCCGCAGGCGGTTGGAGGAGAGTCAATAGTTGGAGAAGACGCCCTAGCACTGGAAAATATAGCCGTGAGAAGGACCGCAAGTCAGGGAACAGACCTGCGTTTGTGGGCGGGGACAATGGGAGTGGAAGAGGTACCTTGCGAGTGGTTCCGAAGATAGATTGTTGGATGCGGCCAATGTATTAGAAAGTGGGAAGCGGGAGGCGTACGGACGACACCCGGTAACCGATTAAGCGGTAGGCGGGCGATTAAGTGGGCAATTTTTGAAAAAGAGGGTGACTAAATTTTATATATTTTTATACAAAATTACATGTATGTGTATATAAAAATATATTTATAAGGAACTTCTATACATATCTATCAGTAAATCAGTAATTAACTAAGTATTCATCAATACTTACTATTAATCAGCATCTCTAATCACTAAAATCAGCAAGCAGATCAGTAATTGTATATAACAAACTATGAATTATTGAATTAAAGTAATCACTAAAGTATTACTAACCAACAATACCAATCATTAATCACTGAAAGTAGTAAGGAAATCAGTAAAACTAATCATGCATTACTAGTATAATAGAGCAATAGGATATTTACTTAGATGCATTACAACAGTACCCAATTATTACATTACACACAAAGTATGCATTCTAAATTAGGACTAGCTATATCATAGAACATTTAATGTATACAAGTTTCATCTATTATAGTCAACACTACTTGGCTATGTAATTAATTAATGTTAGATGCATACATTAGGATTTTTAAATAAAAGTGGGAAAAAGCGGGCAAAAAGTGGGAAAAAGCGGGTGAGGTTGGCAAAAAGTGGCCGATTTTGTTCAAAATGATTAAGCGGGCAATTAATGGCAAAATTAAGTGGTTGGGTGTCATGGGCGCTTCAGCGGCCCGCCTGGCCATTTTTTAATTCACTTGATGCGGCTAGGATGAATATTCACGGACGGCCATAGATTGATGGATCCGGGATCAAGAGAACTCAAAGTGGTTGATCGATCGGGAGGAAACGGCCACCCGCCCTGGTGGTAGAGGATCGTTGATGTCGGGGTTTCCTTGGACAGAAGATTTCCTTGGATGGTCTCCAAGGTGTCTGCCTACGGTTGGGGGAGTGCAGCGGGAGAGCACAGTCGATCGGGGTTTCCTTGACGTGCGGATGCCGAGCTAGGTAGCGATCTTGCGGATGACCGGTTAGGGAAGATACAGAGCGATCGCGCGAGACAAAATAGGGACTATCGTGCGCAGGTTGGATGAAAGGGGAGGGAATGTTGGCGCCACCCAAAAATTATAATGTGGCCAACTGTCCCTTCTTCATGCTGCAAATTCTAAAACAACTAAAGTATTCACTCATCCATCTGTTCCCTTCTCTTCCTTTAGCTTGCCTCTCTCTTTCCCTCACCACCTACCAAAACTACTTAAATGAATTTGACTAGTTTTAGTTTCACATTTGAATCAACCTCACGAATAGATCACTGGATAATGCACAAGGAACTGATGTAAGCTTATTATGTAACAATTTTTTGGTATAATTTCGAGTATATACATGTTGGTTACCAAGAGAGCTTGTTAATCGAGTTACATAAATTTTTAAAAGATTAAAATTACACAATATAGTCTTAACAAGTTACTTGAGAGGTCTCAACTCTTATGCATATGCATTATGCATTGGATATAAAATGAGAGGAATTCTAGTGTACATGAAGAAAATGAAATGCCCAAGAACTGTCTTTGGAATATTATTCTTAATGAGTTCAAGTGTCTAGATAACCCTTAAGACTAGCCTAGGACTTGCTAGGTTTCAATTTAGTAGATTCCTAACTTTGCTCGAGGGTTGATCTCTTCTAATGATCTAATCTGAAAATCTATGTGATGAGTTTGCATGGGAACCATATAGAAACAATGAGATTGGTTTCAGTGTGGCTACACGAGCTCATCCGAGACTACAAGATACAAGCAAAATAGAGATAGGAATTGGACGTCCGTACGCGTCAAAACCCCAAAACTAGTAGCGCATTCCCAACTTTTGTGAGGTTGAGTTGCTCAGTATCGTCATCTGACCCGTAACCGAAAATCACATCTCTGCCTTGCCAGAGCTCGATCTGACATACTTGAAAAGGAATAGCGCACGAAAATAGTAGACTACAGACTGGAGAGGAGGTTAAATGCAAGTTGCTACATGCCAGCTAAACAAGGGAACCGTGGTGTTCCCTTTATCGGTTTAACCCTGCCGGGAAACAACCTCAAAATGGGAAGAACCAATGCGACCAAGGAGGGAGATATTGAAATCAGAAAAGAACTAACCTGGATGTCCGGGTGCTCTACTGCTGGGCGGCTCTACTGCTGGGCGGCGATGATGGAGGGACTGTTCCCTCGGGATATTGGGCAGAGATTCGTGCCCTCAGGCTGTTGTACGGTGGCGTTGAAGAGTAGAAACTCGACGAGCTTAGACGATCTTGGCAACCACGAACGGATTGCGCGGCGAGAGATCTAGGGATTGCGCGTGGGGAGGCCACAATGGAGGGGTTGTGCCCTTGGGCTGTTGGACGGTGACACTGGAGTGACGATGTGCCCTCAAGCTGTTGTGCGGCGGTGTTGAAGAGAAGAATCCCAACCGGTGAGGTCAGACGATGCTTGGCAACGACCAGCGGATTGTACGGCTAGCGATCCAAGGATTGCGCATGGGCGAGCGATCCGATTGGGGCAGAATGACGGGTGGTCGCCTGGAGGGATTCTACACGGGGGAGTGGGAGAACTCGCGGGCAATTGGGAGCATGATTTTTATGGAGTGGGAATATGGTGCGCGGAAGGATCAGGCAAAATTTCAATGAAATATGAAGTTTGATGTAATTTTAAAAAGTTATCATTTAGTTATAATTAATTAATACATTTAAGACATGAAGAGGATAAGTGTAGCTATGTCTTATGAATTGAGTGAACTATACTTATTTTATTTATACTTTTTAAATTTGTAGCTAACTAGGGATTTAACTACATAGAAATTATATGTAATTAGAAAAATTGTAGTTAAAGACTATCTTTTTTGTAGTGAAACATCTTGTGAATAGCTCATACATAAAATTTGAGCACATTTGGACATTTATAGGTCATGTTATAAAGACCGCAAAAATTATGCATTTCAAATTAGTTTCACGCGTCGATTTTGCTGCCCTTGGATGAGTGACTTACACTCATCCAAATGGGCGCAAAATTTGTATGTAGCGTATCTATAGTATGACGGTGAAGATCAATGGTTTACATTTTGTACAAAATAGTCTTGATATGCAAACACACTTGAGTGTATTCGTACGATCTATACACTCGAGTGTATTCTAGCCTGACTCTCTCTCTCTCTCTCCATATATATATATATATATATATATATATATATATATATATATATACATACTAGTGAACATACACGTGCACATGCACGTGAAAACACAATGAGAAATATTTTAACCTAACATTTTTTAAATATTTTTTAAAAACACAATGAGAAATATTTTAACCTAACATTTTTTAAATATTTTTTAAAAGAATATTTTAAAATTGATATATTTTTAAATAAAGATTGGGGATTCAATCAGATGTGTAATTATTTAGAATTATTTTTAGATTTATAAAGAATATTAAGAGAAGGTGAAGGGTCATTGGTGAAATGAAAAGCATTTACTACATTCATTTTATTTGTTATTTATTTGAATATGAATGAGGATTAATTGATGACAATTTAAGAGAGTAAGAGAAAGTGGGAAGATATTTTGAAGTCATTTGTGATACGTCAGTTAAATATATTTTACTTTTGTTCCCTACTAAAAAATATGAATGTGGGTAAGTTGAGAGAGACAGAGAGAGTTGCAAATCAAAAGGGAATCCTTTATTCAAATCCAATTTATTTGATATGTTTTTAAAAGTAGGATTAGAAGCGTGAGGTAGTTCGAGAGAGTGTGAAGAAAGGAAAAGGTTTGAGATGTTGTGCCAACAAAAGGGATATGTTAATTCAACGTTGTTTGTGCATTATTGTTGTTTACAATGGAAGAATGCATGTAAAGTGAGTATGATTTAAAAAAGTCATAATATCATAGCCCAATCAATTAAAGATCACAAAATTTTCAAAATATATTAATAATGACATAGAGTAACATAAATTGATAAAATGCAATTAATTCTAATAACTGTGTAGGATAGTTTCATAGTAACTATTTCAAAAATTATGTTGGAATCTTTAAGTTATATTTTTAAATGATATGAATATGAAAACTAAGGAAATGTAAATGGATCTGCATGCAAATGGTGGAACTTATTCTAAATTAAAAATGGGATATTTATGTAACATTTACTTTCACAAAAATACCAACGAAACAATATCTAGAAAAATGTCCAAAATAAGAATTTATTTTTGTCGAGATTAACAAGCACCGAAAATGTACAAAAGTGGGGACAAATTAACTGTGTCCAACTCATTCTCGTGTGGCTAAATAACATGGATTCAAGAACACTTTCTCTCCATGAACTAATTATTTCTAATATAATATAAGACGACTACATGCTATACTTTGAAGATTTATTATCATTATGGATAAATAAATAGATGTTTACTCATGGCAATCGATTGATTGTAGAGTACATAAAACCATGCTTGAATGCTGCCGCACATGCTAAAGTTTCCTTGACCCTAAATCGTTGTAGTGGCTAAATGGCATACAATGTTCCCTAACAGTTGACGCCCTTACGTTGTTAACTCTTCCTACAACAAAATAGAAACATTAAAATCTTAGAAAATTCAAATTTGGAGTGAGGTAAGTAGGAGGGAAGAATCTTTTATAAGAAAATTCAAATTTTGATGTTTGCTTTGTCCTGTATCATCTATATATAAGTTGTGTTTGTTGTACTGTCATAGTGGCGACATGAAAATTAGATTGATCGGGTATTTTGGCTGGTGTTTGTTATGTAGACTAAAAGATAAATAAATTTCCACACGAGTAAGTTGACTGAGAAATCTCTTGATAACCTACCACATTAAATCATTGCGCCAGGAAACATATTTATTTGTCGTGGATGTCAATTTTCTACAATACCCCTCTAACCAACTGCTCAATACATACAACGCCATTTATGTGTAAGGCATAATAGACTGTGCAAATGAATGCAACATATGTGTACATGTACCAAATGCCAGACATCTTGCCTATTAGTTTATTTGTCGTTGCTTCAAACAATAGTCATCTTACACAATATTAAAATATCACTGATTAATTTGTCCTTGATAAATAAACCTATTATGCTTTACCAAATGCAGTGATAGTGATATTATGCTTCTTTGTTCCGCACACAACACACTCCTTGGTTGTGTCTTCTGACAACAACACCTCAAAGTGATGCAACCCACAGAGGTAGCACACTGCACAACGACCTTACTTCATAGTTGTTTCACCGACTATGGTTTTTGATGTTTCTTTTTTTACCTTCGGTCTACCACATGGGCACAAATGTTGAAGAAGGTGGTGCCCCTCAATGTTGACCTTCTGTTCTGAACATGATTGCTTGATTAGGATGAAGATCTAGAAAACATCATCTCTAGAGACTACTTGATGGATAAAAAGGGAATCAATCTGATCTTGTTAAATAATTTATTAAAAGACATTGGTTAGATTGCAGTATAAGACAATTAAGTGAAGAAATGGTAGGTTAGTTCTGATTAGATATAGGAGGATGATAGACTGGATGTACAAATATAAATGATATCTTGGTACATTAGTATGATTTCTCTTCTTATTATAAAGTCTTATCAATGCGCATGTATGTAAAAAAGGAAGGGTGTTTGCTCAAATATGTAAAAAAGGAAGGCTTTTCTCCTGTGTATAACCCAGTTTTGTGCCTGTCCACTTTGTCATTGCCAGTTTTGCAGTGAGGAAAGATAAACAAATTGCATTGCGGGTGAAGTCATGAAGGAGAAGTAAATAGAAAGAAAAGAGAACTTTCAAAACAAAAGAGGTGTATTGTGATAGAGATGGTAATGACAACCGATGAAACTACATTGGGTAAGTCTCACACAACCTGCATTAGGTGGGTGTGCATGTACACAGCCGCATGCAGTAGCACCAAAATGAAGTAGTTAAGGATTCAACAAGAGTATGTGAAGTCATGTTTACGTTTGCACTATAGCCGTTGTTCAATCTGCTTAGAGGGTGATCTCTTTACATATCCTATAGGCCAAAAAACATAAATGGCACATTTGTCATATTTTATTCCCTAAATGGCACTTTCTTGAACTTATTGTCCAAAATGGCACATTTGTGGAGTAATGTGTCACCTTTTGGGATGCATTGCTCTCTCGCGAGGCAATGCGTCCCGGTTCGGGACGCATTGGCCCCACATGAGGGCAATGTATCCCACTTCAGGACGTATTGGCCCCACAAGAGGGCAATGCGTCCGGGACGGGGCCGCATTGCTCCCACCCAGCACCTGGACCGGCGCAACCCAACGACTATTTTACCGTTGGGCCGCGGCGCGGTGCCACGTGGGAGCAATGCGTCCCCAATCGGAACACATTGCTCTCCTATAAATATTGGGCGAAAGCAACCCCTCAAACTCACATCATTCTTTATTTCCTTACTCTTTCTCTCTACTCCCATTGCTCAAGAGTTCTTGCTCGGATTTCTATTGCTTGGAGGCAATTTCTAGCTTATTTCAGGCGATCTTGGAGCTACTATCTTCTTCGTTTCTTATACTGTTTGGAGGCGATTCTACTGCTGCTCTTCTTTCTCTTCTCGTATTCTTTGATTGACAAGGGAGAACTCTCCATTTGAGGTATTTTTCTACCAAAATTTTAATTTCTAAAACTTGAACTTAACATTAGTATTCAATATTACAACTGAAATAATTGTATTGCTACTCCTTAATTCCACATTACTGAAATAATGATGTGTCGAAAATGACAATTGAAGGTTAATTAATATCTGAAAAATTATTGTTCGAAATTGCAAAATTATTGTTCTAAAATGTTAATGTTACTGAAAAAATAGTAAAATTGTTGTTCTGAAATGTTAATGTTACTAAAAAAATAGAAAAATTGTTGTTGAATAGAAATGTTAATGTTACTAAAAAATAGTAGAATTGTTGTTCTAAAAAGTTAATGTTATAGAAAAATTAGTAAAATAAATTTAATTCCAAATTCAAAATTATTGTTCTAAAATCTTAACTACTCTTTTAAAAATGATGTCACTGTTCTAAAATATTAATTCATGTTAATATAATGTTCTAAAATATGAATTATTATTTTACAATGATAGGAACATGGCATCTAGTTCAAATTCATGAATTGTCAAGATGCGATATGATGGTCAATTTCTCTCTGATGGGTCTTATTCTAGTCGATCTGTTAGACCCATAAACATTTCACTTATTAATACCCTATCTGAACTAAAATCATATATCTATACAACACTTGACATCAATCCCAACTACTTCTCTACCAAAATATCCTATCTTTTCCCTGGAGAAAATCATATGCTCATACAAGTTGATGATGATGATGCATACAGAACCTTGTTATCACTTTCAGCTGATGCCTATATTGATGTGTTTTTTAAAAAACATCTATCCACCAACAACCTTGTTTCATGGGTCTATTGAATCAATTTCAATCTAAATTCCCTCACAATCATTTATGGAGTCAACCACCTCAATTCTCTCAAAGTCATTTAACGGTCCAGTTTTACAATTCATCATTTGACCAGATTTTGCCCTCGCAGGTATAACTTACTTACCTCTACTAACATGTTGTATGATATATGTTTTATTTATTTGCAATTTACTCTGTTTTATATGATACATGTTGTCTATATGAGTAACAGATAAATTTGACTCCTTACACTGTTGATGTTCTTGAGATATTTCCTGCATTTTCTAGAGAGGGTAGTGATGTTTGGTTGGCACGAGTGCCTTTGCTGTGCTACACAATAGTAGAGTGGCACTTCCCCGACAAAGTACTTAGACAGTTTGGTTTTGTTCAAGTACAACCTAGTCTTTATCTATCGCGGCTTAGCCAGATTAATGGGAGGGGTCATGCGGCTGAGGATTGACTGCTTCATTATAGACAGGAGGTGCAACTATGGAACAATAGACGTGAGATCTTAGTTCCCTCTCCACCAACTGATACAGTATTTAGGTTCACTACGCATGGTATCATCCCCAGTACATCGTGCCCCCTCCAGCTATGCCTCCGGCCACATACTACCCGCAAAGTTATCGCCAGCAAGAATTTGTGAGTATCATTATTATTTCTTTTACAAACTGTTATTTTTATCATTGTTATTTTTAATATATGTAATTGGTCTTTATTATGTGTACATACTTTGTTTTATAGGTGCAAACACAGGTGGCGATCCGAGCGGCTTAAGAGTACGCCCCTACACAGATCAGAGACGACATCTATAGCATCTAGGGGCTTACTTTGACAGTCTTCCCGACTATGCTCGGTCGTGGGATCCCATACCCACTCATACCACAACCCCTGAGCCCGCTCCTACTCCTACTCCTACTCCTACTCATGTGCTTACTGCTCCTGAGCTCACTCCCACTTCTCAGATCATGGGATGGGGACATACAAGCCCATACTTTGGAGGAGCTGGTTCTTATTCTTCATTCATCACCCCACCTCAACCAACATCCAACCATGGAGCAAGTTCTTCTTCCGTTCCATACACTCCATTCCCACCACCAGTTATTCATGAGAGCCGACCACCACCTTATGCCACATATTCACCTACTCCATTTGATTTCTCAGGATACACCCCACCTGATGCATCATATCCTGGTTTTCAGAGACCCCTCACCCCACCTCCACCTTTTCATTTCTACCCTGATGCTCGTCAACATCCTCCTACACAGTTGTCCCCAGTTCAGGCAGTCTCCAGATGACATTGGTACAGAGGAGCCAGATGTAGAGGGATGTGGGCGAGGACGTCGTGGGTGAGGAGGACGTGCTTAGTTTTTTATATATTGTAATGTGTTGTATGTATGTCTTTGTGAAGACACATCTATTGTATGTGGATCTATCATATTATGATATCACATTGGTTCATTTTGGATCTATCATATTGTTCTGTTGTGTGTTGTGTATTATTTTCTCGTCATGTTGGTTCATGTTTTAACCTTGTTTTTAATTTCTATCTCATTTTTTTGGATTAAGTTCTTATTATATAATCAATTATGAACCAACTGATGTTGGTTGCAATACCACATATATATTCCATATGCATGTTACGAGCTATTGAAATTGACAAATTTATAATAATTGGGTATATTATAGACATCCAAATACAAGTGAACGATTTGTAAATGTATAAATATAATCAATATTGTTAATATACATATCAATAACCATGAAAGAATATCAGTGACTGCAAAATTATTTGAAAAAAAAATAATATGTCCTGCATGGGGACGCATTGGTGCAATATGTCCTGCATGAGGACGCATTGATACAATGCGTCCTGTATGGGGACGTAATGATGCAATGTGTCCCCAGTTGGGACTCATTGGTGTAATGCGTCCCAACAGCAGACACATTGGTCCCACAAGAGGACAATGTGTCTCAAACTGGGACACATTGTCCTCTTGTGGGACCAATGTGTCTGCTGCTGGGACGCATTGACTCGCGAGACAGCAATGCATCCCAAAAAGGGACGCATTGCTCCACAAACGTGCCATTTAGGAAATAAAATATGGCAAATGTGCCATTTAGGTTTTTTGGCCTATTCTATACTATTCAAACAATGAACGGATCATTATAATAACATAAGAAATACTTACTAAAAAGACTTCTGGAGATCTACAAAGAAGGGTATCAGTTTGGTTGATGCAAGATCCTCCACAATCCACATAGTAAGAGTCAAGTCATGTTGTACGATGATTATGATGCCCATCCGGCTCATCCTGAAATAATAGAAAGCAGAGATGGAAATATCCGCTGATTCTTCGGCTTCACTATGTAGGTTTTTCTGTCTTCGTTCCCTAATGACTGCCACTAGTCTGGAATAACAGACCTTTTATTCTTGATTGCAGCCAACATGGTGGTAAAGCTGCTTGTTTCCCTACAATCTAGTTACATCGCATAGACAAACATGAAATAATAGAATAAGGATTGAGGGGTGAGATGGTTGGTTGGAGATGGGATGACAGATTAAACGTGGTTTGCAAATTGACGAGAGAGAGTGGGTATTATCGGTCAGTTTGTTGGCAGCCAAAGGTGACTCTTGTGTTCAGCCCCATTTGTGAAGAGTGGGGATCGAGGTAGTTGGTAATAAGGAGAATGGGAGGGAATCAGTAGAGTAGTTGATGTCTGAGTGGACTGATTCAAGGGAATAGGCGTATGGGTGGAAAAGGTGGAGGCTGTTAATTTTACAGTTGTGGTAGAGGGAGACGAACGTGGGAGGTGCAACCTGTCACGCCTCGCACAATGTTGATTTGCTGCAAATTGTAGGGATAAGGATTAAAAGAATAGCTCCTTTTGTGAGATAGTGGGAAGGTTAGTTATGATAAATAGTGGAACGTGGAAGTATTTGCCATACAATGTGTGATAACAAGAAGCGTGCAGAATTTAAAGTAGCATTTGGTATACGATCTCAAGAGGTTTATTTACCGTAGGTAAATTAACCGGTGATACGTTAATTTTGTGTAAGATATCTTTTGTTTGGAGTAACGACAAACAAATTTGATGGTAAGATGTCTATCGTTTGGTGTGCGTGTAAGTAACATTTAATTTCTTAGATAAAGTCTATTATACCCTACATGTAAATGACGTTGCAAGTATTAAGCGGTCGGTTAGAGGACATTGTAGGAAATAGACATTCGTGACAAATAAATATGTTTCCTGCCGCAAGGATTTCAGGCGGCTGATTATTCAGATATTTTTTGATTAAATTAACCATGCGACATCTTATTCATCTTTTAAACTACAAAATGAATGCAAGTTAAAATGTCCGATAATAATAGTTTGCCTAGTTGGGGGTGGAACAACACACCAAATAGAGCGTAAGTGGTTATGGGAAACGGGAGAGAGTGTGTGTTCTCGATCAGTTTGTCGTACGAGGAGGAGAAAAAAGATAATAAAACAACGAAAACTCTTGAAAAAAGGAAAGAAAAGAAAGAGTCAAGGAGAGTGTAGGATTTTGAAAACTCTACAATCTGATTGGTCATAATACTATTTTTTTGGGTGCAAATAGGGTGGGGTGCCTCTTTACTAAAGAAAAAGAAGGTAGTTACATGGACATATGTTGTACAAACTAAGTAATTAAAACCTATCTATACATATGTGTCTATTAGAGACTACTCTCCCTGTTGCAGACGGACCAGAGAAGATCCAGTTCCATGCAAGCATATTCAAACAACCTTCTATTCCTCTCTAACCACAACATATATATGATGCAGGTGGCGAGAATCTTTGGTTTATCTCTTAGAACCAGCAGATCCATGTTGCTCACAGAGAAAACATCTAGAAGCGAGAATAAAACCCATCTTCTTCAAAGATCTACAACGAGGAGATTTCCCAGAAAAAGCTTCCAGAGAAACATGGATCATCTACTAGGGATACCAACAGACCAAATTCATAACCCCCATGCCACAGACTCCCATTTAGACCTCGAAAAGGCCCAACCATCTTTCATAGAAAAGGAGGATCCTCCTCTAAAAAGGATCAAGACATCAGAGCTCTGGATGATGGGTTATACACATAGACTATAAGAGACTACTCTCCCTGTTGCAGACGAACCGGAGAGGATCCAGCTCCATGTGAGCATCTTCAAACATTCTTCTATTCCTCTCTAACCATAACATATAGATGATACAGATGGCGAGAGTCTTTGATTTACCTCTTAGAACCAGCAGATCATCCTGACACGTAATACATACATTAGTCTTCTTAGAAAATGACTTCCACAGACCTTTAGCAAAGTCACAAACAAAGAAAATATGTTGAATGTTCTCTTCATGCTTCTCGCAGAGACAACATCTAGAAGTGAGATTAAAACCCATCTTCTTCAAAAGATCTGCAGTGAGGATCTTTCCTAGAAATACCTTCCAGAGAAACACAGACCATCTACTAGGAATATCAACAGACCAAATCCATAACCCCCATGCCACAGACTCCCATTTAGTCCTCGAAATGGCCCAGCCATCTTTCATAGAAAAAGAGGATCCTCCTCTAAAAAGGATCATCTCATCAGAGCTCTATATGATGGGTTGTTTACACATCACTTCTAACAAAGCTTCAGCACCTCTAAAAGGAGGAATGATCTAGACGCCATTATCAATAAAAGAGTCCACTTTACAAAATCTTCCTTTACCCAAACAAAAAACCAATTGGGGATCAACCAAATTGATCAGTCTTTTACCATCATTAACCCAAGGGTCAAGCCAGAAGAGAAGAGATTTCCCATTTCCAAGACTGAAACTAATGTGATTCAAAAGGGTACTTCTTTGTTCCAGTAGCTTCTTCCAAACCCAAGGTGAGCTGGTTTTGGCCTCAAAAGACCATAAAGATTCTTCTTTAATGTACTTCTCGTGGACCCATTTGACCCACATATTGTCCTTCTTAGTAGCAATGGACCAAAGATTTTTCAGAAGCCCTCCAGTAGACCAGTCCACAATAGATCTCACTCCAAGCCCCCCTTCATTTTTCAGCCTGCAGATCAACTTCCAGGAGATAGTTTGAACATGTCTTCTATCCTCATGGTCGTTCCAAATAAAGTTTCTCATAGACTTCTCAATAGATTTTATCACAGATTTCGGGAGGGGAAAAGCAGCTGTCCAGAAAATGCTAAACGAGGAAAGAGTAGATAACACTAACTCAATTATTCCAGCTTGAGAGAGGATACAACCCTTCCAAGAATCCAATCTACTGTTAATCTTATCAATAATGGGGTTGCAAAGGGATTTAGTGAGTCTACCAGTAAATAAAGGTAAACCAAGATATTTCACAGGGAGAGAATAGATCTTTATGTTAATAATATTTGCAATGTTTTCTTCATCAGCTCGCCTACTCAAAAAAATCTGACTCTTATCATTATTGAGTCTCAAACCAGAGACTTTATGAAAAGTATCAAGAATGGATTTTAAGCACCATGCATCCTTGTCATCAGCTCTAGCAAAAAGCAAAAGGTCATATGCGAACGAGATGTGGGATACAGACATAGCTTCCGAAGTAGCAATTGGTTTGAGATTCCCTTTTCTGACTTCAACATTAATGATAGAAGAGAGACCCTGCATAGCAATAGCAAAAAGGAATGGGGCAAGGGGGTCCCCTTGTCTAACACCATTGGAAGCATAGAATTGCTCAGTAGGAGAGCCATTAACAAGAACTTTGTAAGAAGCAGATTGAAAGCTTTCTTTAATCCAATTAAGCCAACACACGGGAAAACCCATCTTTTCCATCCAGAATAAGATGTAATCACGTCTAACAATATCACAAGCCTTTGCCAGGTCATCCTTAATACACATAACCTTTTGCAAACCCACAAACATACTAAGAACATCATTTTCCAGAAGGATAGCATCACCAATTCTCCTACCATGTATGAAAGCAAACTGATTGGGATCAATAATGGTGGGAAGAATGAATTGAACTCTATTAGCCATTATCTTCATAATGATCTTGTAGATGACATTACATAAGGAAATGGGCCTGAAATCCTTAAGATCAGTAGCTCCAATCTTCTTAGGGATGAGAGTGATAAGAGTGCTATTGCATTCTTTGAGCAACTTACCAGAACTGAAAAAGCTTTGGACAACCCTAATGATATCATCACCAATAATGTCCCACACCGATTTGAGGAACACAACATTAAATCCATTAGGCCCAGGTGCCTTTTCATCTTTCATTTTCTTCATGACATCAACAATCTCCTCCTTAGTGACAACCCTTCATAGCTCATCATACCGGTTTTTAGAGATTTCAGGAATGCACCAGTCTTCATCCCAATGAATCACTTCATTAGAGGTTCCATTAAACAAATTGTCATAGAATCCTCTAATGGTGTTCTTCATTTGATCACTATCATAGATCTTACCTCCAAGGTGATCATCGATAACGTTAATATTGTTTTTAAGTCTTCTAGATTTCATGGAAGCATAGAAAAAGGCCGAGTTCCTATCACCCAACTTGAGCCACTAGATTCTACTCTTTTGTTTCAAGAAACTTTCTTCATCCCTTAAAGCTTGATAGGCCTCTTGCCTAAGAACAGAAAGCTGAGCATGCTTATCTTCATTATTGGGGTCCACATCTATAGAATCTTGCATGGCCTTAGCCTGAGCCTCAATTTCCTTAGCTTTAAATAGGTAATTTCCAATGCAATCCATGTTCCACCTCCTTAGAGCACTAGTAACAACATGGATTTTCTTAGCGGAAAGGAGTAACACCCCTATTGCCTTTATCCAATCGCAGGGCTATAGGTTTATGATCACTTACAATAGAAGAGATGACTTCACCCCAGTAGAAAGGAAACCCAGAAAGAAAACTAACATCACAGAAAATGCGATCAATTCTAGAAAGAGTACTTTTGTCTTTCTTGCTATGACTGTCTCAGGTGAAGAATTGACCTTTGGTAGGAACTTCAATTAATTCAAAATCATTAATGGCAAGATTAAACTCTCTCATACTTCTACTAGATGGAGGATGTTTCCCCAACCTTTCGCCAGCCAGCCTGACTGCATTAAAATCACCTAAGACACACCATCTTTGAGGATTCATTTTGTAAACAGAACTGATAGAATCCCATAGAAGAATTTTGTCCCCATCATCATTAGCACCATAAACAGCCAACATATCAAAAGAAAGGGGGCCTTTCTTAACAGTACAATGGAGTATTTGTTCATTAACCAAACACTTGTCCATGACAATGTCTTCTTCCATCCAGATGATAATGATTCTAGTATACAAATAGAAATCCAAATTATCAATAAAATGAGCACCCTGCCAAACAGAATTAACAAACCCCCTGAACATCTTCCTTTTTTATTCTGGATTCAAGGATAATATAGATATCAACCTTATTTCTCCTAACCTCCTTCTGAATGTGAGGTATTTTATTCACTGCACCCCTCACATTCTAAGAAATAACAGTAAGGGATCTATCCATTGGGGGGAAGGTTGGTGGTATCATCCTTCTCCTCAAAGTTTGAGAGTAAAGAATACTTGTTCAAAGATGAGGGAATACCTCTGTTACTAACTATTTTAGGGGCCATACGTGGAGGGGATTTAGACTTCCTACCTCTCATCTCCCACAACCCTTCAGGGGAAGTATTAGGTGTGACTATAGCAGTAGATATCTCTTTCCCTCCCGGAACTCCAATGCCAGTTCTTTGAGACAAGGTGTAGGATGAGCTAGAAGAAACAGAAGTAGGGAATACCTCCTTCTCATTTGAACCACCCACTGCCACATCCTGCTCCTTCTTCTCCTTTGAACCACCCACTGCTATATCCTGTATTTTATCATGAATCATAACAGCAACATTGGCAACCTCATGCTCAGTAGAAGATATCATCGTATCCTGAATAGCTTCGACAACATCTTCAAATATCTCACCCTCTTCAGTTCTATTGATATCTGACACGGATTTGGGGACCCAAACCTTCTTCATCGTATTGCAACTCTTCTATTTATTAGACTCTAAAGCCTTCAATTATGTCATTGCACCACATAGGCTGGACTCGTGACCAAAGAAACCACAGACCAAACACCTAGTAGGCTCCCATTCATACTCAAATGTAATTGTGTCTAACTGTCCATCATCACTCACAATCTGTAGTTCCTTCAGGAAAGAGAAATCAAGCAGGATTAGAACTTGTAGTCAAGCATACTATAATTGAAGGAACTCATTGGTGAACTTATCTGGTTGAAGAGGAACTTCCAAATAAGAGCCTATCTTGTTGAACATCTCTGTGTCCCAAAGCTCAAGAGGAAGGTTGAAGACTTTAAGCCAGATCGGAACTTTTGTGAGCTTCTACTTCTCAAGTGGTTCACCCCTCTCCCATCTCTTGATAATCAATGGTTTACCCGCTACAAACCATGGTCCTCCGTCGATCGCCGTAGATAGATCTTCTTCTTCTGAGAACAGCACGATGAAATATCCCCTACCACACGATCTTACTTCAATAGATCCTTTAGCTTTCCAAATCTGAGCAAAATGGCGGGCGATTGTAGGCCAATTTGGCTTCAGGACAACAATGTAGCCCACTGCTGTCTTACTCCATCTTGCCAGGTTCCTTTCAGCGATGGCCTTCGAGTAGACTAGCTTCCCGCTCTGCATTTCGATGTTCATTTTCTTCAAGCAGACAAGATCATCATTTCGTTTTTGTTTAAATAGATCTGCCCATGACTTGCTCTCCTTAGCCACCGAGATACTACCAGTCCCCTTAATCCTTCTGGCACTCGGATATGGAGGATTGGCCGAGGTAGACGACGCTTCCTTCATCGCCTCCCCGTTCGCCTCCCCACTCGCCAGAGCAGCCATCTTAGCACGCTTCCTTCGTTCAGGGCATCTACTATTACTATTGTATTTTTACTAACTACGTCAATAATAGTATTATAATTAACAAAAATTATTCACCTTTTTTTATAGTATAGATACTACTATAAAAAAAGTGAATACTTCTAACCAATTATAATGCTACAATTTTCAACACCTCAAAATATCTCTGACCAATCAGAATGCAACATTTTTGAAATACTATGTTCTCCTTAACTCTCTCTCTCTCTTCTCTTAATTTTTCACATTTTCTATAACAAAAAAGTGACGAGAACCCAACCAACTCTACACGTTCTCAAGTTTCCATGTACCCACGTTCACAAACCCCCAACTACCCTCGATGTATATGTTAGTATGTTCTGATCCAGTTTCCATCTTTTCCGTTTAATGGAATTAACTCATGTATTTTCTAATTTTATTTACTTTATATTTGACGCTCCCGTAGGTAGTTTCTAACAATCCCCTTCCATCTCTAGCCACCCATGATTTCCTCGCTCCTGACTCATCCACACCCCCTACTCTTGGGTGACATCTCCCGGTCACACAGATGGGCAAAGAGGATCCCCACAACAGCCGCCCTAACACCCACACCACACCTCACCATCGACAATGGGAAACTCTGCTGCTTTTTAAGGATTGTAGCCACCCACGGAGTACACAATAAAACTAAACTATCAACTCATTGGTACACCCTAGAACGAGAACTCGATCGTGGCAAGCTCGGGGTAACCTACCTCTGGATGGACATGGACTCAAGGGACCTATTGGCTTGCAAGTCCATATCCATGTTTCTCGACACAACAGGTGACGTCGAGGATGACAGGAAGGAGGTCATCATTATGAGGCACCTTCACAAGGATGCATCCATTGTCGGGCTTAAGGCGTATGAGGATGAACACGCCAGAGAAAGAGGGAGTCGAAACATGATACATGTTGTTGTGCTCTCTTGCCTTCCTCATTCACCACCGCCCTCTCTTCCCTAAAACCTAATTGTCACCATCGTCTTCATGTAGCACGATAACCACGATGAGGCAATCTCAAAACATTGATTCAATGACTTTTCCACGATCCTCATTCTGAGCCTCGCATCGGAAGGAACCCTACTGTCTAGTAGAAACATCAACGCCAAGCCCCGACAGTAGGCATGCCGCCATCCTGGAAAGACTGGCCACAGGACCGCAGAGTTAACGGAAGTAGGCCGCAGAAGAAGGCACGATGTCATCTTCAAGATTCACTGTTGCTAGGCCTGGGTGGAAGGCACACGTCATCCCCGAGAGTCACCAGTGAGTCTATAGAGGAAGGCCATTCAGGAGAACCAGGCCGTCGATGGGAACAACAACAACAACAGTGCTTGTGAGAGAAGCTGCAGGCATTGTCTCACTGCTTGCCTGTGAGAGCTGCCTTGTGACAGTGCCAAAGATAGGTACTATTGTAGTTTAGATTCTTGTTCATGTGGTTTTCCAGTTTCGAAAACCGGTAGCTTTTTCTCTCTTCCTTTTATATTGCATAAACATGGATGCATAGAATCAATAATTATTTTTTGAAAATTCTTGTTCTACTAAAATGAAGAACAATGCTTACCATTATTAAATGGAGAGAGCATTCTTAGAGAGTTTCAATTTTTCACTTTAAAGTCTTGACACATAATATCCTCTATCTTATGGGTTTACAAAGTCTTATACAACCGGTTACGTTTTCACTATCTTATATCTTATATACAGTTCTTTCCGAGACTCCAATTAACAATGAGCATGTGGATATACAGAATAAATGTATTCAAGGCACTTCATTCTTGTTTAGCTGGTGACAAAATCATCGGCATATCATCTTGAAAGATCGAGAATATAGAGACCAAAGTTTCCATTAATGTTCTGAGCATGTTTTTCATCACTACTTTGTGCAGCTCTATCTTCTATTGCATTTGACATTCTCTTAAGTAAGAACTATCAACAAACCGGATGACATTTTGGTTAAGGAAAATGATCTATCAAACTGGGTACGATAATCAATATCTCCATCTATTTGTTAATTATTTATGGAAACCATGTTCGGTTTTTAATACTACTAGATATTATAGTATCATGTTTTTGCTTTTTTATATTTCTGCCTCACCCAACTTATAATTTTGGCTCTGCTATTGCAGTTTATATGTTCCCCATCATTCAGTTCCACATGAAATCAAACATTAACGATATTTCCCATCTTGTGTCTGTTTACAAATCTAGAAAGTCATCCTCCTTGTCGTGCATGCTTGGTGTCATCTCCAAATGAAGTTCATCACTAGCATAGGTAGTGCTTTAGACATGTTTAGCATAGAGTTGTTGGTTTGCGTTAGACCAACAATTAATTCCCTCGAGGTCATCATCCACAAAATCAAGCTACATTTGCTTCACAATTTCATCGATTTTCAGTGTTGCTGAATGCCCAACATGATTTGTATCAACACTACAATCAAGATTGTAGACCCCTCAAGCCATCGTCTGTAAAGCATCGTTGTGTCAATCATTCTACTGGCCCACTTTATTATCTTATATAACTCGTCACTCTTGTTTTGTAATGCACGTTGCAAGGATCAAAGTTGTGTCAATGACAAATTCCAAGTAGGTATATGCTTAATTGAATATAATCCAACTATAATGTCTTCTGCGGTAGGATACAACCACACTCTCTATTAATTGTTGGAAAGATTTTAAGATATATATTTCTAAAACTATGCATGAGTCAATTTTAACATGGAGGTGGTAGGTCACTATCATAGTTTGTCGTGAACCAATCCTGAAGAAGCTTGTCAAGATGAGCAGCAACATGCGCAACATAATAAGATTAATCCTCTTTGTACTTTGGATTCCTAGAATTCTTTACACCTATCTCTATTATCCCCACTACATCAATGCACTTGCATCACTGTAAGTCTGGCGCCTGAAATGTGGCATGTTTCAAGTTTCATCACTCTGGTTCTATATGTGATGACTTCTGCAGCAGAATACAACCACGCTCTCCATTAATTGCTGAGATATGTTAAGATATATAGTTCTAAAGCCCTGGACTATAGTATCATATGCATAGAAAAATGATGAACGATTGGACAATGCCATTTTAAATATAATTTTCCTTATCCTTGTATGCTATTAACTTTTTAAGATTTGTAATAAATCTTTGATCTAAAATATGTTTCAGTCCATAATGATTCCTTAAAAAGCTCCACACAATTTATGTGTAACTTTTATCAACTTTTGGCGGCATTCACATTGCTAATAGGTTACACGTGCAACTACTTCAGAGAAGCTCTTGGCGTGGCTGCACATGATCACACATGTGAACTACTATTACGGACAGGTGCATCACATACGACAATAGTATCATTTCTACCTATATATGCATCTTTACGTGATCATCATGTTCTTCGTGAGTACTTCATTAGTTAATGTCCTAATTATCTCCCTTTTTACCACAACACCTCGGGTATCATTAGTTTGTCACGAACTGATCCAGATAAATCGTGTCAAGATGGGCAGCAACATGCGTTACATAGTGAGGTTAGTCTTCTTTTTACTTCAGCTTCTTGGAGTTGTTCACACCTATCTCTATTATGCCCACCACGTCACCGCACTCGCATCATTGTATGTCTCGCGGCATGGACGTTTCACTTGAAATGTTGCCTGATGATTCAATATTAAACATGGAGGAGGTCGATCACTATCTCACATTAGAAAGAAGAATGTCTTTCTTGGCAATGAGACCGATGGAGTGGTGGTTTTGACTGTCATTCCTATTGTATTTCCCCTCAATAGATATCTTTCTCCACATGGTCACTGGCTCAACTTCGACGCTGGTAAAATATGAGGACCGGTTTCTCAAATTTGGGAGTGATTTTTTCTTTCTGCATATTTGTATGCCAAAAAAATTATATTACTTGTTCAATTCAGTAAGGTAGTTATAATTTCCGAATATAATAATCTGCGTCTAGCGAAATAGAGCCAGACAATAACTAATTATCATCATTTTTTTATCCCAAAAAATGCAGCATCCCATATTTCTTCCGTACGAGTAGGCATCTAGGGTCCACCTAGATGGTTATTCCATTATTTTGATTATAAACCCAACGTTCAATGCACTTCCGTAATTGAATAGGAAAGACAAATGTAGAGGCTAGATTTCTTTTGGCAACGTCAAACACATCTTAGTCACAAAAAAGATCATGACTCTTCTAGGATGTTATAAATACGGTTTATCACTTCCTATAAGGGATAAATCAAATAGTTTCAATTACGTATTCTAATACAACAAATTTGCACCCGTTGTGCTTTGATTGTCCATAGTTTTTGTTTTTGCCAAAAACTTATTTCATCATCATTATTATTTTTAAAAGTAATACAATGATTCAATTAACATTTAGATATACAAAACGTTACTCTTGTATAATTTTCAAGTAGCAACGTTAATATTTAAAAGGCTACTTATCAATATTAATTACTGGCTTTGGTAAATTGAATCACGTATAATTATTACAAAATTCTTATTTTCTAAATACATATACATAGAAATTTAATCTTCCAATATATTTCTACTTTGTATTATGTCAAGGTTTTTAAAAGACATTTTTCATTCAATAAGAAAAAAAATTAATTTTTCATTGACAAATTTTCATCTTTACATTGGTTCTTATAGATACACTTTCGAATAAGAATCCACTGTTATATTAAACATAATTTGTACATGAATCAGATAATGAACACTCTACACAAGACAATTACATAAAATTTAAAATTAGGGCAACTTATGTTCTAAATACATGCTATCAATTTTCCATAATATTCTTTTCATTTTCTTGAGAAATATATATTACTTTATTTTTTAATTGTAAATGACTATCACAACAAAAATGTGTCAAATTTAAATTATACAGTTATAATGTGACACATGCTTGTGCACGTGTGTGTTCACTAGTGTTTGTGTGTGTGTGTGTGTGTCTGTGTGTGTGTATATATATATATTTATATTTATTTATTTATTTCCTATATTTATAATAGGGACTGACTATAGAAATTTTACAAAATCAATCATTTATCAACCCATCACAGCCTATCACGTCACCCTAGTGGGACACAAATTGACTGAATTTTAATCTGGGGACAAAGACCTCTCTACCCTTACGTTGTGTCCTGGTTTGAACTCGCGGATCTAGGGTAGGAGTGACATGAGAGGATTGTTCCTCCTCATGCTATGCATGAGCTAGGTAGACATGGATTCAACTCCATGGTTGACTATAGGCTATGGGCCTCGTTGGTCATTGCTGAGGCTACAATTGCCTTTGGCAGGCTCCGTCAGACCCAAAAAGAGGCGCCATAGAGCTAAAGTTGATCGGAGGTGTGATGAATCTAGGTTTAGGTATATGAGAATCGAAATTGAAGAAGAAGAAGAATAAGAAGAGAGTTAAGGGTGATATACCTAATTTGAGGGATCGAAGAAGATAGAAATATCTTGGTGGACCTTTGGTAGTGCTCGGGGTCAACACAATATTCCTATAGTTCACTAAATTGACAAGTACAACGTCAAGGCTGTCGAAGAAGAAGGTGGGCATTTGTAAGAGGCTACATAGATTCTCACATGTAATTAGGAAGTGTGATGTTCTCTAGGGGTGGAGTGGGAACTACAAAAATTATTAAATAGGCATGGGTTTGGGTGTTGTGGCTGCTATTGGCCAGCCTAATTCTCTTAATAACATGTGGATTTGGGCATTATCATATTCATCAAAGGATATAGCAAGTGATGGTTGGTTTAAATTAAACATTATACAATAGTTGAGCCATAGAATTTACACAAACTATAAAAACAGAAACCATGTTGTGAATTCCAAAGGACTTTGGCATTTGAAGTTTCATAGGAGATCCGTTGAGCATTTTTGATCCCTTGTATCTTTAGAGTCAAACACAAATATTGTTCCTCAATTTTTCTTTGGGATATTTGTGAGCCCAAAAAAAATATCTTTTGAGATTTCAACTTTTTTTGCTATGATGCCCTATGTATCCATTTTTATGAACACCAAGTATTCTTCTTTTATTTCCAAAACCATTATCGTTCTCCTCAATATTTACATGTTTACAAGTTTAAATAATTTTAGATTGGAAGATATCAAAATAGTAGAAGCATGCCTAGTTGATCTCTTTTGGTACTATATGCAACATATCAATAATATTATTGTTGATGATATATGGGAACATATATATGTATACTTACCAAACTTAACATAACAATCACTACAAGACAGGGAACTTTAAGTCACATTTTGAATAAAATTGTTGTTAAAATACACCATCGTTAAAACGAAGGGTGGAAACATTTTATATGAATCTTGCCTAGTAACATGTTAAACTAAGAAAAAAACTATATTTAGGTTATTTTCAATTGATAAAATTTAGTTACTTTTCCCATGGAAGCTAGATGAATGGAATTTTATCCATGATTCAGAGTAGAAATCAATTCATCATCATCATCTAAGCCTCAGTCCCAACTATGTTGGGGTCGGTTACATGAATCCTTCATTTCCATTCATCGCTATCATGGGCCATATTCTGGTTGAGATGTAGAGATTCAAAATTTCTCTTTATAATCTCATCCCATGTTAATTTAGGTCTTCCTCTTATTCTATTTATTGTGCTTGAATCAATATCATTGCTACATATAGGTGCATTAGTCGGTCTGCGTTGCACATGTCTGTACCATCTGAGTTAGTCCTCGTGCAACTTGTCCTCAATGCTCGCTACCCCCATTTTATTCCTGATATAATCATTTTTCAAGCGATCTTTTCTTGTCTTCCCACACATCCATCTCAGCATACGCATTTGAGCCATGCTCATCTTGTTGAGACCTTGTTTCTTCACCACCCAACATTCACTCCCATAGAGCATGGATGCTCGTATAGTTGTTCTATAAAACTTAGTTTTTAACCTGAGAGGGATCTTCTGATCACCAAATACTCCATTTGCACTCCTCCATTTTAACCATCCTGCAGTGATCATGCAACAAACGTCATTTTAGACACCCCCATCTATTTGAATAATAGAACTGAAGTAACAAAATTTATCATATTTTGGTATATCTACTCCATCCAACTTGGCTCCATCATTCACACTACAGGATTGTGAATCATGGAGCCAAGTTGGACACCGTAGATATACCAAAATGTGATAAATTGTATTACTCAGGTTCTATTATTCAAATAGATGGGGATGTCCAAAATGACATTTATCACAGGATCACTGTAGGATGGTTGAAATGGAGGAGTGCAACTAGAGTATTATTTGATTGGAAGATCCCTCTCAGTTAACAAAAAAATATTTACAAAAACACTTTTTGGTTTTCTTTTGTATAAAAGACTATTCTAGTGATATCTTGTGCTGATAAGAATACTCTAGAATGATGCTTTGTAAAAAAGAGTATTCTATTATAAACCCCCTAATTAATAATGAGATGACAACCATACAAAGGGGCAATGGGATTTTATATCCAATATGGTATTAGTTGACTCTCTATATCCTAACTTGCGTTGTCGATCCCTCCTTCAAGGAAGAGTGCACCACCAACCCCTCCTTGAAGAAAAATACACTGCCTGCTGCTCCCTGCTCCACCAATCATATCCTGAACTCTATCAATGGCATATGACACTTCCCCCTCCCTCCTCCTCATAAACTGTTGTGCCCTTCCTTCACCATATCAAACATTTTAATCAGGTTCAGATCATCCTAGAATCTTAAAAAATTCTCTATTGTTCAAGATGCTCCATCTTCAAACTTCATGTTGTTGCACACAAAGTGTAAGAACGTCTCAATACTTCTTCTCCTCTTGAAGGTGTTGATGTAGATATACAAAAGCAACTTGATTATTTCATTCTAAAGTTGGATATATACATCCATCTCATATGATATTGTGCTTGAAATTCTTGAACCAGATTCCAGAGCTCACGCTACATGGATTCATTTCACAAATAAATTTCCTCAACAATAAACATGCCCCAGTTTCTTAGCTTGAAAATGTGTTTACCAACCTCATTCTTTCCAATTGCCCCTCCCTATATGATTATTGTAAACAATCAAAGATTTTGCAGACCAACTTTGCAATATCAATAGCATTGTTAGCGAGCAACAACTTGTATTGCAACTTATTGGTGGCCTTCCTACTGAATTTGACACCTTAGCTTCAATCATTCAACAAAGGATGTCATTTATAACATTTCCACTACATGCTCCATGTTGTGCTATGACCAATAACTTCATTCCAACATCGCTTCCACACCATTATCCATTGTTTTGCTTGCACCCCAAGTAGGAGATCTCCTTTATCTTCTCCACCTACCCAAGTAAGAAACAACTAACTCTTGTAAATCTTGCTAGCATGATGCATCACTAGGACACATACATCATAATAAATCTCATGGAGTCCATGTTGGATGCAACAACCATTATGGTGCTTGACCCTATGTATTACAACCTCGATTTTTGTTTATATGGTTGTAATTGCAATTATTTCAAAGAAATGTAGTTGGTTGTAAACATGATTTATGATAAATATATGGATTTCTTATACAACTTTTCCTTGTGCACGGTTTTTTGTGGACCCTTTGGTAATAACGGGTGTAAGATAATAAAAGAGGAAGCAAAGTTAAAAGAAAACAAATAATGCGTAAATAAGAAAGGAAATTGGAATAAAGGTGAAAATATAAGAAATATGTGGGAAAATGTGTGATTTAAACATAATGGGTGATATTTCGAACTCCACATAGTTTCTTGATATACAAGGAATCAAAATAAAGGAAAATAAGAGAGTAAGAGAGAGGAAATATGATTAAAATATGCTTCATTAAATAGTAACTTACACATGAAGAAAAGACTATTTCACTTTCAAATTATAACCCCAAACTAGTCATGCCAATATATTAAGTCTTTATTAAGTTTTCCTCAAAATTTGGGATTAAAAGGAGCCATGGTTTGAGAGTTATGAATTTTACAAACTTTCTTAAAGTAAGAGGGATATCCTTTATTTTTAAGGGATTTATATTTATTTTCCCAATTTTTGTTGATGTGGGTGGTAGACGACCGTTGGATCTGAAATACATGATGCTTGTATCATCCCCTATCTCGAGTCCAACTGGGAACTTGGGAAAAAATTCTGCTGCACGAGAGGTTGTTTCCATCGGAGTAGGGAGGCACTGTCTTGGTACTAGAAGGGAGAGGACGATACAATTGAAGGGTCCTTTGAGTTTGGGAGAATGTGGCAGAACTCCAAGCAGCCTTGGATCACGTATAGGAGCAGCAACAAGCCAAGTCAACAATCGAATTGATCGACTACTCGTGCAGGAGGCTGAATAGAGGTTGAAGACGACTGGGAGGGAAATTACTTCCCTACCCTCACGTCGCTATTGAAAAGGTTAGCCTTTCTGGTAATTTCACAGCCTTTCTTTTGTTAGCGAGCGCGTTTCCCCACTAGCTCGGTTTTAAATCTGATAATCCACGTGGCTATTTTCGATTGGTAGAAAAAGGATTATCTTATAAAATACGTAATTAATTGTGGAAATATTGGATGATGACAATCTATATACGAAAGTTAATCATAAAAACATGAAGAATCCAATAAAAAAAGAATTGAAGCCTAATATTGCTCAAAATTTTAAAAGTACACAAAGTTACCACTTTTAATGTATTAAATTATGGTAAAAACCTAATTTCATATGTAACTCAGATTTAATGGCTCTTTTGGGTTATTCTGAGTAATATTCACCTATTGAGAATAAAAGGAAGAGTTAAATTTGAAAAGGGTGATTTTATGCTTATTTTAGGGTTTTATGCACATGATTATGTTTACAAATCGTAATTTTGGAAAATATGGGTTTTAATGGTTTTAATCCAAAAATGTAATTATACAACAGAGATTTGATGATCTCAAACTTGTTTTAAGATTAAAGAACCCTTAATGAGGATAATTGGAATAATTAGGGCTTTTGAGAAATAAGAAATCTATTTTATGGTTGTTAACCTAAAAAGGAGGTAAAGTTGGATAAAGAAACCTATGAAACCTTAATGAACCCTAAGGGGCTTGGAAGCCTTAGAAAGTATCCTCTTATCATTAGGAAGGTGTTTTGAAATTAGTTAACCTATATGTTTCAGGAATTAAGGGTTAGTTGCATTAAGGTGCTTGCTTGGATATCTTGTTGAATTTGGATTCTATTGCTCATGAATAGGTATGTGGTTACACTTATGGTTAAATCAATTTAGTTTCACGGTGATTCACGAAGTTTTATCGGTTGCTTGGAAATAATTGCTTGATTGTCTTTTATTTCATGCAACTATAAAGTGACTATGATTATCACCATAATTATATGCACATGTCTAGCTTAGATCTTGGTCCTCCTCTGTAGCTCTGATAATGATGAGATACATGACCTAGTACATGGTCTATCGGCGAGGCAGGATTATCTAGTTATCATGAGTCGATGTGTTGGTCTACCCTTGGGTAGGAGCATACAACTCCATGACCCAATGTATTGATCTACATGTAAGGTAGGATCATGTGAGTTAGTTGAGATCTACCATATGAGAGGTAGTATCCATGTGCACTGTAGGAACAACACAGAGGTTAGGGTATGTAAGGATTGAGTAGTCATGTTTAAAACCTAAAGTTTGTTTTGTTAAATCATAATTACTTACAATATGTTGTTACCATTAAATGCAAGATTTTTTGTTCCCCCCACATACCAGTATAATTCGTTATATTGGATGCCATTTTGTTTGTCGGCGTTTTAGGTTTTAAGAAAATGGATATTCCTTTAAAGTGACATTGATAGAATAAAGCTTAATAAAGAATTGGAGGATTGTAGTTAGATAAGTTCTTACTTGGTTAAAGACTTCCACTTCCTATATTTTGCAAGGTATGAATGGAAAAAAATTATTCCATTAAAAGTTTAGTTGTAGTAGAATTTATTAATTATTGTTGATTATTTGCAAAACCACTGATCATGTTTTGGGATAATTCCTATGACCTCTTGGTCTCCCTTTATTGGGGGTTACCGGAAGGTGGGGTCATTACATTTGGTATTAGAGTTGTGGTTTTCCATTTAATCTTCTGTAATTATTAAATTTTACAAACTCCTTAGAGCCCAAGGGAGTTATTAGAGGATTTTTTGAGGATGGAGGTGTCTAGAAAAGGATCTCGATCCGGGGACTGGAAATATTTTCCTCCATCCCAGTAGTTGGTCAATGAGGACTCCCAGAGTATGTGTGACTGCCTGGCCAAAATCTGAGGAATTTCGGAGGAGTGCCGCTACAAGAAGTGGACGTGCTAACATTGCCAGCAAGAGGGACATCTTCAAGCCAATTTCCCTATGCCAGACCTGAGGGGGCCAGGCCCAGTAGCAACCCCACCTATAATAGCCCAACCTGTAGCTACTACCCCACCTACTGGAGAAAGAAGACAAGCTCGAGTTTTTGCTATTGACAATGAGGAGGCTCAAGCAAATGCTAATCGGTTGATATAGGGTAATAACCCTTAGAGTTTTCTTTTATGTTTTAAGATAAGCATGTAATGGTCTAATGTATGGTGAAAAACAATGTAGTCATGCTTGAAGTCATGGGACACAATATAAAAGCTTTATTTGACTCTGGATCTACTAATACTTTTATTTTGAGGAATTTCACAACTATGCTTTATTTGGATATCAACGATTTAGGGGATATCTTGGATGTCACAACCCCAAGTGGTCGGATCTTTATGTTTCTTTTGAAAACTCTTGTGATACCTGTTAAGTATCGAGATCATGAGTTCCCTATAGATTTTATCCTCCTTGACCTGAATGACTTTGATGTGATCATTGGTATGGATTGGCTTTATACCTATAGGGCAAATATCGATTGTAGGGAGAATAAGGTAATCATAAAGACACCAGGTCAACTGCCATTCATCATTAGGGGTAGGAAGGATGCTACCACCAGCATGTACGTGTTAGCCTTAAAGGCAGAGCGGATGATCAAGCTTTCCTAGCAGTCGTTACCGAGTCGGAGCCCAAGGTGCAACCCTTAGAGGAAATAGAGTTAGTCAGGGACTATGCAGATGTTTTCCCAGATGATTTGCTTGGGATCCCTCTTGAGAGAGAGGTAGATTTTTTGATAGAGCTAGCACACGGGACAAACCCTATTTCGAGAGAACCTTATAGGATGGCCCCTGCTGTGTTGCTCAAGTTGAAGAAACAACTACAAGAACGGCTAGACAAAGGTTTTATCCTCCGTAGCACATCACCATGGGGAGCACTAGTTCTCTTTGTAAAGAAGAAGGACGGTTCACTCAGAATGTGCATAGACTACCAGATGATCAACCATGCTACCATCAAGAACAAATACCCTTTACCCCAGATAGATGACCTGTTTGGCCAGTTGAAATCAGCTCAAGTCTTTTTAAAGATTGACCTGAGGTCGGGTTACCACCAATTGCGAGTCAAGAGTGAGGACATCCCAAAAATTGATTTTAGAACCCGTTATGGACACTAAGAGTTTGTGGTTATGCCTTTTGGGTTGTCCAATGCCCCGAGTGTGTTCATGAACCTCATGAATAGTGTGTTCCAACCCTTCCTCGACTTGTTTGTCATAGTGTTTATAGATGACATCTTGGTTTATTCTGATGACCTAGAACAACACCGAGACCACCTGAGTAGAATCCTTGATATCTTAAGAAAGTAGAAGTTCTATGAGAAATTCTCGAAGTGTGAGTTTTGGATAGACCATGTCATGTTCCTTGGACACATCGTATCTGTAGGAACCATCTCAGTAGATCCAGCCAAGGTGTTAGCTATTCGAGATTGGCCAGTACCAAAGAATCCCTCAAAGATTTGTAGCTTTCTGGGATTGGCTGGATACTATCAGTTCTTCATAAAGGATTTCTCAAAGGTTGCATTGCCTCTTACCAAGCTCACCCGAAAAGATGAGAAGTTTGTGTGGTCAGACCTATGTGAAGCACCATTCCAAGAGCTGAAGGAGAAGTTGACTACAGCCCCAGTGTTGACTCTACCGTCCGGTAATGAGGGTTTTATGATCTTCACCGATGCATCAAAGATGGGACTCGAATGTGTGCTAGAGCAAGATAGACATGTTTTTGCCTATGCCTCCAGAAAACTCAAACCCAATGAAGTAAATTATCCGACACATGATTTAGAGTTGGATGCAATTATCCATTCCCTAAAGATTTGGTGACACTATTTGTATGGAGTCACCTTCAAGATCTTCACCAACCACAAGAGCTTGAAGTATCTCCTAACTCAGAAGGACCTAAATTTGTGATAGAGACGATGGATGGAATACATGAAGGACTATGATTTCATCATTGCCTATCACCCTAGAAAGGAAATGTTGTAGCTAATGCTCTTAGCCAAAAACAACTCAGGTGTGCAGCTGTCTTGTCTAGACATTGGAGGAAGCTAGAAGATCTTATGGAGTGGACTCCACAATTATTAGAAGACTGAGTCTGTTTGGCTAATATACAGATTAAACCAGACCTGTTTTTCAAGTTGGTAGATTCCCAGTTAGCCAACCCAGAGCTTGATAAGATGAGAGGTTTGATGGAGAAACCTCAGACCCATCTATCAATAGGAGTGGATGGTGGAATCCGTTACAAGAGGCATATTTGGGTTCTTGAAGATTCACCATTGAAGGATTGTATCCTGCAAGAAGCTCATGGTTCGAAGTACACAATAAACCATGGCACTACCAAAATGTTTAAGGATATGTAGCGGTACTTTTGGTGGCCTGGAATGAAAAGAGATATAATGGAATATGTGGCCAGTTGTCTCGCTTGTCAGATGGTGAAGGCTAAATACTAGCGACCCGGTGGATTACTACAGTCGATTGAAATTCATGAGTGGAAATGGGAATAGATCACCATGGACTTTATTGTGGGTCTCCCCAAGATCAAGAAAGGTCATGACACAATATGGGTTGTGGTAGATCTCCTTACCAATTCACCACATTTCCTCGCCCTAAAGACCACTGCCAAAGTGACAGACTTAGCTGAATTGTACATCTGAGAGATTGTACGACTACATGGTGTTTCGAGTTTGATCATTTCTTACCACGATCCGAAGTTCACTTCCAAGTTGTGGAAGCAGGTACAAGAGGAACTTGGCACTAGACTAAAGTTCAGTACAACATATCACCCCTACATTGATGGACAGTTAGAGACGACAATCTAGACATTAGAGGATTTGTTGAGAGTCTGTGTGCTCGATTAGGGTGGATCGTGGGAGCATTACCTACCCCTCTCTGAGTTTGCCTATAATAATAGCTACCAAGCTAGTATCGGGATGCCACCGTATGAAGCTCTCTATGGGAGGATGTGTCGGTCACCACTTCACTGGGATGATGTTGGTGGGAGGACCTTGTTTAGGTCAGATGAGCTCCAGGTGTATGCAGATAAAGTCTCTTTGATCAAGCAGAGGCTGAAGAGAGCCCAAGATCGACAAAAGTTGTATGCACATGTGAAGCGGACTGACTTGTAGTTCACTATGGTAGAGCATGTGTTTTTAAAAATCTGACCCCTCCGAGCTATAGCTAAGAATAGTGGAAAGTTGAGTCCCTGATACGTAGGTCTGTTTGAGATTTTAGAACAGATTGGTGAAGCTGCTTATCATTTGGCCCTACCCCCTCAGTATAGTATGATGCATGATGTTTTCCACGTGTCTAATCTAAAGCGCTATGTGAAGGACCTGAGCCATGTGTTGAGCATTGAACCTATTGAGCTCCAAGGAAGACTGGCATATTTTGAGTCAACTATGAGAGTACTGGATACCCAGGTGAAAGAACTCAGGAATAAAGAGATAAAGATGGTAAAGGTTCTTTGGAAGCACCATGGAGAGGATGAAGCCACATGGGAGCTGAAGACAGACATGGAAAAGGCAAACCCTGAATTGTTTGTTTGATTGGCTGAATTTTGGGGACAAAATTCTTATATGGAGGGCAGCATGTTACAACCTCAATTTTTATTTATATGGTTGTAATTGCAATTATTTCAAAGAAATATACTTGGTTGTAAATTACATGATTTATGATAAATATATGGATTTCTTTTACAACTTTTCCTTATGCATGGTTTTTCGTGGCCCCTTTGGTAATAATGGGTCAAAGATAATAAAAGAGGAAGAAAAGTTAAAAGAAAACAAATAATGCATAAATAAGAAAGGAAATTGGAATAAAGGTGAAAATATAAGAAATATGTGGGAAAATGTGTGATTAAATATAATGGGTGATTGTTCAAACTCCACATAGTTTCTTGAGATACAAGGAATCGAAATAAAGGAAAATAACATAATAAGAGAGAGGAAATATGATTAAAATATGTTTCATTAAATAGTAACTTTCACATGAATGAAAATACTCTTTTACTTTCGAATTATAACCCCAAACTTGGCACGCAAATAGATTAAGTCTTTATTAAGTTTCCCTCAAAATTTGGGATTAAAAGGAGCCATGGTTTGAGAGTTATGAATTTTACAAACTTTCTTAAAGTAAGAGGGATATCCTTTATTTTTAAGGGATTTATATTTATTTTCCCAATTTTTGCTGATGTGGGTGGTACGACGGCTGTTGGATCTAAAATCCACGGTGCATGTATCATCCCCTACCTCAAATCTGACTGGGAACCTGGGAGAAAATTCTTCTCCACTTTCCTCACGATTCAGGGCATCATCAGATCTGAAAGTTGGCCCACTGTCTTTGGGAGGCCACGAGGACTCGATCCATACCAGGATTGGGTACCTATTGTCGTGGGAATAGGGTTTCCCAAATCTCATGGAACCTGAGACCAAATCCTATATAAGGAGGGGTGTTGTGCAACACCGACAATCATGAAATCACTTCTTGTGGAATCGAGACGACTAGGCGAGTGCTTTGGCATCTTCAATTGGAAGAATCGACATGTCCTATACCGCTGATGAGAGGTTGTTTCCGACGGAGTGGGGCAATGCCGTCTTGGTACTAGAGGGGAGAGGACTGTGCAATTGAAGGGTCCTTCAAGTTTGGGAGAACGTGGCGGAGCTCCAGGCGGCCTTGGATCACGCAGATGAGCAACTACAAGCCAAGTCAACAATCGAGTTGACCGACTGCTCGTGTGGGGGGCTGAACAGAGGTTGAAGATGACTGGAAGGGAAATTACTTCCCTACCCTCACGTCGTTGTTGAAAAGGTTAGCCTTTTCTGGAAATTTCACAACCCTTCTTTTGTTAGCGAGCGCATTGCCCCATTAGCTCGATTTTAAATATGATAATCCACGTGGCCATTTTCGATTGGTAGAAAAAGGATTATCTTATAAAATACATAACTAATTGTGGAAATATCGGATGAAGACGATCTATATATGAAAATTGATAAGAAAAACATGAAGAATCCAATAAAATAGAATCGAAGCTGGATATTACTTACAATTTAAAAGTACACAAAGTTACCACTTTTAATGTATTAAATTATGGTAAAACCCTAATTTGATATGGAACTCAGATTTAATGGCTCTTTTGGGTTATTCTGAGTAATATTCACCTATTTAGAATAAAAGGAAGAGTTAAATTTAAAAAAGATGATTTTATGCTTGTTTTAGGGTTTTATGCACATGATTATGTTTAGAAAACCTAATTTGGGAAAATATGGGTTTTAATGGTCTTAATCTGAAAATGTAATTATACAACAGAGATTTGATGATCTCAAACTTGTTTTAAGATTAAAGAACCCTTAATGAAGATAATTGGAATAATTAGGGTTTTTGAGAAATAAGAAATATGTTTTAGGGTTGTTAGCCTAAAAAGGAGGTAAAGTTGGATAAAGAAACCTTAATGAACCCTAAGGAGCTTGGAAGCCTTAGAAAGTATCCTCCTGTCATTAGGAAGGTGTTTTGACATTAGGTAATCTATATGTTTTAGGAATTAAGGGTTGGTTGCATTAAGGTGCTTGCTTGGATATCTTGTTGAATTTGGATTCTATTTCTCAGGAACATGCATGTCGTTACGCTTATGGTTAAATCACTTTAGTTTCACGGTGATTCCCAAAGTTTTATCAGTTGCTTGGAAATAATTTCTTGATTGTCTTTTATTTCATGCAACTATAAAGTGACTATGATTATCACCATAATTATATGTGCATGTCTAGATCATATGTTGGTCCTCCTCTGTAGCTCTGATAATGATGAGATAGATGACCTAGTACATGCTCTACCCGTGAGGTAGGATCATTAGGTTATCATGAGTTGATGTGTTGGTCTACCCTTGGGTAGGACCATACGACTCTATGACCCTATGTATTGATCTACCTATAAGGTAGGATCATGGGGGTTAGTTGAGATCTACCATATGAGAGGTAGTATCCATGTGCACTACATGGACAACACAGAGGTTAGGGTATGTAAGGATTGAGTACTCATGTTTAAAATGTAAATTTTGTTTTGTTAAATCATAATTGCTTGCAATATGTTTTTACCATTAAATGCAAGATTTTTGGTTCCCCCACATACCAGTATAATTCGTTATATTGACCGCCGTTTTGTTTGTCGGTGTTTTAGGTTATCAAGAAAATGGATAGTCCTTTAAAGTGACATTGATGGAATAAAGCTTAATAAAGAATTGGCGGATTGTAGTTAGATAAGTTCTTACTTGGTTAAAGACTTCCACTTCCTATATTTTGCAAGGTATAAATAGAAAAAAATTATTCCATTAAAAGTTTAGTTGTAGTTGAATTTATTAATTATTGTTGATTATTTGCAAAACCACTGATCCTATTTTGGGATAATGCCTCTGACCTCTTGGTCTCCCTTTACTGGGGGTTACTGAGAGGTGGGGTCGTTACATTTGGTATCAGAGCCGTGGTTTTTCATTTAATCTTTTGTAATTATTAAATTTTATAAACTCCTTAGAGCCCAAGGGAGTTATTAGAGGATTTTTTGAGGAAGGAGGTTTCTAGAAAAGGATCACGATCTGGGAGCTGGAAATATTTTCCTCCACCCCACTAGTCAGTCAGCGAGGACTCCTGGATTATGTGTGACTGCCTGGTCAAAATCTAAGGAATTGAATCGAAATAAGATACCTCTAGGTCTTCTCATCTATCTTCATCCCTTCTTTACCTCTTATCTCAGGAGAAACATTAAGATCTTAGGGTTTTCTCTCTCTCCACCACCTCCTATGTTTGGGAATATAAAGTGTTAAGATTAAGGGATCCTCCACCAAAAAATAAAATGCATGTAAACAAGAGGACATGAACGTAAGTTAAAGTTTATATCTACCAAGTTACAAATCTGTGTTTAAAAAGATTTTTAACTTGTGTGTAACAACATTGCTCGTGTGAAGACCATAGCTAACCCTGAGGCCACTAAGAACCCTACTAGAGGTTGGCCTCCCCGCAATAGGAAGGGATCTTCTGAGAAGAGGAAGAGGAATCATGGTGATGAGTCCTCAAAGAAGAGAAAGAGACCCAAGGGAGCCTCAGAAGAAGGCTCATACCCTAAGTCGGTTCCCTTCGACAACCCAGAGATGGACCAGGAAGAGGAACACATGTTCGAAGATGTGGCCAAATTTGAGGAGAACCCGACTGGTGGTCCAGGACCTACAATGGTAGTTCACACCCCTGATGCCCTATGGATGGAATAGCAGAAGAGGCTAACTAAGGCCATTAGTGCCCTGGCCCTATGGGATGTAACCAAAGATGAGAATGTTGAGTCACTTTCCATTCGTCCCCGACTTGGAGTCACCATTCTGGACTTTGTCAAGATGAACATTGAGAAATTATGGGAAGAGGATAAGACTGAAGTGGTTGGAAAAGTATATGCTTGGCTGATAGCGATCGAGAATGGTTTCCACATGCTGGAGGTGCAGCCGAACAAGAAGGTCCCTTTTGCTGCTCACCTCTTGGAAGGAGTATCCAAGATCTGGTGGGAGAACCACATCATGGGTTGAGATCTGAGTGCGGACCCAATGGCATGGACTGGCTTCAGGACTATCTTCACAACCATATTCATTCCCACCTTAGCTAAGAAGGAGAAGGAAAGAGAGTTCACCAACTTGATCCAAGGTAACTTATCAGTTGCAGACTTTGGCCATAAGTTTCTCATCCTGGAGCGTTTTGGGCACATGATGGATTAGGAAAGATGAGTGGACCATTTGGTAGAGCGTCTTAATCCTACCATTAAGCATCATGTGATGGCAAGTAAACTAAAAACCTTCACTGAGGCCTACAACTGCCCTGGACATGGAGAGGACGGTGATGCCTACTCAGAACCCACCCAAAGGATATTTGGGTTTCACTAAAGGTACCCAAGGCCATAAGAATGATCACAAGAAAGGACTAGGGTGCAATCATACCAAGGGAAAGCATGGAGGAAAAGGAAACCCCATCATGAGAACAACCAACCTAGGTGTCACACTTGTGGAAAATGGCATTCAGGTGAGTGTCGCTACAAGAAGAGGATGTGCTACCGTTGCCAGCAAGAGGGACATCTTCAAGCCAATTGCCCTCTTCCAGACCCGAGGGGGCCAGGCTCAGTAGCAGCCCAACCTGTAGCTACAATCCCACCTACTGGAGAAAGAAGACAAGATCGAGTTTTTTCTATTGAGAATGAGGAGGCTCAAGATAATGTTAATCGATTGATAGAGGGTAATAACTCTTAAAGTTTTCTTTTATGTTTTAAGATAAGCATGTAATGGTCTAATGTATGGTAAAAAACAATGTAGGCATGCTTGAAGTCATGGGACATAATGTAAAGATTTATTTGACTCTAGATCTACTAATACTTTTATTTTGAGGAATCTCGCAACTATGCTTTGTTTGGATATCAAGGATTTAGAGTATATCTTGGATGTCACAACCCCAAGTGGTTAGATCTTTACGTCTCTTTTGAAAACTCTTGTGATACCTGTTAAGTATCGAGATCATGAGTTCACTATAGATTTTATCCTCCTTGACATGAATGACTTTGACGTGATCATTGGTAAGGATTGGCTTTATACCTATAAGGCAAATATCAATTGTAGGGAGAAGAAGGTAATCATAAAGAGACCAGGTCACCCGTCGTTCATCATTAGGGGTAGGAAGGATGCTACCACCATCCTGTATGTGTCAGCCTTGAAGGCAGAGCGGATGATAACCAAAGGTTGTCAAGCTTTCCTAGTAGTCGTTACCGAGTCGAAGCCCAAGGTGCAACCCTTAGAGGAAATAGAGGTAGTCAGGGACTATGCAGATATTTTCCTGGATGATTTTGCCTGGGATCCCTCCTGATAGAGAGGTATACTTTTCGATAGAGATAGCTCCCGGGACAAACCCTATTTTGAGAAAACCTTATAGGGTGGCCTCTACTGAGTTGCTCGAGTAGAAGAAACAACTACAGGAACTACTAAACAAGGGTTCTCCACCCTAGCACATCACCATGGGGAGCACTAGTTCTCTTTATGAAGAATAAGGACGGTTCACTCAGAATGTACATAGACTATCAGATGATCAACCAGGCTACCATTAAGAACAAATACCCTTTACCCCAAATAGATGACCTGTTTGACCAATTGAAATCAGCTTGAGTCTTTTCAAAGGTTGACCTGAGATCGGGTTACAACCAGTTGCGAGTCAAGAGTGAGGACATCTCAAAAACTGCTTTTAGAACCCGTTATGGCCACTACGAGTTTGTGGTTATGCCTTTTGGGTTGTTCAATGCCCCGAGTGTGTTCATGAACCTCATGAATAGTGTGTTCCAACCCTTCCTCAACTCATTTGTCATAGTGTTCATAGATAAAATCTTGGTTTATTCCGATTACCTAGAACAACACCGAGACCACCTGAGTAGAGTCCTTTATATCTTGAGAAAGCAAAAGTTCTATGGGAAATTCTTGAAGTGTGAGTTTTGGATAGATTGTGTCATGTTCCTTAGACACATCATATCTGGAGGAACCATCTCAGTAGATCCAGCCAAGGTGTCAATTGTTCGAGATTGGTCAGCACCAAAGAATTCCATAGAGATCCGCAGCTTTCTGGGATTGGCTAGATACTATCGACGCTTCATAAAGGATTTCTCAAAGACTGTGTTGCCTCTTACCAAGCTCACCCAAAAAGATGAGAAGTTTGTGTGGTCGGACCTATGTGAAGCACGATTCCAAGAGCTGAAGGAGAAGTTGACTACAACCCCAGTGTTGACTCTACCATCCGATAATGAGGGTTTTATGATCTTCACCGATGCATCAAAGATGGGACTCAGATGTGTGCTAGAGAAAGATAGACATGTTGTTGCCTATTCCTCCAGACAACTCAAACCCAATGAAATAAATTATCCGACACATGATTTAGAGTTGGCTGTGATTATCCATGCCCTGAAGATTTGGCGACACTATCTCTATGGAGCCACCTTCGAGATCTTCACCGACCACAAGAGCTTGAGGTATCTCCTAACTCAGAAGGACCTAAATCTATGACAGAGACGATGGATGGAATACATGAAGGACTATGATTTCATCATTTCCTATCACCCTGGAAAGGCAAACATTGTAGTTGATGCTCTTAGCCAAAAACAGCTCAAGTGTGCAGCTGTCTTGTCTAGCTAGTGGAGGAAGCTAGAAGATCTTGTGGAGTGGACTCCACAACCATTCGAAGATTGAGTCTATTTGGATAATATACAAATTAAACCAGACCTATTGACCGAGTTGGTAGCTGCGCAGTTAGCTAGCCAAGATCTTGATAAGATGAGAGGTTTGATGGAGAAACCTTAGACCCATCTCTTAGTAGGAGTGGATGGCGGAATCCATTACAAGAGTCATATTTGGGTTCCTGAAGATTCTTCGTTAAAGGATTGTATCCTGCAAGAAGATCATGGTTCGAAGTACACAGTACACCCTGGCACTACCAAAATGTTTAGGGATATGCAGCGGTACTTTTGGTGGCCCGTAATGAAAAGAGATATAGCGGCATATGTAGCCAGTTGTTTCACTTTCCAGATGGTGAAAGCTGAACACCAACGACCCGGTGGATTACTACAGTCGATTGAAATTCTTGAGTGGAAATGGGAACAGATCACCATGGACTTTTTGGTGGGTCTCCCCAAGACCAAGAAAGGTCATGACAAAATATGGGTTGTGGTAGATCGCCTTACCAAGTCGGCACATTTTCTCACCCTAAAGACCACTACCAAAGTGACAGACTTAGCTAAACTATACATATCAGAGATTGTACGACTACATGGTGTTCCGAGTTCAATCATTTCTGATCGTGATCCGATGTTCACTTCCAAGTTGTGGAAGCATGTACAAGAAGAACTTGGCACTCGACTAAAGTTCAGTACATGATATCACCCCCAGACTGATGGACAGTTAGAGAGGACAATCCAGACATTAGAGGATTTGTTGAGAGCTTGTGTTCTCGATTGGGTGGATTGTGGTAGCAGTACCTGCCCCTCACTAAGTTTGCCTATAATAATAGCTACCAAGCCAGTATCGGGATGCCACCGTATGAAGCTCTCTATGGGAGGCTGTGTCAGTCACCACTTCACTGGGATGATGTTGGTGAGAGGACCTTGTTGAGGTTAGATGAGCTCCAGGTGTATGCAGACTAAGTCTCTTTGATAAAGTAGAGGATGAAGAGGAGCCCAGGATCGACATAAGTCGTATGTAGATGCAAAGCAGACTGACTTGCAATTCACCGTGGGAGAGAATGTGTTTTTGAAAATCTGACCCCTCTGAGATATAACTATGCATAGAGGAAAGCTAAGTCCCCATTTGAGATTTTAGAACGGATTAGTGAAGCTGCATATCATTTGGCCCTACCCCCTCAGTATAGTATGATGCATGATGTTTTTCATGTGTCTAATCTAAAGGGATATGTGAAGGATCTGAGCCATGTGCTGAGCATTAAACCTATTGATCTCTAAGGGAGACTGACATATCCTGAGTCTTCTGTGAGAGTATTGGATACCAAGGTGAAAGAACTCTGAAATAAAGAGATAGAGATGGTAAAGGTTCTTTGGAAGCACCATGGAGAGGATGAAACCACATGGGAGCTGAAGACAGACATTGAAAAGGCATATCCTAAATTGTTTGTTTGATTGGCTGAATTTTGTGGACAAAATTCTTATAAGGAGGGGAGGAAATTACAACCTCGATTTTTTTTTATATGGTTGTAATTGCAATTATTTCAAAGAAATGTACTTGGTTGTAAATTATATGATTTATGATAAATATATGGATTTATTTTACAACTTTTCCTTGTGCATGGTTTTTCGTGGACCCTTTGGTAATAATGGGTCCAAGATAATAAAAGAGGAAGAAAAGTTAAAAGAAAACAAATAATGCATAAATAAGAAAGGAAATTGGAATAAAGGTGAAAATATAATAAATATGTGGGAAAATGTGTAATTAAACATAATGGGTGATATTTCAAACTCCACATAGTTTCTTGAGATACAAGGAATCGAAATAAAGGAAAATAAAAGAGTAAGAGAGTGGAAATATAATTAAAATATGCTTCATTAAATAGTAACTTGCACATGAAGAAAAGATTCTTTTACTTTCGAATTATAACCCCAAAGTTGTCACGCCAATAGATTATGTCTTTTTTAAGTTTCCCTCAAAATTTGGGATTAAAAGGAGCCATCATTTGAGAGTTATGAATTTCACAAACTTTCTTAAAATAAGAGGGATATCCTTTATTTTTAAGGGATTTATATTTATTTTCCCGATTTTTGTTGATGCGGGTGGTATGACGAATGTTGGATCTGAAATCCACGGTTCTTGTATCATCCCCTGCCTTGAGTCTGACTGGGAACCTGGGAGAAAATTCTTCTCCACTTTCCTCGTGATTTAGTGCATCATCAGATTTGAAAGTTGGCCCACTGTCTTCGGGAGGCCACGAGGACTCGATCCTTACCAGGATTGGGTAACTGTTGTCGTGAGAATAGGGTTTTCCCAATCTCGTGGAACCTGAGACCCAAGCCTATATAAGGAGTGGTGTTGTGCAACACCATCAATCACAAAATTTCTTCTTGTGGAATCAGGACGACTAGGCAAGTGCTTGGCATCTTAAATTGGAAGAATCGACATGTCCTATATCCCTGGCAAGAGGTTGTTTCCGCCGGAGTAGGGAGGCGTTGACTCAGTACTAGTAGGGAGAGGACAACACAATTGAAGGATCCTTTGAGTTAGGGAGAATGAGGCAGAGCTCCAGGCATCCTTGGATCACGCGGAGGAGCAACACCAAGCCAAGTCAACAATCGAGTTGACCGACTGCTCTTGTGAGGGGCTGAACAGAGGTTGAAGACGACTGGGAGGGAAATTACTTCCCTGCCCACACGTTGCTATTGAAAAGGTTATCCTTTTCTGGTAATTTTACAACCTTTCTTTTGTTAGTGAGTGTGTTGCCCCGCTAGCTCAGTTTAAATCTGATAATCCACGTGGCCATTTTCGATTGGTAGAAAAAGGATTATCTTATAAAATACGTAACTAATTGTGAAAATATCAGATGAAGGCGATCTATATATGAAATTTGATCAGAAAAACATGAAGAATCCAATAAAAATAGAATTGAAGCCTAATATTTCATACAATTTAAAAAGTACACAAAGTTACCACTTTTAATGTATTAAAATTATTGTAAAACCCTAATTTGATATGGAACTCAGATTTGATTGCTCGTTTGGGTTATTCTGAGTAATATTCACCTATTAAGAATAAAAGGAAGAGTTAAATTTGAAAAAGGTGATTTTATGCTTGTTTTAGGGTTTTATGCACATGATTATGTTTAGAAAGCCTAATTTGGGAAAATATGGGTTTTAATAGTTTTAATCTGAAAATGTAGTTATACAAAAACCATTTGATTATCTCAAACTTGTTTTAATATTAAAGAACCCTTAATGAGGATAATTGGAATAATTAGGGTTTATGAGAAATAAGAAATCTGTTTTAGGGTTTTAGCCTAAAAAGGAGGTAAAGTTGGATAAAGAAACCTAAGAAACCTTAATGAATCCTAAGGGGCTTGGAAGCCTTAGAAAGTATCCTCCTTTCATTAGGAAGGTGTTTTGACATTAGGTAATCTATATGTTTCAGGAATTAAGGGTTGGTTGCATTACGATGCTTGCTTGGATATCTTGTTGAATTTAGATTTTATTGCTCGGGAACAGGTATGTGGTTACACTTATGGTTAAATCGCTTTAGTTTTGTAGTGATTCCCGAAGTTTTATCGGTTGCTTGGAAATAATTGCTTGATTGTCTTTTATTTCATGCAACTATAAAGTGACTATGATTATCACCATAATTATATGCTCATGTCTAGCTCAAACCCTAGTCCTCCTTTGTAGCTCTAATAATGATGAGATAGATGACCTAGTACATGGTCTACCCGCGAGGTAGGATCATCGGGTTATCATGAGTCGATGTGTTGGTCTACCATTGGGTAGGACCATACGACTCCATGACCCTATGTATTGATCTACCTGTAAGGTAGGATCATGGGGGTTAGTTGAGATCTACCATATGAGAGGTAGTATCCATGTCCACTGCAGGTATAACACGGAGGTTAGGGTATGTAAGGATTGAGTAGTCATGTTTAAAACATGAAGTTTGTTTTGTTAAATCATAACTTCTTGCAATTTGTTATTTCCATTAAATGTTAGATTTTTGGTTCCCCCAACATACCAGTATAATTCGTTATACTGATCGCTATTTTGTTTGTCAACGTTTTAGGTTATCAAGAAAATGGATATTCCATTAAAGTGGCATTGATGGAATAAAGATTAATAAAGAATTGGAGGATTGTAGTTAGATAAGTTCTTACTTGGTTAAAGACTTCCACTTCCTATATTTTGCAAGGTATGAATAGAAAAAAATTATTCCATTAAAAGTTTTGTTGTAGTAGAATTTATTAATTATTGTTGATTATTTGCAAAACCACTGATCCTGTTTTAGGATAATGCCTCTGACCTCTTGGTCTCCCTTTACTATGAGTTACCGGGAGGCGGGGTTGTTACACTACGGCCCACCAAGGTACCCATAGTGATAACAACTATGGTTTGGCACACCTTAGGAGGTTCCTTCTTGCCCCTATCAGACCACTCCATGGACACTAAATCCATTGATGCTCCATGACCAATGAAAGAACATGCGTTTCTTCACCCAACCTTATAGACACTATAGTCGAAAAATATTAGAAGTACTTCCAACACTATAACTCTTTAGGAACCCGATAAAATTCAATATATGGGCATCGATTCCACCTCTCACTTGACACTAAATCAAGGTACCATTAATAATTTTTTTAATTCTTACACTCCTCATCATATTTTAGTCAAAAAGTTTAGCCGAATTCTAGTTTTAGAAACTTCCTATTGACAAATTCAAACACCTATCAAGCATCTTTACCCTCAAATAATTAAAAATCTGATTTCAGTGTGAAAGTTTACCATTGATAATAATGTTTCTATGGAATTTGACCGAGTTGTTTTTATATGAAGGATCTTGGTACATGGATTCCTTTTATGAGATGCAATAGCCCAGGGATCTTTATCCAATGACCTCTTCCCGATCCACAGCCTCCAAACCTTCCACTTCCTCCGCCATCACCCTTGTTGTTGTTCCATCCTGTGTCTTGCATAATTGTCTTAGTCATCCCGATGGACATGTCTAAGATCACCTTTGATCTAACCACCATATTTTTTTAATAAGGAACATTAATCTTGTTTATGTCAATCCTGTCAAGTTGGAAAACATATTTGCCTTTCCTTTTATGATTCTCACTTTGTTACCAATTCTCCACTTGATATCATTTGTAGTGATTTTTGCACCTCCCATGTTGAAAGTATATCTAGTTATCAATACTATCTTCTACTTTTATATGATTATACTCATTTTTATGTTGGTTTCCATTAAAATATAAACTTGAAGTTTTCTTCAAGTTTCTTCAATTTCTTCCAAATTTGGATGTGAGATAGAATCTTTTCAATGTGACATGGGGTGCGAATATGATAATTGTCAATTTCAAAGATTTATTTCTACTCACGACCTTATTTTTCAATTTTCTTACCCTCAAACATCCCTCAAAATGAAAGATAGAAAGTCAATTCTCTGTATCAATAATATTTCCCATAGACTCATGTCTCATGCCTCCCTCCCTGCCACCTATTGGGTTCAAGCTCTTCACATGGCTTGCTACCACCACAACATTCTTCCTTCCAAAATCTTATCCTTTCATACACCCACCTTTTCTCTTTATCTCAAGCATCCAACTTACGACCACATTTGTGTCTTCAATTGTCTTTGCTATCCTAATATTAGTGCTATGGATCCTCATAAGTTGGCTTCCCACTCAACTCGATGCAACTTTCTTGGTTATCCAACCAACCATCTTGGATATCACTACTTAGAATTAGATACAAACAAAGTTATCATGTCACACCATGTCACTTTTGACGAGAATGTTTTTCCCTTTTCTAATCCTTCCACATCTAGCCCATCCACATATAATTCCCATGAGCTTGGTTTAATACCTACACCATTCTCTACCACTTGCTTCAGCCACCAATCCCATCAAATCTCCCAACCATTGAAGTTGCAACCCCAACCAATCAAACACCATTGTTATCTATTGATCCACTCTCTCCACCCACACCACAACCCTCCCCACTTCTGCCCAAGCCCCCCCATGCATGCTATGAAAACCTAATTTGAACATGGGTTTTATAAAACTCAACCCCTCCCCAAACTACCATGATCTTTCTATACCAAAACATCTTACCATTTATCTTTTCGATCCTAACTAAGATGAGGCTATACATGATGGGGTATCATGCATTATTATAAAATTGTACATCAAACTTGGTTACTCATCCTCCCAATGTTAATATTATCCAATGCATATAGTTTTCTCATCACAAGTTTGATTCATACAATTCTCTTCAATGTTTTAAAGAACGTTTGGTTGTCAATGGAAAATCTCAACATATGGGGGTGGATTGTAATGAATCTTTTAGCCTTATTGTTAAGCCTACTATCATACGGAATTTCTTAAGTATCGATGTTTCTTATTCTTGACCTATTCATTAGCTTGATGTCAAGAATATATTCCTACATGGTGAGTTAAATGAGACAATATACATGTACCAACTTCATGGGTTTACAGATCCATCCAATCGACAACACATCTTCTTATTACACAAATTTTTATATTGTTTGAAGCAAGCACCTCGTGCATGGTATCCACGATTTGCATCCTATATTACATGGTTGGGATTTCAAAGAAGAATGAGTGATTCACCCTTGTTAATTTATTGGCATGGTGAAGATACATCTTAATTATTATTATATGTGGATGATATTGTTTTAACTACTTCTTCAAACATCATCCTACGTCTTATATAGATGTTATTTCAGATGAATTTCTATGACATATCTGGGTATTCCACATCATTTTTTTGGTATCTCTATTACTCATGATGCCCATGGTCTTTTTCTATCTCAACAAAATTACGTCCTAGATATTTTTACACATGCTTCCATGTCCTCATGCAATTCATTTTCTACTCTTGTGGATACTTAGTCCAAACTTAGTGGCACTTCTAGACCATTTGTATCTGATCATACTTTATCGCGGTCTGACAGGTGCCCTCTAGTGTCTTACATTTACCAAGCGTGACATTTCTTATGCTATCCAACAAGTGTACCTATTTACACATGATCAATGTGAGCCTCATTTTAATTCTCTTAATTGTATCCTAAGCTACCTTCACGTAGTCTTGGATTATGGTATGTGCCTATCTACTACTCCCATCAGTGGTCTCATTTCTTATTCTGATGTCGATTGGGGTGGTTGTATTGATTCTCACTGCTCTAATTCTGGTTATTATGTCTTTCAGGAGATAATATGGCTCCTGGTCCTATAAATGCCAGACTATCATCTCCCACTCCATCGTTGAAGTTGAGTAACACAATGTTGCTAATGTTGTTGTTGAGTCATGCTAGCTCCGCAATGTTCTAGTCACTTCACATCCCTTTGTTTCATGCCACTGTGATTTATTGTGATAATATTAGCATCGTATGTTTATCTAGTAACCTAGTATAGTATCAACGATCCAAGCATGCTGATCTTAACATTCACTTTGTGCATGAGAAGGTGTATATTGGTCACATTGGTGTGTTTCATGTGCCTGGTAAATTTTAATATGTTGATATTTTTTACAAAAAGCTGATCTCGCCTCTTGTTCCAATATTTTTTATCTATCTCGAGCGTTAGTCCTCCTTCCACTCTGGCTGCAAGGATCTAAAGGAGTGTGTAAATGCTTATTAATTGTAATAAATGCAATATATTGTGTAGAAACAACTATTATAAATATATCATGTGTAGGAAAATCTAGAAATTTTGTACAAGAGATTTTTTTAATAAAATTTCTACATAATAATGAGATGATGATCGTCTAAAAGGGAAATTGGATCTTATTTTCAATATTTAGGTTATTCTCAAGAGATGAAATTTAGTTAATTTTCCCATGGAAGCTAGACAGGTGCAATTTC